>CM069443.1:68426701-68607173 GCA_035610835.1 Ophiura sarsii | reverse complement strand
TGGATGAAAAGAATGGGCCGATTAGAGTGGTCTGTCTTAACGCAGAGCAACCAGCAAGATCAATTTCAACGCATGATATTTCATGGGTCTGAATTTGATATAGATAGAGGTCACGCTATTTTCCCATAGTAACCGATGACTAGGCAAAAGCTAGCTAGTCGAGCATGACTGACTAGGCAAAAGCTAGTCCAAATGGGCACCATCTGGACTAGCTTTTAGCCTCAAAACTAGTCGAGCGACTAGTTTAACTAGTCAAGCAGGCTTGACCAACTAGACAAAAGCTAGTCGAGCGACTAGCCTAAATTGGCTTGACTAGATAAAAGCTAGTCCAGATGGGCACCATCTGGACTAAGGCTTACCAGTTTAGGTTTTCAGTGTAGTTCTCGAGAAAAGGAAATTGCTGTTCGTTCTTTGATGTTTTATGAAGGTAACGCATACTATATATTATTGGTATTATTTCATACTCGTGTGGTCACAGAAACGGACAAAGGCAAGTTAATAACCGCCAAAACAGTCGGTTAATATCAAATAATGATCAACGATGGTACTATCCCACAACGACGTGATTGAATTCAAATATGACTTGCCGAAACGTTAAAAAAACAGCCATTAACTATTTTACATTCATAACCAATTTGGAAAATAACATTTCAGTTTAACAAATTACGATGAACTTCCACGGTGGTAAATGGAGAATCCCATTTTGTTGATGTTAACACTTTCCACGCGGCAGGCGTCTGCAGACGACATTCTAAATTTCACAATATGTTTCAAAATGTCACATTATTGAATTTCATTACCATATTTCGAATCATCATTAGAAATGCATTATTTTATTTATTTATAACAATAGGCTGAAGAGCCAGGACAAACCCAATAGTGAACAAGCACTAAATTAAAGGGATGCCCGAAGAATAAGCATTAAAATAAGTACAAACATGCCTAGTATTGGTTCAGTAATCCTTGAGATAGACCAGGAAAGTTGGGAAAGGTTTTTGAAAAATCAGTTTTGTATAATGGTAAAACTAATAGCCGCGTGGAAAGTGTTAACGAGCCCAGTGATCTTGATGAGATGCCGTCAATTAACTCAAACGAACTATAAATGCAATAAAAATTCCATTAAAATGGAAAGTTGGCGGTCAAAAGGAAATTGCGATATAAGGCAAATAGAAAGAGCAAAAATAGCAACATTTGTAAATACGGCTTTTAGTTGCTAACATTATGTGGCAGAAGAAGCAAGCGCATAGATGATAATTGTGCAAGATTCATTACTAGAAAGCAATATAAATTACAGCCATAGTTTAGTGATAAACACGGTTTTAACATTCAATTTAAGTTTTAAATATATGTCATATGTATTCAATTTATTTGATCAATACATAAATAAATGTAGAAATAAATAAATGAGGTTTTTTTTTAAATACTTTTAAATAAATAGTTGAATCATTTTGTTAATAAATAATAATATAAATCGAAAATTACATTTTTAATCGAAAATAATTGAATCAATAAACTAATGAATCAATACATAAATACACGCATATTAAAAATTAAAATATTAAAAATTACTTATAAAATAAAGAAATTAAAACAAATAAACATGAGAAAACATTAATAAATAAATAAATGAATAATTATGTAGATAATTAATAATATAAAAAGTAAATAAGTTAATATACAAATATACAAATGAATCAATTTTACATTCAATTTAAGTTTTAAATATGTCATATAATTATATTCAATTAATTTGATTAGAATTATATTCAATTTAATATGGCCAATATTCGTTAGTAAAACTATGGTTGAAGTAGAATTTATTTGTTTATTATAGAAAAAATTCCATTGAAATGGAATGGGGGCGATCCAAGAGAAAGAATCATGTTTTGTAACCATTTTCTAAAGCATCTGTTCATTCTGTTGCATACCAAAATACCAGGGATATGGTGTATGTATCTTTCAAACAAAAAAACACCCCAAATCAAAACACAACAGTCTAAAAATAGTACAGGAAACCAATAAAGTTGATGTTTGTGCATGGAGGGGGGAGGTACCATCTGAAGAACAATCTAGGTATATATGACTTCCGCAACTCATTAAGGGACGCACCATTTGATTTTCAGGGGGGCGGTAGGAAGTTGGGTTGGGTGGTGAATTTGTTTTTGTTTGGCTGCTTCAAGGGGTGATTTTTTTTGCGCCGCCGAAGGCGGCGAATTTTTTTTAATAAATGTATCCATTCATATTGAGTTGGTGGGGGTAGAATTTTTTATTTATTTTTACTCATCAGGGGGTGAATTTTTTTTTTTGGGCCTGCATAGAGGGTGAATTGTTTTTCTCCGAAAACTTCCTACCACCCCCCCCCCTGAAAATCTAATGGTGCGTCCCTAAAGCCCTAGACTATGCCATAGTCCTTTGTATTATTTCATTTTTTAATATATTTTTTCATTTGCCTGGTAAAATTACTTGAACTTGATGTTTGACATTTTAGTTACTTACATTTGATTTTGTATAAAATCAAATCTATCCCAAATCGGGCTAGTGTTTTCTCATGCTATAATTTATATAAACATGTAAACTTCAATCCCGCAAGCTGCAAATTTTATAGTTTTGTTTCTTTGCATTGTTCAGTAACATAGGGGAAAGCTAGATTAGAGCAAGATTAAAAATTTTAGACTAAAACACAAACATTTAAAAACTGGTTTGGCATGGCAATTTCAAGACACCAAACCACAAACCACAAGTAATTAATGTTTATATTCTGTAACTGATAACAGCAGACAAAACAATCCATGTGTGGTTTTCAAGGTTTGGTATATTCTGGGGGATAAAAGGACTATGGACTTTAGAAAGAGGTCAGGGACTTTGCTTGGACTTTGCCTGCTATGATTTCACATAAACCAGTTACTGTTTGCTGTCAATCAAAGCCCTAAGGAGTGATTATCTTGCTATGATTGGCCCTACATGTAGGTATTGGTCCAAATTCCTGGTATCTCATAATATAGCTTCATGTATAGCTGAGAATAAGAAACGGATACAAGTTTCGTTTAAGTGGACTATGGAGTAGTCTACTAAAGCCCCAACTAAAAAATCCTCGGTTTCCCATGGAAATGGAGTGATCACCAGAACATGATGTGTACAGAGTAATTTGTAGTGACAGTTCACCATATCATTATGTAATGCAGTGCTACCCAACAAGGACACATACGGTAGGTTTATTCTCAAGCAAGCACTATTTTTTCGCGGCATTTAATGTTCGTGATGCAGAAGAACCCACATTTTTCATCATGAAATGTTTACAAATGTACACCTTTCTAATAATGTCTAATAGGAATACTAAAAGCTTGTGAGCATGACAATTTCACCAATCCTAGCCAGTCGCGAACTTTTCATACACATAGATATTTCATGCAAACCTTGACCATGTTTTATGACACAGTTGCACAGTTGACACTCTGTGAGCTTTTCAGTAGTATCTGAGACCACAATTGTAATGTGTATAACATCTGGACAGTTGGGAGATTTCTCTTTAGTCAAACAAGATAAGCTATTATGTCTCTCTGTTGGGAGTCTAATAACATCTCTCTGATTGAATCATCAAGGCTAAACAAATATAGCTTTGACTCCATCACAGACTGCAGGATTGTTAAAATAAACTGCATAGGTACATGTAATTTACAAAGCCTGCAAAATAATTTAGACAATTTTCCATATACTAAAAACAAAATGGCAGCCTCCATGTACATGTAGAAAGACCTAAATGTCCAAGAATATGCAATCTGATGCTATAAGGTTGGCGGTTGCCCCGCCAACCAAAAGGAAAACGAAAAATTATAAGTTTTCCGACGGATACTGTTTTTTTAACAGTAAAACCACTATCAATACGTCATTTTCTGGTTTGATGTATAAATCCCGGGGGGGGGGGGGGGGGTTCTCACATTGATATGGTATACGTATAATTATGTGCCTCCCTTTTGGGGTGCCTTTTCGCAAAAATTGGTATAGCGATGGGGTGGTTTTCATCACAGACCAAAGCGCCCAATTGGCATAAATTGGGTGTATTTTGAGGCATTTTTGGAAAAAGCGCCCAATTTGTGCTAAATTGGGTGCTTTTCTTACAAAATTGGTATATTGATGGGTGGGAAATTAGCCAAAAAATAGGTATAGGGAAAGTCACATTTTTTAAGTCCGGCAGGCACATCCACGTACGATTTTGGCGAAAGTACCCCCCCCCCCCCCGGGTATAAATCCCCTTGTACAAACTAAATGATCAGCAAAATAACGACCATGAGAATAGTGATTATAATTGGATCGACCCACCCTACCTGAGAGAAAACATCAAGTGAAAATCGGTCCAGTAATCGGAACACCTACCTTTAATACATTAACATTTGATTTTCGTCCCCGTAGTTTGGGCCATTTTAATTCAAATCTGCCGGAAAATATACGATCATTTAAATTTGCAAGATCTCCGCAACCATGGCAACGGTATGAGATTCCAAGTAGGCTACAATACTTGTCTGCAAAAATCTCAATTTTGATATCTGATGGACTTAGCACGTTTTGCATATTATAAACTCTTAACCGTATAACCGTAAACGAACCTCTCGGGTAGGGTGGGTCGATCGGTCGGTCGGGTTTTTACTACCAGGCTGTCAAATTTGCAACCGAGTAAAACATTTGAGAGGGGTCGGCCGAACTAGAGAGCGGGGTGGGGAGGGGGAGGGGGGTAAGGGTTAGGGAGGCGGGGTTGTGACGTGGCGTCCACAAAAACCAGCGCAACGAAATCGAACTCGATTGTTGTGAAATTATTTTGGTTAATTTTCAGCAATTTTCAGCAATAAAAAGGGTGTCAATAATATGGTAACGAATCTCTTCCAAAAATTATTTAATTGTATTATTTATGATCAGATAAAATATTATCTCTCTTATGAGTTCGCACTTTCTTTCTTCTTTTTATTGATACGACGTGACCATCTCCTCCGAAACACAACTTTGTTAGACATTTAATATTCTGTGACGTGTATAACAGCTACATGTACTTCTAATGTCGTCCACACAGTAGCCTTTTGGCTGACGACCGAAATTGTTCGCTACGAAGACTGTACCACAATGGATTCATGGCACTGTTGAAGACAACCAGATAGCCAACAACAGTACGAATTATGAGACCACCTTGATATTCCGGGTTATAAATTTCTTTGAGTAGCACCGACAAAGTCGGTACCCAACCACCGATACAGAGACCAAGTAAAATAGTCAAAGTCTTTATGCTTTTGACCTCTCGTTTCATCCATTCGAATCTCATTCCGCGAGGTGGGGGACACACTCGTCTTCTTTCTTTTTGAAGTTTCCGTACAACGTAATATAAATGTAAATACATGATAGCCACGATTCCAAGAAGAACAAATACGGAATAGATGCTGAACTTCATGTATTCTTTTCCGAATATCTTCGACAATAAATAAAAACACGGGAGGGAAAAGTCTATATTATCGAGTTGATGAAACTGCGCAACTGGTATCACAATGACAGTCATACACGTATACATATAAATAAGTATCACGGAAGATATGGCTACCTTATTAGAAACGAGTGTCCCGTAACGCAATGGTAACACAACTTTCAAATAACGATCAAACGTAACAAATAGTAAAGTAAATACGCTCGTTACGGCTGGAAAAACGAGAGCGGAATTATATAATAAACATTCAAATGGCGTGAACGACATTTGTGGGTTAAATCTGATGATATTAGATGCGATCATTAAAATACCAACTGTAAAATCAGCGCTTGCCATACCCATGATGAAATAGTTGGTCGGTGTTCGCAAATTGGCATATCGTAGAATTAGTACAACTACCATACCATTACCAACGAGAATTATAGAAATCAAAACGGATCCAATCAAAGAAATGATCGTTTTAACAAGCGCACCTGTCAGTCGAATTGTTGATCCATTGTCTTCTTCAGTGGATGACTCAGTAGTATTTTCGAAAAACAAACTCATCATATCCACTATACTATATGCGTCGATACTGTGCGGTTCCAATCCAACGATTGACAGGTAAAAAAATAGACGCTGAAACTATACGCACCACGTCCGTCGGTCGGCGAATAGTTTGAAAGTGTTTGTTTTCACCGCGTTTTTCAATGGAAAACTACAAGTGACCGCCCAACGGCCGATATTCTTTTGGGATAATCAATGTGGCGATTCGAAGTGACGATTTATAACGCAATGTAATTAAAAGTGACGATTTCGTCTGTAACGTCGTATTTGATGTTATACTTAAAGCGCCATGATGACTCTAGCACAGGCACATTCTGTTTCTCAAGCGAAATTCTAAGTTGTAGACTTTGTTGAGATTCAACACGATCTAGTAAAATTGTCAATATCAGTCGAGTATCGATAATGAAACGGTACACTATGATGTGCTAACTTCATCTAGCAAGAGAGATCATTTATTAATCCAAACAGCCAATCGAGACCTGTATAATTATGTAACGTTATGTTACTGTGTGGTCGGTATACATAATTGGAAACTGATGAATTTCAATAATAAGAGAACGCCGGCACCTTCGTATAATTCCAATTAGTATCAGGCGTTGTTTCCATTATCATGATGATTTAACACCTTTCACGCGCGTGTGAGTCGTCTGCAGACGACAGTTCCATTATTTCACAAAATGTTTAAAAAATGGTATAATTATTTAATTTCATCACCATATTTGGAATTACCATGAGGAATGCATTAAAATAAGTACAAACATGTCTAGTATTGGTTCAGTAATCCTTAATAATAATGAAATAGTTGGTCGGTGTTCGCAAATTTGCATATCGTAGAATCAGTTCAATTACCACACCATTACCAAAGAGAATTATAAAGAGTTTACCACTTTGTTCATGTCATTTTTAGTAACAGTCAATTTTTTTTGTGACCAAACAGGCTAGATAGGCATTTAGATGAATCTTTTAGGCATAATTTGATACCAAATTTGCCCCCTAACAACAAAGATAAACCATGATTAGCACCATTTAAAGAAAAATATCCCATTTTCAAAAGTCGTATTTCCAATACACAGCACGAGAAGAAAGGACCAAATGGGGTCTCTCGGAGTGTGTGTATTAGCCAGGATTTACGGGACTATCGATCGCACAGTGCTAAATGCGTTGGGTCTTACGACATTGTGTGTGTTAACATCTATTTCATTTATTAATCTTTTAATCCATGAAAATGTAAGATATTCTAAAGCGCTGAGCATACTCCGCAACGCTCGAACTCTTTGCGCTGTCACACATGCGTACGGCTCCACCAACAAAATGAAGCAGCCTGATTGGTCAGCGTTGGAGCGTTGTGAAGTCTGCTGAGCCTTTTAGAGGGCAGGGAGGTTGATCATCTTAGACCACCACTTTCGTAATCATTAACAATGTTGTCTGTTTTCTGTTTTTTTCTGTTTTCTTGCAGTCTGTATACTCAGAATCATCCTGTACTTCACAAACGTTCCTGAAACTTAAGAATGGTGTACAGATACAGACCAGGAGTGGCGGGTTGATCCCCTACTCTTTACGAAGGAGTCTGTGACAATTTTAACGTGCTCGGGGATAGCTCTTCCGATATACGGGACCAACATTTATACATGACTTCAGAACCACGGTGCGCCTATGAACATGTCTACTTTAGTCTGCACGGTCTGAAAGAGGCATGGGGACGAGACTGTGTTGGTGTATCGTATTGAACAACTCTCCTAAAAACGGCTTCACGACAAACCGTTTACTTTTGACCACAAATCAAAAAATAATTACATGATGCATTTCTACTTCGTTAATACTGTACATGTAAAACATCATTTCCCTTTCATATCTTTTCTTTTGAGTGGCATCCAATCCACGACGACAGTTGTTTACAATATTTTCTCATTATCGATCATGATTATGATTATGGAACTTACTTATCATAATTATACTGTATTAATCACTTTTAACAAAACTGCATACAGAATACTAGTAATAACTATGACCGTAAAAGTATTTTTCAACATATTCATTATCTCCTTGTCTACGTCATACTTCAGTACCAACAAGACCCAAGCATAAAGGACAAAAATACAGCAACAACATAAATTAAAGCAAGTATACGTGAACACTAATACATGTATCGTAATTTGTCATTTTCATTATTTTGATAAATCCTGTACGATGTACCATATATAGTACCATCTTGAGTAGCAATAAACAGGGTGTCAATATGGTAACGAATCTCTTCTAATGTCTATTGTATTGTTATAGTGATGACCAGATAAAATCTTATCTCTCTTATGATTTCGAACTTCCTTTCTTCTTGTTATTGATACGTGATCGTCTCCGACGAAACCCAACTTTGTTAGACATTTAATATTCTGTGACACGTATACCATACATGGCATGTAAGGTCAAAGACAGTGTAGACTTTCCTATCCCGGCAATCCCCTATAATATAACAACGGAGGCTTTTTGACAAATATACTATTTGTTGTTGCATCATAAAGTGCTCAACAAAAGAAAGTCATACACTTTGTTTAGGTCTTTTAAAGTAACTTTCGATTAGTTTTTTACCAAACAGGCTAGATAGACATTTGATGAATCTTTTTGGCACATTTCGATACCACACATAACACCTAACAAAAGATAAACCATGATTAGCACCATATAATAGTGTACAATTTGTTGTAACAATCCCCTTTATATATCTTGCTTTTTCTTTTGACAATATTTCAATGGGTTTCTTTATGAGCTATTTCCACACCTACTTGATTCTATCAAATCGTTTGGTAATTTACTTTTTTACCCGGCGCCAGACTGGCGCTTGGTTTGAGTGGAGCGCTCTCCAAACTATCGACATCCAATGTATTATGTTTGACGAGGAACAACTTTCCTGGTATGACATACCAGAGAGTTACTACACCTCCCTGGACATAACATCTATACAGGTAAAGCTCGATTCAAAATGACAACACCGCCCCCCCCCCCCCCCCCACCCCCCACCCCACCCCAATAATGTTTTTTTAATTTTTTTAAACAAGATATTTAAAACAAATTGGTCAAAGTCGGAGAATGAAATTAACAGAGGACACAGGAAATAAGAAAAAGGAGATTTAGACTGTGTATGATGTATTTCAACAACAAAAAACTTTTATTAAACCATATTATGTAATATATCATTTATGTAATATATATATATCATTTTAAAATAATATATTTATAGAGAGATAATAAAGGCAAAAAAAAAATTGATTAGCACCATTTACAGAAAATTAGTCACTTTTCAAAAGTCGCATTTCCAATACACTACACGGGAAGAAAACACCAATTGTTAACAAGCGCATAATCAGTATCAGTCCCGTGTTGATCGCTGCGCATTTCCCCTCAATGCGCGGGCTAATTCAAATTCAATGTGTCATGCACGGTGAAGGATGTGTAAATGTGTTTTATTTGAAATGCTTCTTTGATATCTACAGCTAAACAAAACCAAACAAAACCAAACCACGGTGTATAAGGCTTGGTAAAATTTCAAGCAGTTTAATGTAATGCACTTTATGTTCGGAATCAAATATCCCGCTCACTAAGTGTACGACCCAACATAGCGTAGTGTGCGCGCACGGCGGCACTGTGTGATCTATTACCCGGTCAATATTGGTCATAACAGTGCCACGCACGGGGTGAACCTCGCACACACCCCTTTTTTCCCCCGCGTAGTGTATTGAAAATGTGACTTTTGAAAAGTGACTAATTTTCTTTAAATGGCGCTAATCATGGTTTATCTTTGTTATTAGGTGTTATGTTTGGTATCAAAATGTGTCAAAAAGATGTATGACTTTCTTTTATTAGCACTTTAAAACATCACTGCTGTCTGAAGCTGTGTAGGACAATGCCCTTAATATGTAGCAGTAAGATTTTAGATGTGCGTGTACTTTTACTTTGCCAATTGTTTTATCTACACGGTAGCGGGCGGCATTTATCAAAATTCGCAATATGGTCCTTGGAATGAAGTAAACTGATCGATAGCCTACATTGAAAATGCAACAGTATTACAAATGAAAAAGTAAATTTTTCTCTCTAAGTCAGGGTTATCTGCTATTAAAGGTAAGTGTTCCGATTGTAGACCCGATTTTTGAACTGATGTTTGCTATTCTACATGAAGGGTCATCCATAAAATAGTCGTATTTCAAAGTTTGAGTTGCAAGCAACTCCAATGGGTCTCATTTTTTAGAAGCACAGGTTGACGTGAAAGTTGCCCATTCAGTAATACACAAACTGGCCTGTTGGTTAACCACCATTGGCAGTAATTCACTGCATGTTGGCCTATAACGTCTAAATTGAACACATCTTACGCCAAAAAATTTACAGAAACAATGAGAAAAATATGGGTTTTTTTCTTGATACCAAAATATTTTGATGTAAAAAAAAGCTAAAGTGATCGGAACAACCACCTTTAAATTAAAGGTCTACATCCAATGTTCTAGAAGTTTTTCAGAAGTATGAGTTTTAGTAAGGGTGTGCCATTTTAGGTCTCAAAAGTAATCAAATCTGAAATAAATAGGGAATTTTATAAAATTGATATGATTTGGAACTAAAAAAAAAAGGCGTTACAATTACATGTTGTAAAGTCTGTTTGGTGTAACTAACACAATTGCTTTCCTCAAAAGTGAATGTTGAGGACAGCCCTCAGCAAACGAATATTACAGCCGTCAATTTGCTTTGCTAGCTTAGGGGTGGTGGTCCATGCCTCACAGCCATATAGTAACACAGATTCAACAGTTGCGGCAAACAGGCGAAGTTTGAATTTTCTTGGTAGAGTGGATTTCAAGATCTTGTTCAGCTTCCCACAGGCTCTCCAGGGTCAATTGTATTGTTATAATTTTATCTCTCTTACGAGTTCGAACTTCCTTTGTCTTTTTGATTGGACGTGATCATCTCCGACTAAACCCAACTTTCTTTGACAATGTTCTATGACGCTTATACCACACATTCTACTTCCAATGTCTTCCAAACAGTAGCCTTTTGGCTGACGACCGAAATTGTTCGCTACGAAGACTGTACCACAATGGATTCATGGCACTGTTGAAGAAAGTCAGATAGCCAACAATAGTACGAACTATGAGACCACCTTGATATTCCGGGTTATAAATTTCTTTGAGTAGCACCGACAAAACCGGTACCCAACCACCGATACAGAGACCAAGTAAAATAGTCAAAGTCTTTATGCTTTTGACCTCTCGTTTCATCCATTCGAATCTCATTCCGCGAGGCGGGGGACACACTCGTCTTCTTTCTTTTTGAAGTTTCCGTACAACGTAATATAAATGTAAATACATGATAGCCACGATAGCAAGAGGAACCAATATGGAATAGATGATGAACTGCATGTGTTCTTTTCCAAATATCTTCGACAATAAATAAAAACACGGGAGGGAAAAGTCTATATTATCAAGTCGATGAAACTGCGCAACTGGTATCACAATGATAGTCATACACGTATACATATAAATAAGTATCACGGAAGATATCGCTACCTTATTCGAAATGAGTGTCCCGTAACGCAATGGTAACACAACTTTCAAATAACGATCAAACGTAACAAATAGTAAGGTAAATACGCTCGTTACACATGGAAAAACGAGAGCGGCATTATATAATAAACATTCAAATGGCGAAAACGATATTTGTGGGTTAAATCTGATGATATTAGATACGATCATTAAGATACCAACTGTAAAATCAGCGCTTGCCATACCCATGATGAAATAGTTGGTCGGTGTTCGCAAATTGGCATATCGTAAAATCAGGACAACTACCATGCCATTACCAAAGAGAATTATAGAAATCAAAACGGCTCCAATCAGAGAAATTATCGTTTTAACAAGCGCACCTGCCGGTGGAACTAGTGATCCATTGTCATCTTCAGTGGATGACTCCGTAGTATTTTCGAAAGACAAATTCATCATCATATCCATATTTACTATGCGTCGATACTGTGCGGTTCCAATTAGCAGGCAAATACGCTAAAACTATATGCAAGCACTACTGACACGTCCGCCAGTCGGCGAAATAGTACTTTGTTGGTTTTCACCGCGTTTTTCAATGGAAGTGACAGCCATGATCAAAGCCACTATTATGACGTATAGATTGTATACACGGGGGCAGTCAGGTATAAGAATGTAATCAGGTGGACCGTGCTATAAAGGGTATACAAATCTTCCGAATTTCAGAGAATAAGGGACAAGGGTGTCTTTTTCAACCTGAATTCGCGCTAAGGGTTGCTTGGGGTGGTACTTGTTTGGGTCAGTACTCCAATCATGAAGTGGCCACTATGTGGCAGTGATCGTCGTGATGAGATTTCGTCAACTCAAACGAACTATAAATGCAAAAAGAAAAGACAAATTGTGAGTTTCCCGACGGATACTGTTTTTTACAGTCTTCGTCTGCCGTTTAAACCATTCCGAAGTACTGAGGTAAAACCACTATCAATACGTCATTTACCGTTTGTGCGTTTTTTGGACGACAAAGGAGATTATCGTATGGTCAAAATGTTGATACTATAACCAAAATAACTCTTCAAAGCAAAACAAGCAATAAGTTTGGTCTAGTGTTACAAATGCTCCAGTCCCGTAACCGTAGCCGTTAAAACACAATGTGGTATGTAAAGTCAATGACAGTGTAGACTTTCCTATCCTGGCAATCCCCTATAATATAACAACGGAGGCTTTTTGACAAAGATACTATTTGGTGTATCATCCTAAAGTGCTCAACAACAAAAACGTCATGCACTTTGTTCAGGTCCTTTAAAGTAACTTTTGATTAGTTTTTTTACCAAACAAGCTAGATAGACAGTTAGATGAATCTTGTTGGCACATTTTGATACCAAACATAACAACAAACACCAAAGATAAACCATGATTAGCACCATTTATAGAAAATTAGTCACTTTTCCAAAGTCGCATTTCCAATACACTACGCGGGAAGAAAACACCAATTGATAACATGCGAATACGCCGTATCAGCCCCGTGTTGATCACTGCGCATTTCCCCTCAATGCGCGGGCTAATTAAAATTCAAAGTGTCATGCACGGTGAAGGATGTGTAAATGCGTTTTATTTTAAATGCTTCATTGATATCTACAGCAAAACCAAACCAAACCAAACCAAATCAAACCAAACCACGGTGTATAAGGCTTGGTAAAATTCCAAGCAGTTTAATGTAATGTACTTTATATTCGGAATCAAATATCCCGCTCACTAAGAGTAGACCCAATACAGCGTAGTGTGCACGGCTGCACTGTGTGATCGATTGCGCTGCCTGGTCAATCCTGGTCACTAACAGTGCCACACACACACAGGGTGAACCTCACCCCACCCCCGTATTATATTGAAAATGTGACTTTTACAAAATAAACGAAAGTTACTTTAAAGGTGTATGACTTTCTTTTGTTGAGCACTTCATTACATCACTGCTGTCTGAAGCCGTGTTGTACAATGCCCTTATATTATGTAGCAGTAAGATTTTAGATGTGCGTGTACTTTTACATTAAAAATGTAACAGATAATGAGCTAATTGATATTCATGATGTGATTTACTTTGGCGATTTTACATTGGAATTTTGACTTGCCCGATAAAATCATGAATTGTAAAGCTTTCAAATCATGAATCTGAATAGGAAACATGGATTTATTGGTATAAAATGTACAATGAACACAATGAAATGGTAATTGGGTCTGATGGTTTAATACTTTGTCGACAACACAGTGATTACTTGCAAGCTTCCCGGGGGCGATGTTCGTTACCGTAAACAACCTTTGATACCTTGACGGAGTAAAGCGCATAGCCATAGCACATGTACATTGTACAGCAATACATTTATACAGTGAGTTTGTACGATTCATAAATTCGCTTCCCGGGGGAGAAATACTTATGCGCGGCAGTGTATAATGTATGCAGCCCCACTTAATTAATTATCCTCACATTGTGCACTCCCTATAGGGCAGTGAGCTTGCCATATATGGTAGTCATGACCTTACACTATATAACCTTGATTCAGGTATAAATACTTATCATCAGGGTTTTTAGTTAGGACTGTTTTTACCCATTTTCGAAATTTGCTCTAAACTTTAATATATTGGGCCGATTTAAATAAACCTAACCTGAGATATTGTACTAAACACTTCAATCCATTTAGTGATATGCTCTGATTTTGCATCCTTTGAGTGAACAATGTGAGGAAAAGACTGAGAATTTAAATATGGGTATTTAAGAAATGGAAAAGCTTGTTTAATTTCTAAATCCATCAATATTTGTCAATCAAATTGGGTATACATAATTACCGATATCACCGAGTATTTCAAAACACCGTAATACAAAAATGAATTCATTTTGGAAAATAAATCTTTCATTGCAGTCTTTCATTTGATTCCAATTTTGTACATGTCTCAATTATTTTAATATTAAGTGTGCTATGCCTAATATGAACCACGATAACAAAACGAAACCAAATTATGTAACAGTAATCTAAGTGTTAGATTTTATAAAATAAGATTTTACTGAATTTTAAAAATAAAGGTAGATGTTAGAGATGATATGATGTATGAAGTTTTTAAAGCTTATTCTGTAATCTAATAAGTTGCAGAATTTTAAAAATAAAATGTTACTTCAATAGTCCTTATCATTCCCCTTCAAAAAAATTGCACAATAGCTCACTGCATTAGGTACGTTTTATGAGTATACGCCTTAACCGCTTCAATTCTGTAATCATGGTAATCGAATGAGTGACATATTGTCCAACAATAAGATAACTCAATAGATCTATCATAAATATCCTACAACATATGAAACACTACTGCTTTACATGAATATTGCAATATTTATTTGTCAGTCTTACTTGGTGTTGCAAAGCCTTCCTCTCTAAATGTTGGAACATATTTTGTAATGCATATTGTTCGAATAGGTAATTTCAATTAAAGTACTATTGTCATTATAGTCATGTCCTTGGTGTTTTAAAGTATGTCTGTCTGTCTCTCTCGAGCTATCTCTCTTTTGCTAGATTATGAGTTAAATTTATATGTGGCATTTTGTAAATAATATTATTCTTAAATAAATTGTGATCATCATGCCCAATCCAAATGACTGGGAACAAAATAAACGGCTAAAAACCTCAAGAATGTTTTTGTGGAAAAAAACAGACACAATGTGTACGAGCAAATAATATTGCTTAAGCAAAAGGACAAAAACCAAACAACAACAACAACAACAACAACAACAACAACAACAACAACAACAACAACAACAACAACAACAACAACAACAACAACAACAACAACAACAACAACAACAACAACAACAACAACAACAACAACAACAACAACAACAACAACAACAACAACAACAACAACAACAACAACAACAACAACAACAAGATAGTATCTTACCATGATGATTTAATAATAATAATAATATGCAGTGCTTAATATAGCGCTACACCAAAAGAAAATGATCATAGCGCTTTACAATTACATAAATAAAATACAAATACAAGGCAAATACATAATACACAATGCAACAAGAAATATATCAACAACATAATATGACAGCCTAGAAAATGCCAGTCTTGAGGCGACTTTTAAAGATTGTAGCAGTGGGAGATGAGCGGATAGCAAGAGGGATATTATTCCAGAGTGTTGGACCATGCACACTGAATGATCTGGCACCATACTTTCTGCTGCTCCTGGGGATATCAAGGCGGAGAGTATCCATCGATGATCGGAGCCCCTTCCTGGATGGAATGAATAAGGAGATGGAGTCAGAGAGGTAGATTGGTGCAAGATCATTCAGAGATTTGTAGATGTACAGAAGTGTCTTGAATATAATACGCTTGTCAATTGGAAGCCAGTGGAGAGTGGATAAAAGTTGAGATGAGGAATGTCTCCTGGGGACTCTGAAAATTATCCGGGCGGCTTTGTTCTGGAGCCGTTGCAATCGCAAGATGTCGGCTTTCTTGCATCCAAGGAGAGTGGAATTTGCATAATCTAATTTTGACAGAACAAGGGCACGCATGGTGGTACTGCAAGTATCTTTATCAATGAACCGCCGGATTCTAGAGATGTTCCAAAGATGGAAGTTTACAGATTTGCAAAGGGACGTTACATGAGACGACATGGTCATAGCAGAGTCAAACACAACACCTAAGTTCTTGATTTTTTCAGATGGTGTTACTTCAGTAGACCCAATCCATATTGTGGTACCAGATAGGTGAGACATTAATTGAGGTGGTGAAGCAATAAAAAACTCAGTTTTTGAATCATTGAGCTTGAGCTTGTTGTGTGTCATCCAGTTCCGGACCTCGGCAACACAGCTTGACAACTTAAAGATGGTACTCACAGCTTCACCTGGTATCTTAGGATCAAATGTGTGATATATTTGTATGTCGTCTGCATATATATGATACATGAAACCATGTCTACGGATGATGGTAGCAACATATTGGGCATACTTTGTAAAAGCCCGTGGACCAATAATAGACCCTTGGGGAACACCAAAATCAAGAGTGAATTCATCTGACATCTCACCACTGATACACACTTTAAATGAGCGACCAGTCATATAGGACTTAAACCATTGGAGTGCTGTGCCCTTGATACCAAAGTCGTGTTCAAACTGATGAAATAGTATTCCATGATCAATGGTATCAAAGGCAGCAGACAAATCCAACATGATCAAGAAGGCAGCGTGATTTTTATCCAGTGCACGGGTGATATCATCTTTAACTTTGAGCAGAGCGGTTTCAGTACTGTGTTCGTTCTTATAGGCAGACTGAAAGACTTCGTTTAGATCATTCCTTTTCATATGCTCATTGAACTGGGAAATCACAGCCTTCTCGATCACTTTGCCAATAAAACTGATATTAGATACTGGTCTATAATTCTGTAACTCATTCCAATCAAGAGAGGTCTTCTTAATGATTGGGGTGACAATGGCTTGTTTAAGACTATGAGGAAAGACACCATCAGAAAGAGAATTATTTACAATGTCCTTAATGTACGGTACAACAACATCAATGTTTTCTTTCACTAGCCATGTAGGCATACAGTCAAGAGGGCATGTTTTATTTGCACATCCCATGATTATGTCAGAGATATCCTTGTCACCGAGGTGTTTAAAGGTGACAAGTTCAGATTCAATCGTAAAATCCTCCCTCGTTTGAGCATTTGACACAGGATTGACAACAGTATTGTCAATATCATCTCTGATTTTCCTTACTTTGCCCGTGAAAAACACACCAAACTTATTACACAACCTGTCAGGTGTATCAAAGGTAGGCAAAATTCTACAGTTGTTATTCAACAGAACACCAAGTGTCTTAAAAGTGTCCTTAGGATTACAGTCACTAAGAATGGCCTTAAAGTACTCCTCTTTGGAATGTTTGATAAGTTTAACAACCTTGTGGTGCTGAATCATGTAAGCATCTCTATGGACTTGCAACTTGCGTTTTCTCCACTTTCGTTCAAGTCGGCGCTGTTCACGTTTTTCGCGTCTAATGTCCTTATTGTACCACCGGGGTCGTGGGTGGATTGTGCGAGTTATGGTCGACTGAGGGGCATGTAGATCAAGAACTGTCTCAGAAACACAGGAGAAATGTTCCACAAGATCATTTACATCTTCCATAGTATCAGACACAGCAAGTTTGCTCTCCAGATCACTTTTAAAGGCAGATGGTGCCATGTTCTGATAATCACGTACGGTACATGTAGCCTTTTGAGGTGGGGGCTTACGTTGTTGAAGGACACACCTGACTATAAAATGGTCTGACCCATGATCCAGTCCAACATCACAAAGTCTAACTAAATCATCATCATCCGTGCGCGTCATGACCAGATCGAGAATATGTCCACTTTTGTGAGTAGCAGCGGTCACATGTTGCTGTAAGCCATACGAGGATATCATGGTGATAAACCGAGTTGCAGGCCATATATGGGGCTCATCAAAGTGAACATTAAAGTCTCCTAGAATGACAAGTTTGCCTGGGATCAAGGTTATTTCTGGCAAGAAATTTTCAAACTCTTCAAGAAAGCCAGCGGTTGTAAAGCCATTCTCTGTAGAAGGAGGGGGTCGATATATTATGATGTAGTGTACACCGTTATTGGGATCCAGAATGCTTGCATACTCAAAATAAGTTGTCTGAATGTTTAGAGGATGAAGTTTGAAGCCCAATTGCGATTTAAAGAGTACACCTATGCCACCATGTTTATCTGTTCCACGGGGGAAACTTAGGAAGGTGTATCCAGCAGGTTTCAATTCTCCTATGACAACAGGGTCGTCAGTGGCTAGCCAAGTTTCAGTTATGAAAAAGGCATCAATGTTATACTGGGTTACATATGAATTCAGTGTTGTTGATCTCTTTCTAATTGATCTTGCGTTCCAATTGATCTTGCGTTGTTGATCTCTTTCTAATTGATCTTGCGTTTAACGTTCATGTTTTAGTATATTATGGGCAATACTGAAAAGCTAGAGATATCCAAGTTTTAAAATTATAGCCATTTTGCCACGGAAAACTAAACTATATTATACAAGTATCCCATGGCTACAAAATACAGTCATGTAACGTTTCAAGTTATCTTAACTTATTCAATAAATAATAAACTTGGGATAATTCACCAGGTTGTATTGAATGGCCCGAAACTCTTCTAAAGATATTTTTATCAATAAAATTTCCTCTAAAATTGCAGCTAAATTGAAAGTCGGGACTTCTTTGTATTTTTACAAATTTCACGACTATTTAAAGAAGCATGATATACATTTGTTGTGTTTCTGGTTTGACTATGCAATTACTTTTTTCAATGGCATTTTAACAGTGATCTTGGAATTGTAACGGTGATTCTTGAATATTCGTTTGGATGCACCATCTGCTGGTGGGTGCTGCTGTTTTTAAAGTGTTTTCCAAATAAATAAATAAATTTAAAAAAAACCTAAAATCACCTCGATGAATCTGGTTTGCCCAAATCAAGTTTAAATTCTCAATTTCGGTACTCATTGGCGGAACAAGAGCACTGCATGCAATATAATCAGACAACGGGTCAGACACTGAATAAAGGGGATAAGTAAAACAGAATGTCAGACACTGAATAAAGGAGATAAGTAAAAAAGAACAAAAAAAGGTTTATAAAAAAAATTAAAAAAGGGTTAAAAATAAAATCGACTATGGCATAGTCTGATAACACCGGGCATAGTTCACGAAAATCGATTGCCTATTTAGCCTGAGTGTATTTTAGGCCTCTACAAGCGCAGGACGACTTTGAGCCCATATTATTTATTTTAGAATGTATTTATTCAGAAAACACTTTCAAATCAGCGGCACCGACGGATTTGCGGGTCCATAGGCCACAATCCTTCCATAGCGGTACGCACGGGTAGACCTATCGAGTCCTTTCTCCCTACCGAGACTCACACTGTTCCCTTTGCGCGTTTGAGTTCCTTCATAGTTGAAACGGTTCAACCAACCATTCCACTCAGTGTATTTCAATTGGGATGAAACTGCATTGGGGGTGAAACGATATTGTGTGACATGGTAGTTGGGTGAAACGGTGGCAGAAGCTTTTGGGTTGAAACGGTTTGGGGATGAAACGACTTGAGTTCCACCATATCAATCATGTAAAATCTCTTTTCGCTGCTTTGGAAATTCGAAAAAGAGGATGAATTTTCCGATTTCAACTAATTATCTTTTTTTAACATTAGAGTTCATCATCCAAATCCTTTAAAAAGAAACATTACTTTTTAGTAAGGTGTGACATTTTGAGTCCGAATATTGTGGGTTAATTCTGTTCCGCTAATCAGAATTGATTTTTAGGCGGAAAAAACGTAAGAACTGATAGTTCTCGAAATCGCAAAAAGCATAGTAATAAAGAACAATCGTAATAAGAAATCATTGTTTTAAAACCTTTTGGGGGTAATAATGCATATTTACGAAAAATAAAGGGTATAGGGCAAACACACCGTAAATTATCCCCGAAATTATCAGAATTTCAAAACTTTTTATTTTGATTAATAGTATAAGGAAAAAGTTTATGTTTTTTCTTTAAACTTGGTCAAATTCACCCACGATTAACCAGAGGTAATTCAAGCTATATCTAAAGAAAAGACAATTTTATTTGTGCGTTCTTTGATATTTTAAGAAGGTTTGGTATTATTTCATTATCGTGTGGTCACAGAAATGGACAAAGGCAAGTTAATAACCGCCGACTCAGTCGGTTAATATCAACTAATGCGTCAACGATGGTTCTATCCATCAATGACGTTATTGAATTCAAATATGACATGCCGAAACGTAAAAACTCCGATTAACTATTTTGCATTTATTACCAATTTGGGAAATAACATTTCAGTTTAACAACTTACGATAAACTTCCCGGTGGTAAATGGAGAATAACCTTTTTTAAATGTTAATGAGTCCAGTGATCGTGATGAGATTACGTCAACTCAAACGAACTATAAATGCAAAAATAAAAATAAAAATTGTGAGTTTCCCGACGGATACTGTTTTTTACAGTTTTCGTCTGCCGTTAAAACCATTCCGAGGTACTGAGGTAAAACCACTATCAATACGTCATTTACCGTTTGTGCGTTTTGGACGACAAAGGAGATTATTGTATGGTCAAATGTTGATATTATAACGAAAAGAACTCTTCAAAACAAAATGATAATCGGCCAAGTGCACCAATGACGGGTAACTTAATAGGGAGGTAGGCTACCTCCCTAGTAGTTATGCTCTAACTGTAGCATAACTTACTAACGATGTAATTCTTAGAGCATAACTGACGAGTAACACCAGAATAGCAACTAGCGAGGTAAATATCCACATTAATCAGCATCGTCCCCTTACAAAATTAATTGTCGTATATGCCAAGTGTTAACCTATAGTTTACTGTAAAATTCTGACGTGAATGGTCCTCCGTAATATTAAAAGCGTGTCATCACTCGCTAGGTCATAGGTGAGTGTAAATCAAGAATCACGTGGAGTCGGCCTGCGATCCGGAAAAAAATGATGCCATTTTATGGCCAAAATTTTCGAAGTTTGTTTACCGCTTTTTCAAAAATAAGGACTATCATGACATTACAAACATATTTTGGGCGAGGGGCACATACAAACATTGCACCAAAAAGCACAATTTTAATGACAAACACAAGCACCCGATGGAAACAATTATAAACAAATATAACACATCTCTTAACACAAATACTTCCGTAGCGTGGACAACTTGTTCTTCGCTTGGTAACCGCAGAACCCCGGTTCGATCCCAGACCATGCACGGCACGATATGCTTTTTTTCTCGTTCTTCTAGTTCTACCCTTCTACTCACAATAATGTTGAAACTTGGCTTTATTTATTGCTTTAATGCTTTAATTAATAAAAACAATAATAAGTTTATTTATTTAGTCATTATTTAAGATCCTTGGACAATTAGTACATTTTGGTCAAAATATGGGTTCTACCTCTATGTAAGCCATCACGAATTATATAGGGAGTAAATAGGGAGCCATAGTAATATGCAGAATGAATATTGGATCAGGTGAATGTATGATAATAATAAACTGACTTGTTTCCATGTTTTATACAGGTGGACTTTCGGAATACGACTATACTGCCGCTCCAAAACATTTCTATACCGGCGACGTAATACATTTTGTGCGAACAGACAACTTGTGACAAAAGGGTGCATATTAATTTTTATATCCTTCATCAATATATTCCTGTTCATTAATTGGTTAAAAGTGTGTCACATGATCAAAAATAGTCTCACCATTAGGCAAGAAGACCAAAAATGCTATTGACGAGGGAGAGAGGTACTATTTTGAGAATGAAATAGTCTACTATTACCCTATGACCTCGATTTACGTGTCAAAGTTCTCTTTATGTTAATATTATGACAGTTGACTTTAGGATTGACAAGCCTTAAAACGTAAACAGACAACAACAGTTTCAACAATGGATGCTGCTGGTGAAACTCCATGGTTTCGGCGTGTAAATGAGGATCAATTGACTCAATTTATTGACAGCGCAGACAGCGAGACCACTAAAAACAAATAAAGTATGGGGTGTCAGTTTTTCGCGAATTTTGCAAGGAAACCAACGCCGATTATACACTTTAATGGTAAACGCCGTACTCGACATATTGCTTTCCAAGTTTTATGCCGGTGCCCGTAACCGAATGAAATTTGAATTGAACAGTTCGTGAGTTGGAACTTTTTGAAACTTTTGAACAGTTAGCTTTTGACTTTGAAACATATTGCAGCTACTCTATTAGTGCCAGGTGGTGAGTAAAATTCTTTTTTATATTTCTCGTTGCCTACGCCCTAGGCTAGGCCTAGGCTAACATTTACAAAGCTTAGTCTTAGCCTATAGTAAGGCCTAGGCTTAGCTCAGTCTTGAGAGTCTACTTTTAACAAATTAATGAACAAGAAATATATTGATGAAGGATATAAAACAAATATTTTCTGCTCTTTATTCGGGATCTGGTGGAATCTTTCGGTCTCGGGAAAATAGTACCCCACGGTCTCCAGTTCACCTCGGGGCCCAATAGATTCCACCAGATCCCTCAAGAGCAGTAAATATTTGTATAATATTTAGCTATGCCGGCCACGCAAAATATTTTGCCTGCTATGCCGGCGACACAATACATTTTGTGCGAACTAGGCATGTGACAGAAAGGGGGATATTATTAGTAGTGGCAGAAGGGGCATATTAATTCATTTTTGGCTATGCCGGGCAAGCAAAATATTGTGCTAGGAAGGGGGATTTAACTTCAATATTGCCATACCGGCGATGCAATACATTTTGTGCGAACTAGGCTTGTGACAGAAAGGGGGCATGTTAGTAATAGTGGTAGAAGGGGGGCATATTAATTCATTTTTGGCTATGCCGGACAAGCAAAATATTGTGATAGGAAGGGGGGATTTAACTTCAATTGCTATACCGGCGACGCGATACATTTTGTACGAACTAGGCTTGTGACAGAAAGGGGGCATATTAGTAGTAGTGGCAGAAGGGGGGCATATTAATTCATTTTTGGCTATGCCGGACAAGCAAAATATTGTGATAGGAAAGGGGATTTAACTTCAATATTGCTATGCCGGCGACGCGATACATTTTGTACGAACTAGGCTTGTGACAGAAAGGGGGCATATTAGTAGTAGTGGCAGAAGGGGGGGGGGGGGCATATTAATTCATTTTTGGCTATGCCGGACAAGCAAAATATTGTGATAGGAAGGGGGATTAACTTCAATATTGCTATGCTGGCGACGCGATACATTTTGTACGAACTAGGCTTTTGACAGAAAGGGGGCATATTAGTAGTAGTGGCAGAAGGGGGGCATATTAATTCTTTTTTGGCTATGCCGGACAAGCAAAATATTGTGCTAGGAAGGGGGATTTAACTTCAATATTGCTATGCCGGCGACGCAATACATTTTGTGCTGACCGATAACTTGTGACAGGAAGGTGGCATATATTAGTTCATTTTGGATATGCTGGCCACGCATTCACTTTTTATTTTAACCAGGGCACGCATTCACTTTTTATTTTAAACTGTGCTTACAAATTGTGACAGGAAGGGGCAAGCACACTTTAGTGTTAGGTATTTATTCCATGCCATGCCATTTTAATTTTGTTTCTGTGCCGGGTCCCTCAGACTCTTAATTTTTTTCTCTATGCCAGCTGTGACAAGTACGCTATAGTCTTACACATTTTCATGCCACAGACTCTGTACGGTACTCACCATTTCTTTTCATGCAAGCCATCACGAAATACTTACATGATACTTTTTACTTGTAATATGTTTAAGGGTACTGTTTCATCCCGACTAATGTGTGACACTGTGTCAGGTAGTGTGCCAAATGCAGCCTTTTTACATGATATTTTGCCTATTGTTATCTTAATTGTTCTTCCTGATTTATGTGTGACACTGTGCCAGGGTTGCCTAAATACTTTATGTACGATATGTCATTGTGCCAGATACAAAATACTTACGTGATATTTGGACTTTTTAATATGTTATCTTAATTGTTCATCCCGACTTATGTGTAACACTGTGCCAGGGCTGCCTAAATACTTTATGACCGCTATGTGCCAGATACACAAAATATTTAGGCCCCTACACGATATGTTTACTTCTAATATGTTATATAAACTGTTTCATCCCGACTTATGTGTGACACTGTGCCAGGGCTGCCTAAATACTTCATGTGGTTATGTCAGTGTGCCAGATACAAAATACTTACATGATATGTTTACTTCTAATATGGTATTTAAACTGTATCATCCCGACTTATGTATGACACTGTACCAGGGCTGCCTAAATACTTCATGTGGATATTTTGACTTTTAATATGTTATCTTAACTTGTTCATCCTGATTTGTGTGTGACACAGTGCCAGGGCTGCCTAAATACTTTATGTAACTATGTCAGTATGCCAGATACAAAATACTTACATGATATTTTTACTTCTAATATGTTACATATCGTGTTTCATCCTGACATATGTGTGACACTGTGCCAGGGCTGACTATATACTTCATGTAACTATGTCAGTGTGCCATATACAAAATACATGAAATTTTGACTTTTAATATGTTATCTTTACTGGTTTATCTTGACTTATGTGTGACACTGTGCCAGGGCTGCCTAAATACTTTATGACCGCTATGTTAGTGTGCCAGATACAAAATACTTACATGATATGTTTACTTCTAATATGTTATATAAACTGTTTCATCCCGACTTATGTGTGACACTGTGCCAGGGCAGCCTAAATACTTCATGTAGTTATGTCAGTGTGCCAGATACAAAATACTTACATTATATGTTTACTTCTAATAGGTTATTTAAACTGTTTCATCCCGACTTATGTGTGACACTGTGTCAGGGCTGCCTAAATACTTTATGACCGCTATGTTAGTGTGCCAGATACAAAATATGATATGTTTACTTCTAATATGTTTTCTAAACTGTTTCATCCCGAATTATGTGTGACACTGTGCCAGGGCTGCCTAAATACTTATGTCAATGTGCCATATACAAAATACATGATATTTTGACTTTTTATATGTTTTCTAAACTGTTTCATCCCGACGTATGTGTGACACTGTGCCAGGGCTGCCTGAATACTTCATGTAGTTATGTCAGTGTGCCAGATACAAAATACTATACATGATATGTTTACTTCTATATAATATGTTATCTAAAATGTTTCATCCCGACTTATGTATGACACTGTGCCAGGGCTGCCTAAATACTTCATGTAGTTATGTCAGTGTGCCAGATACACTAACATAGCGGTCATAAAGTATTTAGGCAGCCCTGGCACAGTGTCACACATAAGTCAAGATAAACCAGTAAAAGATAACATATTAAAAGTCAAAATTTCATGTATTTTGTATATGGCACACTGACATAGTTACATGAAGTATATAGTCAGCCCTGGCACAGTGTCACACATATGTCAGGATGAAACACGATATGTAACATATTAGAAGTAAAAATATCATGTAAGTATTTTGTATCTGGCATACTGACATAGTTACATAAAGTATTTAGGCAGCCCTGGCACTGTGTCACACAAAAGTCAGGATGAACAAGTTAAGATAACATATTAAAAGTCCAAATATCCACATGAAGTATTTAGGCAGCCCTGGTACCGTGTCATACATACGTCGGGATGATACAGTTTAAATAACATATTATAAGTAAAGATATCATGTAAGTATTTTGTATCTGGCACATTGACATAACCACATGAAGTATTTAGTCAGCCCTGACACAGTGTCACACATAAGTCGGGATGAAACAGTTTATATAACATATTAGAAGTAAACATATCGTGTAGGGGCATAAGTATTTTGTATCTGGCACACAGCGGTCATAAAGTATTTAGGCAGCCCTGGCACAGTGTCACACATAAGTCGGGATGAACAATTAAGATAACATATTAAAAGTCAAAATATCATGTATTTTGTATCTGGCACACTGACATAACTACATGAAGTATTTAGGCAGCCCTGGCACAGTGTCACACATAAGTCGGGATGAAACAGTTTATATAACTTATTAGAAGTAAACAAATATCATGTAAGTATTTTGTATCTGGCACACTAACATAGCGGTCATAAAGTATTTAGGCAGCCCTGGCACAGTGTCACACATAAGTCGTGATGAAACAGTTTAGAAAACATATTAGAAGTCAAAATTTCATGTATTTTGTATATGGCACACTGACATAGTTACATGACGTTAGAGTCGGCCCTGGCACAGTGTCACACATAAGTCGGGATGAAACAGTTTAGAAAACATATTAGAAGTCAAAATATGATGTATTTTGTACCTGGCACACTGACATAACTACGTGAAGTATTTAGCCAGCCCTGGCACAGTGTCACATATAAGTCGGGATGAAACAGTTTAGATAACATATTAGAAGAAATCATATCATGTAAGTATTTTGTATCTGGCACACTGACATAACTACATGAAGTATTTAGGCAGCCCTGGCACAGTGTCACACATAAGTCGGGATGAAACAGTTTATATAACATATTAGAAGTAAACATATCGTGTAGGGGCTTAAGTATTTTGTATCTGGCACATAGCGGTCATAAAGTATTTAGGCAGCCCTGGCACAGTGTCACACATAACTTGGGATGAAACAGTTTATATAACATATTAGAAGTAAACATATCGTGTAAGTATTTTGTATCTGGCACACTAACAAAGCGGTCATAAAGTATTTAGGCAGCCCTGGCACAGTGTCACACATAAGTTGGGATGAAACAGTTTAGAAAACATATTAGAAGTCAAAATATGATGTATTTTGTATCTGGCACACTAACATAACTACGTGAAGTATTTAGGCAGCCCTGGCACAGTGTCACATATAAGTTGGGATGAAACAGTTTAGATAACATATTAGAAGTACACATATAAGTCGGGATGAAACAGTTTAGATAACATATTAGAAGTAATCATTTCATGTAAGTATTTTGTATCTGGCACACTGACATAGTGGTCATAAAGTATTTAGGCATTAACTTACAATATCACGAAATTTCGTGATGGCTTACATAATGTCATGAAATGAACCAAGCAGACCATCACGAAACTTCGTGATGGCTTACATAGAGGTAACACCGAAAATATGACCCAAAGTCGGTGCGATTAGTGTTTGAATGGGCAAAAGGAGTTGATCTAAATGTTGACTAAAAAAATCACCAAATTGCATGAATGGATTTTCAAAAATATAAAATCTTTCAGCTTATGAGGGGTCACATTCCGCTTCAAATAGACACCGCCTGGGCATGCAAGCGCAATTGGTCCTTCAGCATCAGCGAATCATCCCCTCCAATGTTCACAACAAATTTACGCTACTGCTAGAATCGACTGACTTGTGGCATAAAACGTTATGCCCCAACTTACTCTTTGGTCCGATCAGGTATAACATTTAGCGTAAATTACCCGCCAGTTACTAGCCTAGTAGCTAACCCCGCATTAGCGCTCTCAAAATTTTGGGTTACGCCTCAGTTACTACAAAATTTTGGGTTACGCCTCAGTTACTAGCGGGGTAGCGCTATTCTTCAGCTACCCGTCATTGGTGCACTCGGCCGATTAAGTTTGGTCTAGTGTTACAAATTCTCCATTCCCGTAACCGTAGCCGTTAAAACACAATGTGATATGTAAAGTCAATGACAGTGTAGACTTTCCTATCCTGGCAATCCCCTATAATATAACAACGGAGGCTTTGAGACAAAGTTACCATTTGGTGTAGCATCATAAAGTGCTCAACAAAAGAAAGCCATACACGTTTGTTTACCAAACAGGCTAGATAGACATTTGGATGAATCTTTTTGGCACATTTTGATACCAAACATAACACTTAACAACAAAGATAAACCATGATTAGCACCATTTATAGAAAATCAGTCACTTTTCAAAAGTCGCATTTCCAATACACTACGCGGGAAGAAAACGCCAATTGTTAACAAGCGCATAATCCGTATCAGTCCCGTGTTGATCGCTGCGCATTTCCCCTCAATGCGCGGGCTTATTCAAATTCAATGTGTCATGCACGGTGAAGGATGTGTAAATGTGTTTTATTTGAAATGCTTCATTGATATCTACAGCTAAACAAAACAAAACAAAACAAAACAAAACCACGGTGTATAAGGCTTGGTAAAATTCCAAGCAGTTTAATGTAATGCAAATATCCTGCTCACTAAGTGTACGAACCAACATAGCGCAGTGTGCGCGCACGGCTGCACTGTGTGATCGATTGCCCGGTCAATATTGGTCATAACAGTGCCACACACGGGGTGAACCTCACAACCGCTCCCCCCCCCCCCCCCCCCCATTTTCCTCCACGTAGTGTATTGAAAATGTGACTTTTGGAAAGTGACTTCTTTTTTAAATGGCGCTAATCATAATTTATCTTTGTTATTAGGTGTTATATTTGGTATCAAAATGTGCCAAAAAGATTCATCCAAATGTCTATCTAGCCTGTTTGGTAAAACAAAATAATCGAAAGTTACTTTAAAGGACCTAAACAAAGTGTATGACTTTCTTTTGTTGAGCACTTTATTACATCCCTGCTGTCTGAAGCTGTGTAGTACAATGCCCTTATTATGTAGCAGTTAGATTTAAGATGTGCGTGTACTTTTACTTTGCCAATTGTTTTATCTACACGGCCGGTAGCGGGCGGCATTGATCAAAATTCGCAATAAGGTCCTTGTGATGAAGTAAACTGATCGATAGCCTAACAGAAGCCTATTAAAAATGAAAAAAATACATTTTTTTCTCTCTAAGTCAGGGTTATCTCTGCTATTAAAGGTAAGTGTTCCGATTGTAGACCCGATTTTGAACTTGATGTTTTCTATTCTACGTGAAGCGTCATCCTTAAAATAGTCGTATTTCAAAGTTTGAGTTGCAAGCAACTCCAATGGGTCTCTTTTTTTAGAAGCACAGGTTGACGTGTAAGTTGCCCTTTCAGTAATACACAAACTGGCCTGTTGGTTAACCACCTTTGGCAGTAATTTACTGCATGTTGGCCTATGCCGTCTAAATGGAACCCATTTTACGCCAACAAATTTACAGAAATAATGAGAAAAATATGGTATTTCTTCTTGATATCAAAATATTTTGATATTAAAAAAAGCTAAAGTAATCGGAACATCCACCTTTAAATTAAAGGTCTACATCCAAATTTCTAAACGTTTTCCGAAGTATGAGTTTTAGTAAGGGTGTGGCAATCTAGGTCTCAAAAGTAATCAAATCTGTAATAAATAGGGCATTTTATGAAAATTGATATGATTGGAACTCGAAAAAAAGTCGTAAACATTTAGGCCCGTATTCTCGTACGTAGTTAAATGCATTTCCACCATTCACGTGTAAATGCTAATTGTGTGAGGCCATATGACTTTCAGTAGGCGCAAAAGGTCATCGACCTATTACAGGTTGTTTACGCGTTAGTTGCTCTATAGCTGTCGATGACCGGTCATATATAGGTTATGTCTGGTAATGGCGCGCGGCTTTCCGGTCGGTATCCTTTGTACGCGGCAATTGCGCGTCGCGCTTGGTTTGTTGTTGATGCATGGCGCAGGTTGCACCTGGCGTGATTACGTGCTTCAGGTTGTGTGTTCATCATTCACTGTTTTGATTTTCATGAGTTTGGTTTGGTGATAATAATTCGCCAACAAATTCGCAGCGTAGCTGTCCAGGATCAATTATTTTTATTCAGCGAGAAAAAAAAAAGAAAAAAAAAAGGTGATTGGTAGCAGCGGTACTCTCGCTGAAGTGTACTTAGGCTTGGATAGCTAAAAACTCTGGATCTTGCGCTGTGGGATTTATCAATGGTTTTAAAGAACAAAATCGTCGGGAAAATTAACATCTGGAATCTGATTCTCGACCTTCTTTTATGGCCTAATTGAGGCCTATGGATTGGATGTTGCAGGCTTTGGAGGACATAATTTCGGAATGCATAGACAGCCGACAATGAACATTTGCATACATATCAAATTGAACGTCGGTGCGGATTGACCGTTGCTCTTTGTGTATGATGAATGTGGGCCTATATTTGACTGTTTTAAAAAACAAATAACAACTGGTCAACGCAGCAGAGAACAGGACTACATCGGGGAAAAGGTGACTAATTTTGAACTGGAAGTCTAGATAGTCAACGCCGTGTGTAAGCATTAAACCATATTGAACGACGTTGTGGAATATTCGTGAGCTTATTTGAATATTTGGTAAAATCTGGACAAAGTAACTCAGGTTTACGCGGTAGAAAACAGAATTACATCGGGGGAAAAGGTGATTATTGTGGAACCGGGAAGTCTGACTCCGTGTGTAGGCTTATTACCCATAGTGAACGCTATGAGCCTATGCTGAACTAACATTGCCAAAAGAACAAGGCAAGAGAACAGCTAGTGAACTGAATAGCTCTCGGGAAATGGACAAGATCCGACGGCTACCATCGGCAGAGTCGGCGAGCAGGCAGTGCAGGGTTTCAGCGGCAACGAAGGCATGACAACGAATGGGGTGAATCAAGGCGATCCACCGCAACAAGTTCAGGCAAGAGGCGTGACTGCTGCTCAAGCGGGGACAGTGAATCCCGGCAGTGAACGCAGGGGCAAATAACACATCACGGCCGGGTGAGCAACAGTATTTTGTTAATGATAATAATAATAGGTCTAATTGTAGCGTTAATCTTGTTAGTAGGGTACACGGCCTTGTGTAACAGATACCCATTTCCCCCCTCATAGTACCACCAAGGGCAGATGTATTGCCTTTCGTGTTACCCGGCCACCACAAGCTCAGAACAACAACCAAAGTCAGGCGGTCATAATACCAGGTAAATCGCTGGCTTTTAACCCTCTACAGTGCCAACGGCAAACCCACTGTCCCCCAAGGGGGAATGTTTCGGGGTCTCAGTGCTTCATAATGTTAAAGGGCGTATCTGGAAGGGGGAATTTGTGAGTTTGGCCTGCTCTTTTCCGACCAACGGGCTTCATGATTGAATTTATCAATGGGGGTAACAGTGAGTACGATTTCACTTTCGTTCAAAAAAGGGCTGCAATAATTTGTGATTGGACATACCGTTCCCAGGCGCCAGCCCTGGGTCTTGTGTCAGTTTATATACACAGGCAATACTTCCTCACATCTTACTCACTTTGACCATGGGTCTTGTTTCAGTATACACAGGCAATACCTCCTCACATCTTACTCACTTTGACCATTTTTCTTCTTCAGATTACTGGACTATATTGTTGTATTAATAATATCGATATATAGTGCTAAGGTTCGATGTGATTTGTTCTGTATATAGTATACGGATTGGGCCAGCAGCAGTGACAGACGTTACACTCCTGACACTTTTAGGGATTCTTGTATTGCATAACATTTACCGGGACAGGCACTTTGCCACGTAAATAAGTCTTATCTGTTTTCAAAATGATAATAACAAAAAATAGGGGAGTTTGGGTTTGATGTTATAATTTGTTATTACATCTTGATTGTGTTTATTATGCAACAGTGTTCAATTATCTAAGGTGCTGCATTGCAAGTTGCACCTTTCTTGCTAAATGAATGACCCACATATGAACCTCGTAGCAAAGGTTCCGGCTAGGTAGTGTTTAGTGATGGTTTTTCAATTTGTGGTCATTGTCGTCATTACTGGGGGTTGTGTGTGTAATTGGGGCATTTAGTTAGGTTACTAATTGGCTGGGCATTACTTCAGCAGTGTTATTTGGTGACACACCAATTTTAAATATGGTTTAAAGAAAAAGGGAGCATTGAAATAAGGTAAATAGGTTTACAGCAGATATAAGATATTTAAAAAAAATAAAAAAATAAAAAATAAAATAATAATATTAATACAAATTTAAAAAGAAAAATGAAAGACTGGATATTGTACAACGTATGTTGAATGTTGCTATTTTTGTTTCAGACCCCTCACATCATTTTTTCTTTTGTATTGACAGTTCCAGTAGTGTGGTTTATTGGTGACAGCTTCATTCGCGAGAACATGCCAAAACCAAGCAAAAGAACCGTGACCTTCATGCACAGATTGAGTGGCATGGAAAAGGAGGGCTGTACTATTCAACTTTCCAAACCAGCTAAAAAGATGGAATTGTTGGGTAATCCGGCCCCAGCAGTGTTAATAATCCATTGAGAGGTCAAACGATATTGGGATGAGAGAAGCCAAGCTTTGACGTCAAGCCATGGATGTCGCGCTGTCAGCTGCACGAGAGCTTCTGATTCTTTGTCACTTGGTTTGGTCTTGTTTTTACCACGGCTTGAATACAGGATGACTTCCGGACTCCGACCAGGCATAAACATGATAAAGGGGTGGTCTAGGATAACACATGTACTTGTGCAAGTTATGTACTGTATATTTGCTTGTAGGTATTTGGGACAATCAACTGTGTAAAGAATTTGGTTTAATGTTTAGTTACATTAATATTAACTGTAAATATAAAATATTGTTGATATCTGAAAGGCAGAATACCTTCAATTTCAGGTTTACCTAAAAAATAAAATAAAATAAAAATACCTATGGATTGACACAAGTTGGGAGGAAACTCGATCCTGTGTCTGAGGGTAGTTAGCAATGTAACATGAACAATTGGCCTACTGCATGTACTGAATGGTTCCTTGCTTTAAAAACGTGCCAATTTGAATAATAATTATGCTTTAGGTTCTTAATTTGAAAACAGGTAATAAATTGGGATATGTGTCGTTTGATTACAATGGCAGAGGTGTGAAATTGTAACGTGAGTAACAATGTACATGTAACGTAAGTAACATGAAATGGAACGTGAGTAACATGTCTAAGTGCTTCATAGCAATAACAAATGAATAGTAGTCGTTTTTACTCCACTCAGTTTGGTTCATTGTCTTATGAAAGTCTTGGGTTATCAATCATAGTAGTTTGCACTAATTTGGAGTAATATGGGTCATTCCATGCCATGGCAACAGGGGTCTTGAGATGGAATGGGGATGGGATATCACAATTTCCTTTTCAACGATATGTTCAGCAAAAGTGTTAAGTATACAGGCATAGCTTACTTACAGAATTAATTTGGGGAAATTGCACATTTCTTGTGTAGAACTTGCTTAATTTAAAAATAATGATGCGAGGGGGCAGATTCGGCAACCTTGATAAATTTGGGATATTTATCAATCGTAGGGAATTATGTTTGCATTAATCTTGTAGAACAAATTGTTAAGTTTCAAACAGTGTGTTTCTCAAATTGTTTCTATTTTAAATTCATAATTATATCATATTTAGCCAGAGTGTAGGTTGGTGTAATATGTCAAAGTGTAGAATGCCGAGGTGAACTTGTATTCCAGTCCGAATTTACAGTTTTGTGACACAATGACATTTGAGAAATGTAATATATCAGGTGACGGATCTGCAGGAGTAGTTTAGGACAATTATTCAGTCAATGACTTAACACCTTATGATGAGGTAACATGTCGATCCACAGGCTATGTAATTACATTATAACAAAAACTATTCCTGGATTTGTGAGCAAAACAAACCTTTTCATGCCCTTCGTTGATGTAGACATGACATAAATATTGATAAACAAACATATGTACAAGGAAGTGGGCTATAGTACCTTCCTTTATTTATTTTTCCTAGGTGCTTACCTTGTTCAGTATTTTTCTATTGTTTGATACTTACATTTATAAGGTTGTAAATGTTTTAATTAGAACATGTCTTGTAATATGATTTTAAATAACAGTATGTATCAAACGTTGGGCCTATAATAATGATATTACAATGTACCCCCTTTATAAGTTACTTTATTCAAGATAAACAACAGTGTAACTCTTTGATCAGCCTTATTTATAAGTTACTTTATTCAATTCAAGATAAACAACAGTATAACCCTTTGATCAGGAGATATTTAAATATAATCGGTTGAACGATCGAAGTGAATTAGGCTATTATTTGCTTTCTTTGTGTTACGTAACCATGAAGGATCGTGCGAAGGATCGGGGTGAAGTAGATCATTCATGTCAGTTGGCCCACCAGATTTGCACCACTAATTTAGTGCATGTTCAATATTAGTTACGGTTGTTGGTTACCCTTCTTGGGGAGTTCATTAGGTGTGGGCGCCGGGACGGGTTAGTGTTCAATATCGGGTTGGCATGTGATAGCCAACACCTGGGGCCAATTACTATGTTTCTATGTCTTTATATTATTTTGGAATGATCGTCTCTTTTAACAATGTTTATTTACTAGGCGTTATTTGGACATTATTGTTATTAATTGAAAAACAGTCACCCCTCTAAGGCAAGGTATGTGGTTGTAGAGTATAACAAAAGACATTAGATGCTTTGCAATTAAATAATTGGTGAATAGGTTGGGCCTTTGGCAACGAGTACATAATAATTCCCTACCATTAAATTCTTCACTGTGTAATTGTGCGGATATTCTCATTGATGACATGTAGCAGTGGTATCCTAAAGGAGATTCTAGTTGACCATATCAGTGGCACATGGATTGGCTACAGTGGTACATGGGTTTAGAAGCCACTATAGACAGAGTATCTCTGGTACTTTAAACTTTGAGCTAAAGCGTACAATTATTGATGTTATTTTATGGTAAATGAAGGTTACTAGACTGAGTAGGAAAGGCAAAAAAGGTCACCAACATAAAATCCAGCATTGCAGTAGGGAAATTTTGGTTCTTCCACTTGCATGGCAGCGGTATAATAGTGGTCAGGCATGAGAATAACTGGGTGGCCGGGTTCGACATTTGTCCCTTTGTTCTCACCTTCGTTCATTCTCATGCATGATGCATTGTTCTGTGGCTGTTACATATTTGTTTTCAAATATATAACTTTGAGCATTCGTGGACAATGGTTGAGGATGTGAAACAGGGTACCTTTGCTCTGACAAGGCTTTGATTGCTCATTAATCGCCATTGAGATCGGCTCAAGGGGTTTGATTGACACGGACAATAAGAAGAGGATGACTAGTATCTTCAGGCAACTGAAAAGTTCCACAAAATATTCTGAACTCAAAAACAAATTTCAAAATCCGTTCTTACCTCTTCATATTCCATCTACAATGCCAGACATGAGCCGGAGTGGAACATCCATGAGCTCATTTAGATTTATTTTGTGCCGCCATGATAGTTTTTCATTTTGTTGTTTTTGTTTATAAATTCCGTTGTTTTGCTTTCTTTGGGTACTGTATTAATTTGTATGTTCTTGTGTTATGTAACTCCCATGCCTGGGGTCAGCATAGGCCCTAGATGTTCTTGGGTTTGTGTGTTTGCTTCTTTATATTATTATAATAAAGATGATGAAATAACCCTTCTCGATGCAGTTGGAAGAGACACCAAATCTATTTCAGTAACCCAGTCCCTCTTTACACCTGTGTCCAGCTCTAAAACGAAATGATTATGTTTACTCTGCATCATATTTATATTATACAGATACAAACTGAACTCAATTTTTTAATGCCGCCTTTATAATTATGCTTAGAGCAGCCTGCCAATCAACAATATACCATGTCCTGAACAGCAGCTAACATACATACATACAATTGGCTTTTATATAGTGTAGTATTAAAATACACGTGCGTTTGAGATATTCAGTCGATATCTATTGTAACCTATTTTCATTCATTCATTCATAAAAGGTTTATTAAAAAAGGCCATAGCAGTCATGAACTGAATTGCGGCCAGTATACAATAATACAACAATATCATTATCAACAATTTCAAAAATATACACAAAATATAAGCAAATAGACAAAAATATACATTAAATACACCATACTATATATATGCACAAAGTAACCACGTCAAATTAAGAACCACAGAAATGCAATCTAAATTAAAAATATTGCACGTGAGATATTAAAAAGCATTTAATTTTAGGGAAAATGACATATTGGAGATAAAATGCACTGCTACTACTCAAGACCCTTGCTATTCCATAGATCAGTCATGTATACCATCGGGCTGTTTTTGTAACGAGTTGTATTGCACTTTTGGGTTGACAGTTTGTTAGCACCACGCAGATTTCTCTTATGTACACTAGCACGGGTAGGTGGAATCCAACCACTGAATTTTTCGGATTTCATTAGTGAGTTAAAAAAATTCAAGCAAAGTTGCTTCCTTCTAGTATAAAAATAATTTAATCCACATACATCAAGAGCCTCATCATAAGTTGTGTACTGCTTACCCATGATGATCTTGCAAGCCCTTCTCTGGATTCGTTCCAAAGCGGCACATTCGTCGGATTTAAGACCAGGGTGCCATACAGGGGCGGCATATTCTGCCAAAGGTCTGACAAAGCCAGAGAAGATGGTGACAAGATCATCACGGGGTAAGTTAAAGTGTTTGAGTAATTTTAGCATATACAGTCTCCCATTAGCCTTCTTCAACATTTCTGACACTTGGATGTCCCATTTGAGATTGGAACTAATTTGAACACCAAGAATCTTGGCAGAATCAACAACCTGGAGGGGTACATGAGCTATGGTAAGGGAACGTTCCTCTTGTGAGTTTTTCAAGAAAGATACATTCATAGTGGCACATTTTTTTGGATTCAAACGCATATGATTAAGATCAGCCCATTCCTGAAAATTGTCCAAATGTTCTTGCAGCACCGACGTTTGTAACCGGGATCTAGGCTCAATTAGAGTGAGGTCATCGACATATTTCAGAGTGACAAAGGGAGTGGGCCACATCAAAAATAAATACATGTATACATACTATACAATAACGCACAACCACCCTGGGAACGAGATTCGCCGAGTTTAAAACCGTGTTTAGTTAAACACGTTGTTTAAAAGATAAACTCGCGTTTTAGTTAAACACAAGTTTAGTTAGACACGGTTTTAAGCTAAAACCGTGTTTAGTACGAGAATACGGCCCTTAATGTTGTTAAAATCTCTGTGGTGTAACTAACATAATTGCTTTCCTCAAAAGTGAATGTTGAGGACAGCCCTCAGCATACGAGTATAACAGCCGTCAAGTTGCTTTGCTAGCTTAGGGGTGGTGGTCCATGCCTCACAGCAATATAGTAACACAGATTCAACAGTTGCAGGGAACATGCGAAGTTTGAATTTTCTTGGTAGGGTGGATTTCCAGATCTTTTTCAGCTTCCCACAGGCTTTCCACACAGCAAAATAAAATTGATCAATTTGATCAAAAATTGAATCAAAACAGTATTAAAAGGGAACTGCTCAACTTTCGATTGATTTTTAATCAACCTTGGTAGATTAAAGTTTTACTCAACTTCAGATTAAAATTTACTTTTTGAAAGACTAGATATTTAATACGACGTAGATTAAAAATTGCTCCTTTTAAAGGATTAAAAAGTTAATCGAAAGTTGAGTAGTTCCCTTTTTAATACTGTTTTGATTAAATGTTTGATCAAATTGATCAACAATTTTTTTGCTGTGAAGACACTTCGACTTGGGCAGAATAGAATAGGCCTAAAGGAAAATCGTGATCCAAAATAAACGACTCAAACAAGTCTTTGCAGGTCATCTCACGCGAGCATTGGCATTATAATTCACTAATTAATATATTCCAAGGTAAATATTGTTCCATTTGAGTTTTAAGATTAAAGCTTGATGGGACTCAGCAATGGGACTGTCCCATTGCCGAGTCCCATCAAGCTTTAAGCTTAAAACTCAATAGGCCTATTAATAGCTCGCACCCTCTAGTTAAATTAAATCATTAGAAAATGGAACAATATTTACCTTTGAATATATTGATCAGTGTAGGCAATCTCCACAGATTCTGCAAAATCTCCATTTCACTGGTGTTCGGCATCTCCGTTTCCATCTTGCGGCACGGCTCTATACGGCAAATGGTGAACACAATGACCACGTGCGCGCGTGCAAGTTTTACTCATAGGGTATTGATTTTTAATCACGCGAGGAGTGACTGCCGGGGGAAACGCGACAGGCGAAGCAATGCGATTAAGTTTTAATCGCAATTTGAGCTAAATACAGCAAAACGATAGACAAATTTACTCTTTCACAAAAAATTACATTTAATCTGGCAGAGATTAACGTTACTACCCGTATTTTACTCTTGAAAGACTAAATAATTAGTCGTTTTTTCAATCAACACACGTTAATCAGGCACGATTAACGCGTCTCACGGTTCGTTTTTTAGCTGTGCAGGGTCTATTGTATTGTTATAATCTTATCTCTCTTACGAGTTCGAACTTCCTTTCTCTTTTTTTTTATTGATACGTGATCATCTCCGACTAAACCCAACTTTGTTAGACATTTCATGTTCTGTGACGCGTATACCACACATTCTACTTCTAATGCCTTCCGAACAGTAGCCTTTTGGCTGACGACCGAAATTGTTCGCTACGAAGACTGTACCACAATGGATTCATGGCACTGTTGAAGAAAGTCAGATAGCCAACAATAGTACGAACTATGAGACCACCTTGATATTCCGGGTTATAAATTTCTTTGAGTAGCACCGACAAAATCGGTACCCAACCACCGATACAGAGACCGAGTAAAATAGTCAAAGTCTTTATGCTTTTGACCTCTCGTTTCATCCATTCGAATCTCATTCCGCGAGGTGGGGGGCACACTCGTCTTCTTTCTTTTTGAAGTTTCCGTACAACGTAATACAAATGTAAATACATGATAGCCACGATACCAAGAGGAACGAGTACGGAATAAATTAGGAACTTCATGTATTCTTTTCCAAATATCTTCGACAATAAATAAAAACACGGGAGGGAAAAGTCTATATTATCGAGTCGATGAAACTGCGCAACTGGTATCACAACGATAGTCATACACGTATACATATAAATAAGCATCACGGATGATATCGCTACCTTGTTAGAAATGAGTGTCCCGTAACGTAATGGTAACACAACTTTCAAATAACGATCAAACGTAACAAATAGTAAAGTAAATACGCTCGTTACGGCTGGAAAAACGAGAGCGGAATTATATAATAAACATTCAAATGGCGTGAACGATATCTGTGGGTTAAATCTGATGATATTTGACGCGATCATTAAAATACCCATGGTAAAATCAGCGCTTGCCATACCCATGATGAAATAGTTGGTCGGTGTTCGCAAATTGGCATATCGTAGAATTAGTACAACTACCATACCATTACCAAAGAGAATTATAGAAATCAAAACGGCTCCAATCAAAGAAATGATCGTTTTAACAAGCGCACCTGCCGGTGGAACTAGTGATCCATTGTCATCTTCAGTGGATGACTCCGTAGTATTTTCGAAAGACAAATTCATCATCATATCCATATTTACTATGCGTCGATACTGTGCGGTTCCAATTAGCAGGCAAATACGCTAAAACTATGCAGGTACTGCTGACACGTCCGTCAGTCGGCGAAAAAGTAGTTTGTTGGTTTTCACCGCGTTTTTCAATGGGAAACTACAAGTGACAGACATGATCAAAGTCACTATTATGACGTATCGATTGTATACACGGGGGCAGTCAGGTATAAGGATGTAATCAGGCGGACCGTGCTAAGGGTATCAAAATATTCCAAATTTCAGAGAATAAGGGACAAGGGTGTCTTTTTCAACCTGAATTCGCGCCAAGGGTTGCTTGTGGTGGTACTGGTTTGGGTCAGTGCTCAAATCATGAAGTGGCCACTATCCCAGCCAACACGTATGCATGGGCTCCATGTGGGCCCTATATGGGCCACTTTGTGGGTCCCATTTGGGCGGCCCACATAGGACCCATAATATTTTGGCCACTTTGTCCTTAAGGGGCCATGCGAGTTGGCCCTCATTGGTCCCATCTGGGCAGGCCCACATGGGACCCTTACTAATTTGGTCACTTTGTCCGAAAGGGGCCATGCCCCTATGGGTCCAATAGGAGGTTAACATGGGTTTAATTAGGGTCAAATCAGGGTTTTAAATGGGCTTGCCCTTATAAAACTGCCTATATTAGGTAATTGTTAATTGAATTATTTACATATCCGAATAAATGACTGGCAATTGCAAGAACAATTCAGTCATTTGGCTTTTTATTAACATTCTCCAACAAAATTGTTGATGTGTTAACAGTTTTGTGTGAAGTTATGTTCTTACTTGCCATTAAATTATGATATAGTGCATGATGTGGATTAAATCATTTATCAGCATTTATAAATATGAAATCCATAGTGTTACAAAACCAATATAACCAGGGTCAGTGCGCATGCATGGAATTGCCCTGATGTAACCCATGGAGGTCCCATGTGGTCAGCCCATATGGGACCCTGATAGGTTTACGGGGGTTGAAGTGGCCAGAGCCCCCTTGGCGATTCTTTATACGTTTTCGCACGTTTTAACACGTCGTTTTTGTACACGTTTTTACACGCTTTTAACGTTTTCGCCCTGTCAACATTTATTACAATTACTCAAATGTTTTGATCATTCAAGTCATTCAGGCCAGGCGACCTGTCAAAAAGGCGCCCTGTCAAAAATAAGGGGGTGCGCCCCCCCCCCCCCTAAATCCGCCCCTGTCTGCTCAGTTTGCGGATAGTCGTACGTGCATTCAGGTATTCGTTGAGAGAGAACGTCCCACAAGTAGGGGTCTTTTGGCGGTAGCATGCCAACAAAGCTAAAAATAGGGTGAGAAATATATTAACCACTCAGTGGTTTTAGTTGAGAAATTTGTCAGAATAAGGGTCTTTGTGTGAGAGTGTTTATATTTTCAAATTCAAACAAATGTGGGGTCATTGGGTGAGAGTGTTTTCATGCTTGTTTAGATATGGTGTCACGGGTAAGAGCGAGGCAAAAAAGGGTTACTGTATTAATTCGTCGCTGTTCTGACATACCGGCACATCACTTTACTTAATTCTGTTGTGATGTGCCGGTATGTCAGAACAGCGACGAATTGTATACGTCGTTGTCGGTATAATCCTGTTTGAAGTAACACCACCAACTTAGACAAGCACATTGTACATCTCTACATATTCCTGATATACCTCGGGTGATACTGTGGTTTTAACACTTTCCATGCGGCTATTATTTTACCATAATTGTGTCGGCCAAAAAAACAAACAAAGTTACAACTATTAAATTATATTTTGACTAACATAATTTATGAAGGCATATTCCTATCGGACCAGGTCGTTTCATTCCACGGCGTTTCATCCCAGTTTTCGACCCAATACCCACCCTATTAATCCAGTACGCTTTCATCCTAGTACAAATCATTGATTACGCTCATAACACCCGGTACTCTGTAGTCCGATTTGTTTTCCTTCTCTTTCTTCTTTTTCTCTTTTTTCTCTTTTCTATCTATCTATCTATCCCATTTTCTGATTATTTATCAGCGTTTCAGCGAATTCATTAGTCTAAAATCATTCATTAGCCTAAAATCTAGTATTTTAAGTGGGGTAGGCCTACGTGTAGGGCGCCTTTACTTGTTACCATTAACATCATGTTACATTAATATCATACATGGGCAGTATTATAAGTAAGGGCGCTCCTACTTGTCACTGTTAGCGTCATACATTCCCCATTCGCCATTGGAGTTCGTCAGTTCGTCAATTACTCGGGTGCAATCACTGTATTACTCAGACGACGCTGGCCACGTGTCTCGGACGACCCAATATGGCAACGGGGGAGGGAGTGCACCGTTTTGAAATATTTTTAACAGTCATCGCCCGGTTAACGATGAAAATAATTTTTAAAATAGCATTTACAATGGAATTGGTTAGACTACTCCAACGGTTTTGGATAGGAAAAAAATCTTCTAACCTATGATGATTTTTTTCAAAATGATAAGATTAACATTCGCGATTACGTGTTAAACCAAAAAAATTAGGTTTCGCGTGACCATCGTCGTCTGATTTTACGTGAGGCCTCTACGAACGCAGGACAACTTTGAGCCCATATTATTTATTTTTAGAATGTATTTATTCAGAAAACACTTTCAAATCAGCGGCACCGACGGATTTGCGGGTCCGTAGGCCACAATCCTTCCATAGCGGTACGCACGGGTAAACATTGAGTCCTTTCCCTACAAGTTTGAATTCTTCCATAGTTCACCGGGTTCAACTAATCATTCCACTCAGTGTATTTCAATTGGGATGAAACGGTATGAGATGAATGTGCATTGGGGTGAAACGGAATTAGGTGACACGGTAGTGGGATGAAATGGTCGCAGAAACTATTGTGTTGAAACGATTTCGAGATGAAACGACTGAGTTCCACCATATCATGTAAAAGCTTTTTTCGCTGCATTAGAAATCCGGAAAACCGATCAATTTTCGTTTATTTCCACTAAAGTAGTAGGCCTTCTACTTTTTTGACATTAAAGTTCATCATCCAAATCCTTTAAAAAGAAACATTGCTTCGTCTTTTTAGTAAGGGTGTGACATTTTGAGTCTGAAAATTGTGGGCTAATTCTGTTCCGCTAATCAGAATTGAATTTTAGGCGGAAAAACATAAGAGGTGATAGTTCTCGAAATCGAAAAAAAGTATTGTAATAAGGAACATTCGTAATAATGATTAATTTTTGTTCAACCTTTTGTGGTAATAACGCATATTTACGAACAAATAAGGGGCATATGGCAAACACACCGCAAAATAATGCGTCAACGAGGGACTATCCATCAATGACGTGATTAAATTCAAATATGCGAAACGTAAAAAGATCCGATTAACAACCTTTTTTATGCATTCATTACCAATTTGGAAATATATCAGTTTAACAAATTGCGATGAACTTCCACGGTGGTAAATGGAGAATAACCTGTTTAGTTTATATATGACTTCTATTATGTCTTATACACCTACAATCTGTCGAAAAAAATCGTCTTATTATGGATATTTAAGAAAATATCAACCTCAGCTGAATACGTGTAACAACAACCAAAATGAAAAATGATCTAGAGACACATTATAATCTGTCCAAAAAATCGTCTTATTATGGTATTTAAGAAAATATCAACCTGAGCCCAAATACGTGCAAAAACAGTAAAAAATGATCTAGAAACACCTGTTTAGTTAATATATGACTTCTATTATGTCTTATTACCTACAATCTGTCGAAAAATGTATATTTTAAAAAATCATTACTGATTTAAGGGGCATGGTTATGTCGGGACGAAATGGACGTAGGTCGAGTTCAGTAGCTTATGATTTAAATATATTTAAGTAATTTGTTTATACCTTTTAAATCCTCGACTGGTTTTTGTGTTATTTTTGAAATTTAAAAAAAAGTCTTGTCGAAGAGTAAACGAATTTTCAATTTTACCAAAGCCTTGCTGATTTTATTTATTTATTTTCTTACTTACTTATTCATTGTTTATCAATACATTTTGATTCAAATAATCACATTAATCTATTAAGTAACCATTTATTTTAATCAACACATCTTAGTTATGATAATTAAGTTATTTAAATAAATAAATGAAATACATTCGAATATCCTGATTCATTGATTACTGATCCATTTTCCCTATCACAGTAAAGTTCATCATCCAAATCCTTAAAAAGAAACATTACTTTTTAATAAGGTGTGATAATTTGAATCCGATTATTGTGGACTAATTCTGTTCCGCTATTATCAGAATTGATTTTTAGGCGGAAAAAACGTAAGAGGTGATAGTTCTCGAAATCGCAAACAGCATCGTAATAAGGAACATTCGTAAAAAGAAATCATTTTTGTTAAACCTTTTGTGGTAATAACGCATATTTACGAAAAAGGGTATACGGCAACCACACCGCAATTATCAGGATTTGAAAACTTTTTAAATTTGATTGATATAGTATAAGGAAAAAGTTTAAAATAGGTCAAATTGACTCATTATTAACAAGAGGTAATTCAAGCTATTTCTCAAGAAAAGAACATTGCTATTCGTTCTTTCATATTATATGAAGGTTATACGCATAATAAATATTACTATTGGTATTATTTCATTATCGTGTAGTCACAGACACGGACAAAGGCAAGTTAATAACCGCCGACACAGTCGGTTAATATCAACTAATGATCAACGATGGTACTATCCATCAACGACGTGATTGAATTCAAATATGACTTGCCGAAACGTTAAAAAAACTCCGATTAGCTACTTTGCATTTATTACCAACTTGGGAAATAACATTCCAGTTTAACAACTTACGGTGAACTTCCACGGTGGTATATGAGTCCAGTGCTCGTGATGAGATTCCGTCAACTCAAACGAACTAGGCCTATAAATGCAAAAAGAAAAAGATTTTTTTTTAGTTTCCCGACGGATACTGGTTTTTTTTCGTTTTCGTCTGCCGTTTAAACCATTCCGAGGTACTGCGGTAAAACCACTATCAATACGTCATTTACCGTTTGTGCGTTTTGGACGACAAAGGAGATTATCGTATGGTCAAATGTTGATACTATATTAACGAAAAGAACTCTTCAAAACAAAACAAGCAATAAGTTTGGTCTAGTGTTACAAATTCTCCATTCCCGTAGCCGTAGCCGTTAAAACACAATAATAATGTGGTATGTAAAGTCAATGATAGTGTAGACTTTCCCATCCTGGCAATACCATATATAATATAACAACGGAGGCTTTTTGACAGAGATACTATTTGGTGTAGCATCATAAAGTGCTCAACAAAAGAAAGTCATACACTTTGTTTAGGTGTTTTAAAGTAACTTTCGATTAATTTTTTTACCAAACAGGCTAGATTGACAATGAGCTTCACAACTTAGAATTGAATCTTCGCCGAGTAGATCTCTCCTATGTATGGCATTTCTTTAGTGTTAGTGACAATGATACACAACTTTGTTTAATTTTAGGTAGTACTTGTTTAAATGTCACCCCCATGGTGAGTAATTACTCATATGATGCATTGATTGATAAACAGTTTGATATATTTTGTAAATCTTATTTAAAACGTGCATGGTCGTGTAGGACAGTGTTGTTGAATGATAATAATAGCAGTAATAATGATGTTAGTTAATACACACTCCATGTTACGCTTCATGACATAAGGTGATTAACCCATCTTTGTGTATGATATAATATTCATAATATTCATGATTGTATGCTTATTTTGCTTATTTTCTCTCTTTTGTCTTATTATTGCACAGTGTATTTACTTGTATTCTTTGTGTATTTTACTCTTGTTTTTGTATTCTTTGGATGTAATCTGTAATAATAAGCATTTTATAAAAATTGATATGATTTGGAACTCGAACAAAAAGTCGTAACAATTTAATTTTGTTAAAATCTGTGTGGTGTAACACTAATGCTTTCCTCAAAAATACACTCCAACGAAACAGGGTATTTTAAAGTGTGTGAATAATTTGACACCGGTGTGTAAGAGTATAAGGGCGAGGGGCCACCATAACGCATATTTTCAAGAGTTTCAAAACTTTTGGATTTGATTGATAGTAAAAGTTTGAGTTCCTTTCTTAGTATTGGTAAAACTCGCCCACTGTTGGCCAGAGGTGATTCCGGCCATACGGCCACTGCTGACGTTCTTTGATATTGTACGTTACTATTTTTAGTAACATTTTTTTTATCATCGTGTGGTCACATACAAGTTAATAAGTATCGGTACTAGTCTAGTCTATCAGTTGATATTAAATACTGCGTTATTAAACTACCCATCAATGGCGTTATTTATTACTTGGGTAAAAACAAAAAAGTAATATAAAATGTTATAAATACTTGTTGCTGTGCATCATTCAGACAATTATTACGAAACTCGTATTGTACATTTTATTGCAAATTTAAATGTACGATCACCTCCGCCATGTCCACGACGACGCTTTCTTTGAGATTTTGTGGATTGTTTATTATACTCGTAGTTATTATACTGTACACCCATATTAAACAATACGGCATATCACAGGTTTACTCCCCGATCATTTATTGCATATAGCCGCCATCTTGGATTTTTCAACTTTTTACCTTTTCTCACCAAGGACCTACCGTTAAACTTCATCTATAAGCCCCCATTGACTAATATTTAATAAGCTGAAAATAGATAAAAAGGTATGAGCGCCCTCTTTTGATCTACAGAAATTAGCACGAATGTGTTAATTGTATTCGATATTCAATACTATAATGTTGTATTACTATCTAAATAATTTCATGGACAGACGAATTGCTCAATTGGTAAAGCGTCAACTTCAGTATCACGGGGTTGGTGGTTCGATTCTCAAATACACTCTTTGCAATTTCTTTTGAAATCCTAGTGATATAGAAATAATGCAAACTTGAATGTACAATTATTACTCAATTATACAAGCTTTATTTTTATTTTTTTAAAAACAAGCGCATAATTAATTTGATTGTAAAAAGTAATGATCTTAATAGTCTAACCTTTTTATAAGCTAAAACACATTTATACTACAAATTAACTACAGCAAAATGTATTCATTGGCTTATTTTAAATGTTTCACACAGTAATCTTAAACGTTTCCTTCATCATGATTTAAGGGAGAATTATGATGATGCATATTAGGTTGGTAGATCAAGTTAAGCAACAAAATGAGTAACTATGCAAACCACTATAATCCTGGTCTCACAGGATTATAATTGAATGGCTATTATTAAATCAATTTATTTCCAATAAGATAAAGGGCCGTCCATTTATACCGACCCATCAATCATACATGTAGTTATAAAACAGTATCTGACATAGCAGTCCCGTTTAGATCAATTGGTAAAGCCGACAGTTTGCGCTAGGGCTAATTTCACTAATTTTCGGCATTTTGAAACCAAGAATCAATTTTTTCTTCAATTTTCGAAGTTTCTAAGTAAAGCTTACACAATTATCTTTCATATAAGACACGTTAATTGCTTGGCGTCGACTTAGTTCTCTTTTTATGACCCTAATAGAATAAATGATCGAGATGTCTATGTAAATCAACACCTGACAGATAATGAAACAGTTTTGTCAAAATGAAGTTATATTCAATGGCAGATCTATAGGATGTGATTACTCAATTATTGTATGGGTCTTCGCGTTTGATTACGGTTAGACGAGGAAAAAAAACCCTGTTTTACGGGCCCGACCGACTCAATTTTAACTTTTTGCGTTTTTCAAGATTTTTTTAACGATTTTTTAGATTTTTTTTCTCAAATCATGTTAAATCAGCCGAAAATTTTGTTTCGCAATTTTTTTTTTTTTAAATCCTGATTTTTGCAGATTTTGGTGACATTCAAACAACAACACTTGAAAACCCCGACCGACCGACCTTATTTGACAGGTCCGTCCGCCTGTAATTTTCGTCGCCTTAAAGGCATATTATGTGATCTTTTCCAGAGAGCGCCCTCTATTCATGATTTTTTTTTAGAAAGTAGATTTTCTTGCAGATTTACATTTCTGATCATAAATCGTACATACATTCCAAGTTACAGAGCGATACGATTCCTAATTACCTCAAAATCGTGGTTTTAGAGTGACAGTTTATTTTCACTCTAAAACCATGGTTTTCAAGTAATTAAGAATCGTATCGCCCTGTCACTTAGAATATATGTACGATTTATGATCAGAAATGTAAATCTGCAAGAAAATTTGTTTTCAATTTTTGTTTCGATGTTGAGGGCGTTCCCTGGAAAGATCACATAATATACCTTTAAGGCACTAAAATGCCTCCCATTAAGTCCATTTATAATGTCAATGGGAAATCGTAAAGGTGGTGTCCATTCATCCAAAAATACCGTTAAACTTCATCTATAAGCACCCATTGACTAATAGTTAATAAGCAGAGAATAGATAAAAAGGTATGAGCGCCCTCTATAGATCTAGAGAAATTATCACGAATTTGTTTAGTGTATTCGATATTCAATAATATAAAGTTGTATTACTCTCTAAATAATTTCATGGACAGACGAATTGCTCAATTGGTAAAGCGCCCGGTAAAGCGTCAACTTCAGTATCACGAGGTTGGTGGATCAATTCTCAACTACACCTTTTGCAATTTCTTTTGAAATCCAAGTGATATAGAAATTAATGCAAACTTGAATGTAAAATGATTACTCAATTATACTAGCTTTATTGTTATTTTTCAGAAAACAAGCGCATAATTAATTTGATTGTATAAAGTAATGATCTTAATAGTCCAACCTTTTTATAAGCTAAAACACATTTATACTACAAATTAACCACAGCAAAATGTATTCATTGGCTTATTTTAAATGTTTCACACAGTAATCTTAAACGTTTCCTTCATCATGATTTAAGGGCAAATTATGATGATGCATATTAGATTGGTAGATCAAGTTAAGCAACAAAATGAAAGTAACTATGCAAACCACTATAATCCTGGTCTCACAATGAATGAATAGGTGAATGAATGGATGGCTATTCAATCAATTTATTTCCAATAAGATAGAGGGCCGTCCATTTATACCGACCCATCAATCATACATGTAGTTATAAAACAGTATCTGACACAGCAGTCTCGTTTAGATCAATTGGTTAAGCCGGCAGTTAGGGCAATTGTGATAGCGGGTTCCAGATGACAATTCCTGGTTCGAATCTCACTTCAAGACTTCTTCTTTTGGAAAGGTCATAATTTTCAAATTCTTGACAGTGTTTTATTTTTATCATGAATGAACAAGGAATCTATCTTTTTCGTTGGTTTTTTTTATATATATATATTTTTAAATGAAACAAAATTTAATCAAACTGGACACGCAAGCCATGGCCAGTCAATAACGTTTTGACTGTTTGCCTGTTGTCCTCATTGATTCGAAACGCGATATTACACGTTTGTGCCATACCTATTCTTGGAGAAACACAAAGCACAAAACAAATAAAACAAAACTGAGTGGAAATAATAAAAGAAATCACGCGAAGGACTTATTTACGGCACCATCCATCTTTTTAAGTCTGTTTAAGTTTTTCGGAACTATAATACACACGTTTGACGGATTGCATTTAAATTGCACGCCTAATGAACATGTCATAGTTTGAGCAGCTCACGTGGTATTGAAGGTCATGCATTACATTCATGTAAATGGTAGTATAGTGGCCACGTGTTATTGATTTATAACGGATTAGTTTTAGAATTACGAAACTGTGTCTATATCACTAAAGAAGTCCTCTGCCCCAAATTCGATAGACATGCTACATGCTCGATCAACTGTGAACCATATACATGTACATGTACATGTATGTGTCTCTATAAACTCAATCAGGAATTGTCATCTAGAACCAACAATGGCCAAAACCATAAGTAGCAGAACTGAAAAGCAGTGAATTGTAATCAACGTATTGTCTCATTGTACTCCATCCATGCATGTCTTCACAAAAATACTAAGTCGTTGAGGTTGATTTAAATGTTTGTACTATTTATAAACGATTGTGATAACATTAAAATTAAAATAAAAAATAGTAGAAAGAGAGGGAAAAAAAGGGAAAACCCACATTAAAGACAAAGATAGATTCACTATTTATTCATGGTAAAAACAAAGTTAAGAATTTGATATACACCGTAAATATTTATAAACTTTCCAAAAGAAGAAGTCTTGAAATGAGATTCGAACCAGGAATTGTCATCTGGAACCTGCGATCACAATTGCCCTAACTGCCGGCTTAACCAATTGATCTAAACGAGACTGCTGTGTCAGATACTGTTTTATAACTACATGTATAATTGATGGGTCGGTATAAATGGACGGCCCTCTATCTTATTGGAAATAAATTGATTTAATAGCCATCCATTCATTCACCTATTCATTCATTGTGAGACCAGGATTATAGTGGTTTGCATAGTTACTTTCATTTTGTTGCTTAACTTGATCTACCAACCTAATATGCATCATCATAATTTGCCCTTAAATCATGATGAAGGAAACGTTTGTATATTACTGTGTGAAACATTTAAAATAAGCCAATGAATACATTTTGCTGTGGTTAATTTGTAGTATAAATGTGTTTTAGCTTATAAAAAGGTTGGACTATTAAGATCATTACTTTATACAATCAAATTAATTATGCGCTTGTTTTCTGAAAAATAACAATAAAGCTAGTATAATTGAGTAATCATTTTACATTCAAGTTTGCATTAATTTCTATATCACTTGGATTTCAAAAGAAATTGCAAAAGGTGTAGTTAAGAATTGATACACCAACCTCGTGATACTGAAGTTGACGCTTTACCGGGCGCTTTACCAATTGAGCAATTCGTCTGTCCATGAAATTATTTAGAGAGTAATACAACTTTATATTATTGAATATCGAATACACTAAACAAATTCGTGATAATTTCTCTAGATCTATAGAGGGCGCTCATACCTTTTTATCTATTCTCTGCTTATTAACTATTAGTCAATGGGTGCTTATAGATGAAGTTTAACGGTATCCTAAATTCCTCCTCGTCATGTTTGAGCGTTCAGATCAGTTTTTCCCGCCATCAACGTTAAAATAATTACCATAACACCGTAATTGATCCACAGATTCCGTATGTTTTTCTCTAATCTTATATCAGGGCCGTAAGACACTTTTTTTAAAGGGGGGTGGGGGGGGGGGGGGGGGGGCGTTTAAAAAAAAAATCACCGGAAGTTTTTTTGCACGATCGAGGTACATTTTGTGTTATTCCCAAAACAGCAATAAATAGTTTAAAGTGTTGACACAAAGGGTCAAAGGTCATGTAGGGGTCATTAGAGGCCAATCTGTGCACACCCCCATGTTACCCATAAGTTTATTGTCACCAAGCTTGTTTGTAATGACCTTTGACCCCTTTCTGTCAAAACTTTAAACTATTTATTGCTGTTTTGGGAAAAACACAATCTGAGGCAATCTGAGAATCAATCAATGGCGGTCAATCTGAGGATGTCTACAATGGCGGTCTGTGGACAGGTAATAAATAGTTGGAGAAATGTGTAACTTTGCACAGGGACTATTTAAAGATGTCTGGAGGATTACGTATCAAAATAAAGTTTCTGGCTCCTTCACTTCTGGGTGATTTCTAAAACTTTATGATACCCCCTCGTACATGGATAATAGTTATATTGATTGTATATTTTTAGCATATGTCTTGTTGTAGTTTTTGATATCTTTCTGTGCAGCGCCTTGAGGCTGTTTACATCGTAAGGCGCTTTATAAGTCCCATGTATTATTATCATTATTAGACACACGCTTGGGTCCTGAAGGGACCAGACTCAAGCAAATTGCTCGGGCCAGGCTTAAAAAGCCTATATAAGCATGCTGGTTAACGGTGATCTTGGAATTTTAACGGTGATTCTTGAATATTCGTTTGGATGCACCATCTACGGGCGGGTGCTGCTGTTCAAGTGTTTTCCAAATAAATAAATAAAATTAAAAACCTTCTAAAATCATCTCGATGAATTATATGGTTTGCCCATATCAAGTTTATAATCTCAATTTCGGTACCGGTGCAAGTAACATATTTACAGGTGCATAAAAAAACCGGATAGTGCTGGCAGAGTTATCTGGACGCTCCCCTCAATGCTGATTTGAAGGCATTAGGGATGGGTACTGAGCAGGATCCTTGTCAAGGGCATTCCAGTCACGAAAGGTGCGTTGGAAGAAGGATGAGGAGTACCTCTGAGTTGAGCAGTGTTTAGGCCTATATCAATTTGATCATCGTCCCAGGGGAAGCAAATAGAAGTAAATCTTGCTTATTTTTTATGACAAAGATAGAATAGGACCTCAGCAGCCTCTCAGCATTGCTGATGTGGTCAAAAATCGTCGGAATCGAATACGCACGGGAGCCTAAGCTGCGGAAGGATATCGTTGCCGGAATCGGTGAGGAAGCGAAAATATCGGTTTAAAATGGTGAGGGCGCTGTTTAGGTGCCCGTAGCGAAAAAGTTGATCTAGATGGGTCAAGACAAATCAAGTTTAAAATAAAATTCAACACATATCTAATACATTCATGCGAAATAAAAACTTTCATCATTGTTACGTGGGGTAAAAATACGGTCTTGAAAAAGGGCCGAAACGCGTGTATTTCAATGGGGAGGGGGCACACCACTAAATACGTCCCCCATTGAAATACACGTGTTTCGGCCCTTTTTCAAGACCGTATTTTTACCCCACGTAACAATGATGGAAGTTTTTATTTCGCATGAATGTATTAGATATGTGTTGAATTTTATTTTAAACTTGATTTTTCTTGACCCATCTAGATGAAATTTTTCGCTACGGGCACCTAAACAGCGCCCTCACCATTTTAAACCGATATTTTCGCTTCCTCACCGGTTCCGGCAACGATATCCTTCCGCAGCCTAGGCTCCCGTGCGTATTCGATTCCGACGATTTTTGACCACATTAGCAATGCTGAGGTTCTATTCTATCTTTTTCATAAAAAATAAGCAAGATTTACTTCTATTTGCTTCCCCTGGGACGATGATCAAATTGATATAGGTACTATTTCTCCGAACCCTACACCAAACGCGGAAGGATTTAGTGTAGTGCCCCCTTAGAAGCAAAACTTTTTTTGAGTTTTCATTCTTTTTTCTACATATTTCGAAAGAACAAGTATTTCTAAGATAAACTGCCAAAGCATACCTCTGTGCGATCTGTGGTTCTCAAATAAGAGCATTTTTCTGAAAAATGATGATGTCCCAAATGTTCATAAATTGTGTATAAAAGCAAGAAATCACCCAGTCCGGCACCATCTGGTCCGGCACCATCTGGGCTGACATCGATTTTGGCGAACTATAGTGTATGAATTATCAATTGTTTCGTGAATAATGTAATACAAACTAACTTAACATTTAATAAACATTTGATTATAATATTACATACAGACAAAGTCCGACACAAATTCACTATTCTCTAGTTTTCAGTAATGGTAGCTCTAAGAAGAGCTGTTTGGGTTTAAAAGGGACTGTTTGAGAGATATTTCATGTGATCTTTCAATTCATGTGGTGATACATGGAGGTGAACACCCGCTGTAATTCTTCAAACCGTGGCATGTGATTCTCCTCTTGTTGTCTGTCGAAGATTCTAACACCAAGTGGTCGCCTTCTGCGCACGTCTGCTCGACACACTCTATGGGAAACTCCCCCCCCCCCCCCTCCCCCGGCATGGCGTTTCTATGCATGTCAGGTCAGGTCTGTGGTTCTGTAAGATGTACACGGCTCTTGGAAGCGTGGTGATTACCTCCCTGTGTCCAGGATACCGCAGATGACACCGGTGGTAACCATCCTTGTTCCTACAATTTGTTTACACCCAATACGAACCAACTTCAATTTCTAAAACATTTCTGGTTAGGTATGCTGTAGTTTTGACAGTATCTTCTGCTCATCCGTCAGGCTATCACCGCTAACCATAGGCGCCTTAATTGTTATACATAGAGTACAATGCCCCTTTTGATGATTCGTTAAAAGTTTAGTGGCCAAGGCTAGTATGATTGTGTTTAGATTTGATTTAAAATATTGTATTGTACTTTTATCCTAATGGTAGTAATCTTAAGAAACTTATTGACAAATAAAACTGCGAAAATAGAGTGAAAATGAGAGTTTTTCAAGTAAAAGGTACCATAGTAGGCCAAAAACAACACGTCTTCGAAGGGGGCACACCACTAAATACGTCCCCCATTGAAATACACGTGTTTCGGCCCTTTTTCAAGACCGTATTTTTACCCCACGTAACAATGATGGAAGTTTTTATTTCGCATGAATGTATTAGATATGTGTTGAATTTTATTTTAAACTTGATTTTTCTTGACCCATCTAGATGAAATTTTTCGCTACGGGCACCTAAACAGCGCCCTCACCATTTTAAACCGATATTTTCGCTTCCTCACCGGTTCCGGCAACGATATCCTTCCGCAGCCTAGGCTCCCGTGCGTATTCGATTCCGACGATTTTTGACCACATTAGCAATGCTGAGGTTCTATTCTATCTTTTTCATAAAATATAAGCAAGATTTACTTCTATTTGCTTCCCCTGGGACGATGATCAAATTGATATAGGTACTATTTCTCCGAACCCTACACCAAACGCGGAAGGATTTAGTGTAGTGCCCCCTTAGAAGCAAAACTTTTTTTGAGTTTTCATTCTTTTTTCTACATATTTCGAAAGAACAAGTATTTCTAAGATAAACTGCCAAAGCATACCTCTGTGCGATCTGTGGTTCTCAAATAAGAGCATTTTTCTGAAAAATGATGATGTCCCAAATGTTCATAAATTGTGTATAAAAGCAAGAAATCACCCAGTCCGGCACCATCTGGTCCGGCACCATCTGGTCCGGCACCATCTGGGCTGACATCGATTTTGGCGAACTATAGTGTATGAATTATCAATTGTTTCGTGAATAATGTAATACAAACTAACTTAACATTTAATAAACATTTGATTATAATATTACATACAGACAAAGTCCGACACAAATTCACTATTCTCTAGTTTTCAGTAATGGTAGCTCTAAGAAGAGCTGTTTGGGTTTAAAAGGGACTGTTTGAGAGATATTTCATGTGATCTTTCAATTCATGTGGTGATACATGGAGGTGAACACCCGCTGTAATTCTTCAAACCGTGGCATGTGATTCTCCTCTTGTTGTCTGTCGAAGATTCTAACACCAAGTGGTCGCCTTCTGCGCACGTCTGCTCGACACACTCTATGGGAAACTCCCCCCCCCCCTCCCCCGGCATGGCGTTTCTATGCATGTCAGGTCAGGTCTGTGGTTCTGTAAGATGTACACGGCTCTTGGAAGCGTGGTGATTACCTCCCTGTGTCCAGGATACCGCAGATGACACCGGTGGTAACCATCCTTGTTCCTACAATTTGTTTACACCCAATACGAACCAACTTCAATTTCTAAAACATTTCTGGTTAGGTATGCTGTAGTTTTGACAGTATCTTCTGCTCATCCGTCAGGCTATCACCGCTAACCATAGGCGCCTTAATTGTTATACATAGAGTACAATGCCCCTTTTGATGATTCGTTAAAAGTTTAGTGGCCAAGGCTAGTATGATTGTGTTTAGATTTGATTTAAAATATTGTATTGTACTTTTATCCTAATGGTAGTAATCTTAAGAAACTTATTGACAAATAAAACTGCGAAAATAGAGTGAAAATGAGAGTTTTTCAAGTAAAAGGTACCATAGTAGGCCAAAAACAACACGTCTTCGAAGGGGGCACACCACTAAATACGTCCCCCATTGAAATACACGTGTTTCGGCCCTTTTTCAAGACCGTATTTTTACCCCACGTAACAATGATGGAAGTTTTTATTTCGCATGAATGTATTAGATATGTGTTGAATTTTATTTTAAACTTGATTTTTCTTGACCCATCTAGATGAAATTTTTCGCTACGGGCACCTAAACAGCGCCCTCACCATTTTAAACCGATATTTTCGCTTCCTCACCGGTTCCGGCAACGATATCCTTCCGCAGCCTAGGCTCCCGTGCGTATTCGATTCCGACGATTTTTGACCACATTAGCAATGCTGAGGTTCTATTCTATCTTTTTCATAAAAAATAAGCAAGATTTACTTCTATTTGCTTCCCCTGGGACGATGATCAAATTGATATAGGTACTATTTCTCCGAACCCTACACCAAACGCGGAAGGATTTAGTGTAGTGCCCCCTTAGAAGCAAAACTTTTTTTGAGTTTTCATTCTTTTTTCTACATATTTCGAAAGAACAAGTATTTCTAAGATAAACTGCCAAAGCATACCTCTGTGCGATCTGTGGTTCTCAAATAAGAGTATTTTTCTGAAAAATGATGATGTCCCAAATGTTCATAAATTGTGTATAAAAGCAAGAAATCACCCAGTCCGGCACCATCTGGTCCGGCACCATCTGGGCTGACATCGATTTTGGCGAACTATAGTGTATGAATTATCAATTGTTTCGTGAATAATGTAATACAAACTAACTTAACATTTAATAAACATTTGATTATAATATTACATACAGACAAAGTCCGACACAAATTCACTATTCTCTAGTTTTCAGTAATGGTAGCTCTAAGAAGAGCTGTTTGGGTTTAAAAGGGACTGTTTGAGAGATATTTCATGTGATCTTTCAATTCATGTGGTGATACATCGAGGTGAACACCCGCTGTAATTCTTCAAACCGTGGCATGTGATTCTCCTCTTGTTGTCTGTCGAAGATTCTAACACCAAGTGGTCGCCTTCTGCGCACGTCTGCTCGACACACTCTATGGGAAACTCCCCCCCCCCCCCCCCCTCCCCCGGCATGGCGTTTCTATGCATGTCAGGTCAGGTCTGTGGTTCTGTAAGATGTACACGGCTCTTGGAAGCGTGGTGATTACCTCCCTGTGTCCAGGATACCGCAGATGACACCGGTGGTAACCATCCTTGTTCCTACAATTTGTTTACACCCAATACGAACCAACTTCAATTTCTAAAACATTTCTGGTTAGGTATGCTGTAGTTTTGACAGTATCTTCTGCTCATCCGTCAGGCTATCACCGCTAACCATAGGCGCCTTAATTGTTATACATAGAGTACAATGCCCCTTTTGATGATTCGTTAAAAGTTTAGTGGCCAAGGCTAGTATGATTGTGTTTAGATTTGATTTAAAATATTGTATTGTACTTTTATCCTAATGGTAGTAATCTTAAGAAACTTATTGACAAATAAAACTGCGAAAATAGAGTGAAAATGAGAGTTTTTCAAGTAAAAGGTACCATAGTAGGCCAAAAACAACACGTCTTCGAAGGGGGCACACCACTAAATACGTCCCCCATTGAAATACACGTGTTTCGGCCCTTTTTCAAGACCGTATTTTTACCCCACGTAACAATGATGGAAGTTTTTATTTCGCATGAATGTATTAGATATGTGTTGAATTTTATTTTAAACTTGATTTTTCTTGACCCATCTAGATGAAATTTTTCGCTACGGGCACCTAAACAGCGCCCTCACCATTTTAAACCGATATTTTCGCTTCCTCACCGGTTCCGGCAACGATATCCTTCCGCAGCCTAGGCTCCCGTGCGTATTCGATTCCGACGATTTTTGACCACATTAGCAATGCTGAGGTTCTATTCTATCTTTTTCATAAAAAATAAGCAAGATTTACTTCTATTTGCTTCCCCTGGGACGATGATCAAATTGATATAGGTACTATTTCTCCGAACCCTACACCAAACGCGGAAGGATTTAGTGTAGTGCCCCCGGGAGTTATTTAGTGGTGTGCCGTAAGGGAATACGAGCTGTGTTTAGCAATTCAACATTGTTTTGGTTTTTGGTTTTTCGAAACATTTTTCGAAACTTTCGTTAAACTTTCTCATAAAAAAAGCCTCGTCCTAAGCTAATTAACTCATCCTGAGAGACCCCAAACTTCTATGATGGAGCATCATCATCGTCGTTGGAAAGTTTGCCACACTAGACCCGCTTATCGCGATGGGAGAAAGGAGAAAGCCGTCAAGGTATTTCCCCGTGTTTTTCTACCGTTTTGCTACTGCTAGTACTTAGTTCTAGCAGGTGGCCAAATTGTCCCACCTAGTAAGTGGGCTAATATGGCCACCAAGACAAAATGCGTAATAAATTCATTATTTTTCATGTTTGAAACCCAAAATAATTGTTCCAATGGAGTCTGATACTTGTTGAAGAGATGAAGAACATTTTGTGATTTTGGGTTTGACTGAGACTGAGAGGCTTGATAGTACAACAAATCTCATCAGTTGGTATTATTCATCATAGGGTATTTTGCATGTTTCACTATCTGTCCCCATCCTAAGTATGACTCCTTCTAAATCACATTTTCTTGTTAATTTCTGTATCGCTTACCAGAGCTCAAAAACAAACTTCTTTGTAATATTTTGTACAAATGCAATATTCCCTTGAAATTTGAGGTGAAATTCTAAGCCAATTCACTTTAACGGCACTCGCGATGTTTATCGAAATCGGCGCCATGTTTTATTATAATAGACTCGTTTCAATACATTCGTAAGTTCGTAAAAAAGTGATGTGCGTTAAAGATGTTGGCGATGGGAATGAGACTAAATTCACCCCGCAAATCATTTGAGATGCACTCCATTCACTTCATACAGCAAATGAAAATGACAGTTTCTCGCAATACAATTTCCCCATACGTTGGTAGGGAAAAAAACACACACAAAAAACACCAACGTATGGGTTTCCTGTACTAGAGGCTTGATATCTCCCAGCACTATATCTGGGTGGATCCACTAGCCTAAATGAGTACTTGTGGCCAATGAAATACAAGGGGTGTGTCAGAGACATCCATTCAACATCAAGCAAAAGTGTTGTCTATATTGTCAAAAAAGTGTTTGTAGTGATGGGCGGCGCAACGATACCATGTGATTTTGGTAATGGGGTTTGGTGTGAGGTAGGGGTATAGGTAGGGAGGGTGTTTGTGATTGGGAAGGGGGGTTAGTGATGGGGATGGTATTTGTGGTTGTGGTTAGGGGGGGTAGTGATGGGGAGGGTGTTTTTGGTTGGGGATGGGGTTAGTGGTAGGGAGGGGTTCTCCTGAGCTGCGGGCTGTGGAGTGCTGGTGGAGTGTGTCCTGGACGGATAACCCTTGAGGTTAAATGACGGGTGTACAAGGAAGTATGAATTTAAATCTCGGGTTTTTGGGTTGAGGTTGGGAGGCAGGTTTTGTTACGGGTCCAAACTAAGCGTAACCAAGTAAATTATTTGAAAGGCCCGTGGAATGTGTTCGGAATTGTTTGGCGTGGCTTTGTGTAGGATCACAAGTTTATTTGATCCTGAACCCCCTTTTAGGACCGTGGCAGTGTTCACCGGTTTGATTTTTTCTGGTCTGTGGAATTTATTATTGGGATGGGCCCTGAAATGATTTAATTTCTTAGTGATAAACTTGAAAGGAAATTGGGATTATTTGGAAGCCGCCTTGAGGTGGATGTGATTTGTACTTTTAACATTTGATACCAGATTTGTGGCACTCTTTTCGTTGTCACGTCATCATTTCCGAATGCATTCCTGTAACTCGTGGGTGGGGATTGATACTTTTTGGGAGGGTGTTTTACTAAATAAATAGTGGGTGGATATTTAATGTGAGTTTCAAATAACTTGCAAATAAAATCTGAGTGCAATAATTTGAGTAACATAAATAATTTATTTTAGGCCATTCCATTTCTATGTGCAATACACAATGCCATTGTAATGAGGATGAAGTTTTGAAGTTTAGGCCAAATTAAAGGTTAAAATAGGACTTGATATGAATTTTGTTGCCATGTTTCCTTTTACTTTGTCATTTATTGGTTATAAAATTTTCATGATAGAAGTTTATTAGATCTTTTGGTTGAGCAGCTTACCCAACCTCTGGTAGTTGTTGTCCTTAGTCCAGGGTTCCATGCCATCCACTCAGGCCTCATCTTTTGGAACCTCGACTGAGGAATAACGGCTGCCAGAGGGATTCAGTGTTTAAATTGCAAACCCCGGTCCGTTACAAATGCGTACCATAAGAAGAGGCTAGGTCGGAGCACTGGAGGGGAAACATTCAGGACAATTCAGATCGCAAATAGCGCTAATTTCAAGATAAAAAGAATAAAAGATCGAAAGATATGAGATTAATCCTAACGCGCATTATGTCAGCCCAGAGTAACATAGCAGTAGGTCAAAGATAAGTTGGCACAAGTCAACTCGTCCGTCAGCATAATCATTTGTAAACATTAATCAAGGTATAAGATTTTAGAGTAACAATCAGGTGAGGGCAGTAAAGGCTCAGGCGTTACAGTATGCATACATGGACAGAATAGCTTTCTTTGCGTGAATCAGCCCTAACAACACGTTAATGTGCGTTGCCCATTTTAATATTTATAATAATCGTATGAATTGAGAGGATTATCCGAGAAGAAGGTTCATAAAAGGGGGTCAACAAAAAACACCCATGGAGGGGGGGGGGGGGGGGGGGGGGGGGGTGTCAAGAAGAAAAAAAGAAGTCCACTGGCTCGATTTTTTCCAACCACCCCCATGGCCTCACAGAAGTATTTATGAAATCTCTAAGTGATACGCATCGCATACACACAACAGAATACACACAATAATAATTGTAAAATGTGGAAATTAATATGGGCGCAGCCTCCAATCAATACATCACTCTGAATAAACCTTTAAACATAACATGGGTGTCAAATCGTGTCAATGGCAGAAACACTAGACGAGCCAACAAATAATAAAATAATAACTTCTTTTATGACCTGGAAGAGCCAGAAAGATATTCCGACGTTAATGATTTTAGTGCGTGCCCTCGTCTCGAGGGTTGCCAGTTCATTGCAAGTGATGTCAAATGTCACGCACGTAAACAGATTAAACGGATTAATTGTCAAGCAGCGTCATTTAGGCACGATATTACATATGGTCACACAATTGACACACAAAACGAGGGCAATTTCACCGAATTCACTTCATATTTTGTGAAATAAGGTAACTTTATTGAGATCTGTTATATATTGTACTACTATGAAACATATTTGTAAACACGTAGCTGTTCACTGTATAAAAGCGTAAAGATTTTTCGTCGGTAGAAATAAGGACCATAAGCTTGTGCAGCAGGATCAATGTCACGTATTGCAAGCAATTGGTACATGAAGTTAGGTATAGGGGATGGGATGGCCCTAGGGAGAGGGTTTGTGGTGGGGAAGGGGATGGTGGCGTGGATGCATGGGGTGGAGAGGGTTGTCCTAGGGGTGGGGAGGGGTTTTGTGGTGGGGGAGGGGGTTTAGGGCAGGGGATTGTGATGGGGTTGTGGTGGGGTGGGGGAGAGTAGGCAGTAGGGTGGGTAGGGTGTTTGTGGTGGGAGAGGGTTTTGTGATGGGGGAGGGGTTTTGTGAATGGGAGGGGAGGGGTTTGTGGTGGGGATGGGAAAGGGAGGGGGTTGTGGTGGGGATGGGAGCAGGGAGGGGGTTTGTGGTGGGGATGGGAAGGTTTTTGTGTGGTGGGGAGGGGTTTTGTGAATGGGTGGGGAGGGGTTTGTAGTGGGGATGGGAAAGGGAGGGGGTTTGTGGTGCGGAGGGAGGTTGTAGGGGTGGTTTGGATGTGGAGGGGGCATTGTGGGAAGGTGGAGTAGGTTTGTGGTTGGGGTTGAGTGGGTTTGTGGTGGGATGGGGTGGGAGGGGTTTATGGTGGTGGTGGGGGAGGGGATTGGTGTGTGCTAAGTCATATACTTCTGTGGTTGGGATTGAGTGGGTTTGTGGTGGGATGGGGTGGGAGGGGTTTGTGGTGGGGGTGGGGGAGGGGATTGGTGTGTGCTAAGTCATATACTTCTTAATTGATCTTATAGACTTATTAGTACTTGGTGCTACTTGGGTGAAATCCTCCAGAAACCGCCGTTGAGATGTTTTGACCGGAGGAGTGGAGAGTGGAGGCTAATAACAAGGCTGGTTGGCACGGAGTTTCTCTAGTGCAGTCTTGACGGTCTCAGGTTTGGAATGGAAACGATCACATCACATTGCATGTAGTGTCAAACGCTGTAAACATAATCCAGATCGGCTATGTGTACATACAGGGTGTCCCAAAAAAAACCTGTGAGTTTACCGAAAATTATTGACCATGAAGTTCTAGAAGTTGGTGTAACATTTGTATACATATTGAACTAATCGCATAGTTTTCATTAGCTCTGCTACAGAGCTCTCTTAGTCCCGCCCCTTCATCAACCCATCAACCCACCCCATCCATCACCAACCATATCAAACCCACCCATCCCCTCACCAACCATACACTGCCTAGCCTGCACCATGGAACTACAGCACTGACTACATGTATACTACTACTAGTGTATGTATACATCTAGGCATGCGAGCGGGACACGGTTCGACCGTGTCACGCACGTATGACCCGTGGCCCGTAAGCAAAACACTGTATACGAAAACACGAACTAGATTTTACAATTTGAACTAACACATTTTCGTAATAAAACACAAGGAAATACAAGGAAACTAATGGATTATTAGCCATTTATTTAGACTATGTGCATGAAAGTTCAAATAAAAAACAATGATTCCGTCCCTTATTACTGCTAATTAATATAATAATATGGAGTTTACCAGGCACTTCGATCGCTCGCGAGTGATACTAAAGCGCCATTGTTACAGCTAGTCTTATTCCCAATCATTTTTATTGCTCCTTTTCGTAACACTAAGCGGCATGAGAACAAGACTAACATTAATTTAAAAGTGACGTCATGATTATAATTGATAAATTCTCCGAATTGCGCAGAAAGCCGCCATTTTGTACACATTTTAAACCGACAGAAAAAATTCTGCGCAACTACGTGTAAAGCAATGGGATTTTTAACTCTGGACGAAAGTGAATATGAACCGCCGATATTTAAGGATTTACCATACTTTGTTTAAGTTATTTGAAGATGACACTCAATCTTTAGGTTTGGCTTTGATGGTACGTGATCAGAGATCAAGTAGGGAATATTTTTGCGTAGCTCTTTTTGCTACATATTTGTGCATTAGTGTTCAAAAGTGTGTCGTATTTCGTGATGCTACATTGGTTAAATCGAACACTGCGTGGTGGTATGCACTATGCCGGTTATTACGGGGCTTGGGCTCTACTGTGGGTTGGGTTTGGGAATTCACGGAGAGTGAGACTAATACGGGATACGGGTACCCGTGACACGCACGTATAGAATGACCCGTGTCACGTAAGAGAAAAAACACGGGATAACTCAAGCCTATATACATCACTGGTGCTGTACTGACCATGCTACTACAGTGATCAGACCAATGATAAACTGAAACACATCACACACAGCAGTATGGACCATCTGGTGAACTGAATAGAGACAGTGTTGGTAGATAATTGACCTGCTGCAGTGTTTCTAGAAATTGGATTAAAATACAGTACTATTAATGGGAATTATGGGAATTCTAGGCGATGCCAGCAGAGCTAAGCTTTCATGCTGTTTATTTCATCTAATTTGGTTTTGTCAATCCTGAGATATGATCAATTTACTTAAAAGCTACTTAAAATAGATGCTGTGCCACATTTACAGAAAGAATGCTTATAAGCATCAAACCGATACTAACTTGTTCTTCCAATGGGCATCAAGCCGTCTTGAAACATTAGGGGCAGGGTGGAGGCATTCGGTCTGAATTAAAAAGAATATTCAGTTCTGTTCGGCTACACAGACACTCATTCTATTAGTTAAAACCTATTCAATCGCAATACAAACAAAATATGATTGCATAACATTTGCTAAGACCACTCGAACAGGTGGAAGATTTGTATCTCCGGAGTAAACCTTTTTTGTTACACAGTCTTTTCAGCTTTGAAGAAAACCAAGGATCACGGTTTCTCCCCTTGATCAGTTCATGTGGTACATTTGTGGAGACTAAGTTGTTCAAAGTCTTTTTGAGCCAATTCCAATTTTCCTTGACAGTTTTCTGTGTCATCCTGAGCGTGATCTTCTCTTTCACAACTCCGCCACCATAAGAGGCGCTGGGGGGGGGGGGGGGCATTCAACTTTTTTTGGGTAGGGATGTGCCGCCCAGGGTCTCAAAAGGGGGGGGGGGGGCTACAGAACTGAACTGAGCGGATTTCATGACGACAAATAGGGTCTTAGGAACTGATTTTTTTCAAAAAAGTAGGTCTTGAGAACTGGCCTATAGTTAAATTTTGATTAGCAAGAACGCACATTTTTTTTTGGGGGGAGGGGGGTTTAGAATGCAAAATGTTCGAATAATTGGGGATTTGGAACGCAAACTTGCACGATTTTTAAATTTTCAATAAAAATGGGGTTTTAAGAACTGATGTAGGCTCAAAAGGGGGGTCATAAGAGCTAGCAGCAGAGGGTGAAAAAGGGGGTCTTCAGCGCGGCACATACCTGTACCCTTTTCCAATGTCAGTGCCCCCACCGCCGGGCATTAGAGTCTCTATCTTTTCTGAAAACTTGGAAACCATCTGGAAAAATCTCGGCAGAGGATATTGTAGAATCCAGCCTGGTCTCGGTTCCCATGATGATGTCAAATGATTTGATTTGTAGGAAGATGTTAAAGGCATATTATGTGATCTTTTCCAGAGAGCGCCCTCTATTCATAATTTTTTTTAGAAAGTAGATTTTCTTGGAGATTTACATTTCCGATCATAAATCATACCGTATTATCCCTATTAAGCGCCCAGGACCTTATAAGCGCCCACCCCTGTTTTTCTCAATGACTACCAACAAACAATCCCTTATAATGGCCCACCTTTTCAAATGGTCAGCATCCTCAAATGACCACTTGTACATATATTTCATTTAGTACATGAAATGGTCAGCCTCCTCAAATGACCATCAAATGGTCAGCATCTTCAAATGACCATCAAATGGTCAGCATCTTCAAATGACCATCAAATGGTCATCATCTTCAAATGAGCACTTGTACATTTTTAGTACGATAAAATGAGTTAAAAAAGGTAACATAATAAGCGCCCACCCATAATGACTTTGCTAACCGCCCTGGGCGCTTAATAGGGATAATGAGGCTGATCGGTTAAAGGTTAACATGGTCATGAAAAAATAAATTTCTGATTTTGATATTGATAGGTACCTCACAATGTTGGACAATATCTAGGCTATCTGAAACTGCATTTAAAAAAATTAAAATGCGGTACGTTCGTGGAACAGTCCATTATTGTCTAAGGGGTGAAAACAAGATGCGTCAAGGACGGACATTTTAGTTCAAGTTCTTCATGCTATATTTTTATGTTAATGTAACATTTTCAGAGTTTTGTGATGTAATGTTGATAGCTGACACACTTTTCCGTAAAATAAGATAAATATTTGGGGAAAAAGTTCTGGGGAAGTTATATCGCTAGACTTGCGTTAACATTTTGATGTTTTGCTGTCCGTCCGTGACACAAAAAAAGTTTAAAAGTTTTTAAACTAATTTCAAGGACAAAGTAAAAAAATAAAAACATAGTGAAGTATCTCCCTTATATGTATTCTTTCCCATGCAGGAGTATTAATTAATTAGGGCAGGCATAAATTAGTTAAATCATTAATTAAAAGTTGTCACGGACGGACACAAATTTTGTCACGGACGGACACTGTTAGCTACTGTTCAGTTCTGAGCACACAAGCAAAGCTGAATACCACCCCTCTTACCATTAAATGAACTAGTCCATACAGGTATGCCCTTTATGCAAATGAGTAGGTTTGCTAAAGCAGTGAGCACATGTTATGATGCTCACTGAAGTCAAATGAAGTCATTTGCTTATTTGCGAACCCTCAGCAGATCTTCTTTGGTGAATCTGTAGTATTGCTTGCGCTTGTTAACCTTACTGCCTGTGCATGCTGAAATAATGCTTGCAAATAAAAGGGGTAGCATGAGATCAGTTAAAAGACACTGTTTAATATTGCCCCATATAATAAGTGTATGTAAAATAAAAGCAAACAGCATTGAAATCAGAAAGTATCATTGGAGATGTTAGCACAAATTTAATTTTAAGCTTTGCACTATCAAAAGTTGCAGGCTTTTTCTTCATGAAACTTTGAAAAACTCAAAACATTGTTGGATGCCTACATGTATCCATTATCACTAACCTTTAATTACACAATTAATTGAACAAAAACTTATCAAAGAGGGGTCAAAATTGTTTTAAAAAGTTGTATCACAGCATACAGTCTTTTACACAATTAATCGAACAAAATGTATCAAAGAAGGGTCAAAATTGTTTTACAAAATTGTATCACAGCATACAGTCTATTCATATGATGCAGCAGGTCTATCTCTTGCCATTTATGGTAAGAGGGGCAGGATTCAGTTTGGCATTTGTACTCAGAACTGAATAATGTCCGTCCGTGACAAAATTTGTGTCCGTCCTTGACAACTTTTAATCCCTGATTTAACTTATTTATTGACGCCATTGTTAAGTTTCATTTCTACGTGAGAAAGGGGGTATATAGGGGAGATAGCTCACTATGTTTTGGTTTTTTTCTCTTTCCTTGAAAAAAGTTGTAAAACTTTAAACTTTGTTTGCCTCACGGACGGACAGCTCTGCATCAAAAAGTTATCGCAGGGTAATTACTTCCCAGAACGTTTTTTCTAAAATATATTTCTTATTTAATGGATAAATGTGCCATCTATCAATTTTTAATTTTAAAAAATTGAAAATGTTTCATTAACATAAAATATGGACAAGGTCAACTTCTACTAAGAATGTCCGTCCATGACTCATCTTGTTTCTACCCCTTGGGCAATAATGGACTGTTCCGAAAACTTTTCCGCATTTTTTCTTTTCGAATGCAGTTTCAGTTAGCCAAGATGTTGTCCAAATATTGTGAGGTACATTTCAATATCAATATCAAAAAGTTTTTTTTTTCACACCAATGTATACATGTACCTTGAACCGATCACCCTCTGCTATCAAAGTGCCAAATTCTGCAACCTTTGAATATAACCATCACACTGGTTTTGGTATCTTGTGATCCTTTTTAATTACTAAGACTGAAAAAGGATGACATACAATTTTTCTTAATATTTTGTAAGTATTTGATACCATTTTGTCATGTAAATAAGTGGCAATTTCAAAGTCCTTCAACATCTGTGTCCGTCCGTGACGCTAACAAATTTCCGTCTGTGACATAGTTTGTTACAGGTCTACCCTTCTCCTGTAAAAAATAAATCTGTTTTCAAATGCTGTGTATCAAACCATGTATCTCACTTACTATTTGACCTGGAAAGCTTGAGGAATATGGAATTGTTTATATAGAAATTAAGAAGAAATACTAAAGGTCCGGAGAACCCTATTTCTATCTTGTCCGTAATGTTGGAAAAAGACTAATATCTTGACTACTTTTTATTACTAAGACTGAAAATTCATGACTTAACATTTTTCTTACTATTTTGTAAGTATTTGATACCATTTTTTCATACTAAAGTGTAAATAAGTGGCAATTTCAAAGTTTTTTATGTAGTTAACATTTGTGTCCGTCCGTGACGCTCAAAAATGTCCGTCCGTGACAAAGTTTGTTACCCTACCCCTGTAAAAAATAAGAAATATTTTCAAATGCTGTGTATTAGATATTCAAACCATGTATCTTACTTACTATTTGACCTGGAAAGCATTGGGGAATATGGAGTTGACTAGATAGAAATTAAAAAGAAGCACTAAAAGGTAGAGAACCCTATTTCTATCTAGTCCGTCCGTGACACAAATATTTCCGTCGTTCTATTTTTAGTAACAAACCACACCTTATTTTTTTTTTTGTATTTCAATAAAGTTGATGATTCTCTATAACATTAAACATAAAAAGTTGAATAAATGTCAGTAGTTACTTTTTATAAACTGTTTTTCGCTCATGTTTTGCACAAACGTCCGTCCGTGACAAACCGATCAGCCTCTAATACGGTACATATATTCCAAGTTTCAGAGCGATACGATTCCTAATTACCTCAAAATCATGGTTTTAGAGTGAATTTAGAGTGAAAAATATAAACTGTCGGAATCCTGACAGTTTATTTTCACTCTAAAACCATGATTTTGAAGTAATTAAGAATCGTATCGCCCTGTAACTTGGAATGTATGCATGATTTATGATCAGAAATGTAAATCTGCAAGAAAATCTGCTTTCTATTTTTTTTTCGATGTTGAGGGCGTTCCCTGGAAAGATCACATAATATACCTTTAAAGAAAGCTGCCTTGTTAAGAATACTTAGGCAGTTAATAATAATGGCCATATTCAGTTTGCTAGGAAAATGTATCTTCTTCTTCACACTGCGTGGACTTCTGTTACATTGTTTGCTAGACAATATGGCAGACAGGCTGTAACCATAGCGGATTTTTGTGTGCATGTTTTTAGGAATTTGTGAAAAAATGGTGACATGGAAATGAATGCCGACCAAGATGTTGGTGATTTTTTAGATTGTCAAAAAAACCTGGGCAAAATGTTTACAGTTTTTTCAGATTTTCTGTGTCATTTTGTTTGAAGAGGGAAAAAGAAGAGGAAAGCCTCCCAAAACAACCACCCGGCCGAGCGACCAACTTGAGAGGTCTGTCCTGCCTGTAGAACAGGGTTTTTTTTACCAACAAAGATTTTAAGGTCTTTCCACAATGCATTTCGCAAACGCCTTTTTTCACACTATGCATAAATTTGTCAAGCTCTTAAGTTTTAGAAATAAGAAAAAGGAACACTAGCTGATAACTAATTTATTCATTGTTGTAAACTAGAACCTAAGAGCTCCAACGATGAACGCGCTATAAAGCCATAGTTGTGTGCATATGTCTATGGGAACTAAGACAAATTGGAGACCAGAACTAGGGCATTTTGCAAAAACGCAATGCATTGTGGTGGTGTCTTTAAAATCTTCTTTGCCCGTCACCTGACCGTGTTATTTCTCTATTTTCAGGTGTACACCATCAATGACGAAAGTAACTATGTGTTAGTGCAGGGTGTCCCAGCCTTGAAGCTTACTAAGGAACTGCTAGATCTGTGCTCTTTATATGGGGCCATCCAGGAGTATAGGCTATTAGACGATTTTCCGGAAAAAGAAGAATTCACTGAGGTGTACTGGATACAGTATCAACATATACAGGCGGCTAGGTGAGAGGGCGAGAGAGAGAGAGAGGGGAGGGGAAAAGAGATAAAAGGGACGGGGGTATAGAGGGTGTGGGAACTTGAGGAGGAAGGTAGACCTGGGCAAACATTGAAGCGAGACTCAAGGGGAATTCGGAGAGAAGAAGGGAAAGGCAAAACTTAAGGGAAAGGGAAATTGAAGAGGCAATACTCAAGAGGGGAACAGCTAGGAAAGGATACCATGATAACATAACCTAACCTTCTAAACCAGGTTTTTAACTGGGATCACAATTTTGGAAGAGAAAACACCCAATTTATCGCACATATGCTTAGAGATCGGCTAGAAGTACTTTCATACTTTTAAATACTCGGGGGGGGGGGGGGGGGGGGGGTGGGGGGGGGGGTGGGGGGGGGGGGGAGGGGGTCGAGGTTTAAGCCATTCAGTATACCTACAATTTTAAATAGATAATATTTTAGTGCTTAGTGCTTAGTGCTTAGTGCTTAGTGCTTAGTGCTTAGTGCTTGTAACTTCCTATTGCAGCTCAGTACGGAGCTATACTGGAAGCCCACTGAAACCTAGAGGATGTGGATTTTTGTACAGGTAACAGACCCGGGATGATCCCCTACTCTTTACGATGAGGTCTGCAACTATTTTAACGTGTTCAGGGTGAATCGTCTGAATACACGGGACCAACGGCTTAACATGAATCTCCGAATCACGGCGAACTGACACTCACTGTATAGACCTGCACGTTGTACACAGTGAATGGGGTAGAGGAGAAATTCTACAATTAAATTTGATTATCAGCTTAACCACGGAAAGAGACTCCGATAACTAACACTCACTGAATTAAGATTTGATTGTAGAATTTCCGACCTAGATAGGAACTTTTTGGGGTGAACAAAGAATCTTGGTTTCAAGGCGACTTGAACCCACGATTGATAGAAAACTCCCGACCGACGATCAGCGCGCTAGACCGCTCGGCCACCTCTACCTCTACTACTCCCTGTACTAGTTCAAATATTATTTTCCTTTACCACAGCTACATCGCCGTTGTGTCGATCTAGAACGTGAATTATGCTGCATCTAATTGCATCGTATTTTAACAGATTTTATCAAATAAAGGTATTCATATCATGATTTACAGTTTAAGAAGCTAAACAAGAAAAGTTACTTTGACATAACTTGTTCTATCAAATGTGTATGGGGGGCGTCGGGACTGTAAATACAAAGTATAACACAAATGTTTACATTTCATCTCATTTTCGGAATTAATTTCCAGCAGAAACATAAAATTGTTTTTATCTTTGATTCATGAACATGTTTACATATCCTCGCATTCACGTCAGTACATTGTTGCGCTTTATTTTCAGAGTTGCAAAGCGTAAACTAGACGACCATCCATTTTACGGCGCTACCCTTCATGTGTGTTATGCCCCGGAATATGAGAGTGTAGATGATACCAGAAAGAAACTGCAGGGAAGAAGGAAGGCTATTGCCAACAGAATCAGGACATTGACGTCAGAACAGCAAGGTACTGTACTGTAAAACCCTCGGGGGGGGGGGGGAAGGCACTGACATTGGAAAAGGGTAAAGGTATGTGCCGCGCTAAAGACCCCCTTTTTCACCCTCTGCTGCTAGCTCTTTTGACCCCCTTTTGAGCCTGCGTCAGTTATTATGACCCCAATTTTATTGAAAATTCAAAAATCGCGAAATTTTGCATTCTAAAGCCCCAATACAATTTTGCGTTCTAAAACAAAACAAAAAAATCAAAAATGTGCGTTCTTGCTAATCAAAATTGAACTATAGGCCAGTTCTCAAGACCTACTTTTGTGAAAAAATCAGTTCCTAAGACCCTATTTTTCGTCATAAAATGTACTCAGTTCAGTTCTGTAGCCCCCCTTTTTGAGACCCTGGGCGGCACACCCCACGAATTTGGTATTGTCACAGATTTCTTTAAATGGAGCTAATCTTGGCTTTTCAATCACAATTTGGCACAAAACAACAATCATAAAACTTATCATTGTAGTTTTGTGCCAAATTGTGCCTAAAAGATTCATCCAAATGTTTATCTAGCCTGTTTGGTCAAAAAATAATTGGAAGTCACTCTATGTATGACTTTCTTTTGTTGAGCACTTTATCTTATAACATTGAAAATATCTTGTTTTATGTACTTAGATTCATCCAATACTACCAAAGGAACAACTGAACCCAGTACTAGTACAGACACGACAGTAGATGTGGATCATAGCGTAGGAACTGAACCAGAGTCCTCTATACCAGCTGTAAATTCTCACCCCGAATCTACCAACGCAAGACACCACCAAACTAGTTTTCAGCAAAATCCGCTCCAGTCGTCTGACCACTTACCCGCAACTCATTGGACCGATAGGGATGCTTCAGAGTTTCCACGGATACCAACTGCTCACGCTACGCTACCAGCTGACTTTAATCCGTATCCAGATGATGCTCCACCTCCAAATATCCCACCAAAACATCAACTTCATCCCCATCCGTTCGGACCGTGCCTAGCATCAGGCACCTTTAGCGCACCATCACAGGGATCAGAACCCAACACCTCTGGGGGTTTTGACACGAAAGAGAGTCAAGTGAAGATGTGCCTGCAAGGACAGCAATTTGATTCTAATTCTAGGAGGACTGGTAGAAAGAGACAAAGTTGCAATATTTCTCAACAAGCTGCTGTGCCCGAGTCAGGTCGGCCCGTGAAAAAGAGGGCGCTGGATAGATGCAGCGTGCCCAGAAAACAGACTTCAACTGTACACACGTCGGGCTATGCAGCTGGGAAAAGTGAGGGTAGTTTGGGAAGTGCAATGTTTCTACCTCGAAATGTGCAAAAAGGTTTACATACTGGTGATGAAGCATGTAAGTGCAAATTAATACTTTTTTATTGAAATATATATATGTAAGAAAGTAATTTGGAATTAAAGGTAGATGTTCTGATTGCTGGCCCGATTTTCAACTTGACGTTTTCTATTTTACATGAAAGGTCATCCTTAAAATTGTCGCATTCCAAACTTTGAGTTGAATAAACTCCAATGGTTCTTATTTTAGAACCACAAGGTCATAAGACATTTGTCCATTGAGTAGTACACAAACTGGCGGGTGGTTAATCACCTTTGGCAGTAATTCACAACATTTTAGCCTATAATTTATAAATGGAACATTTCTGGTCCCTAAGATTTTACAGACATAATGAGAAAAAATATTGGGATTCTTCTGATATCAAAATATCTTGATGTGAAAAAAAAAGAATTATAGCCCGAACAAAGTTATCAGAACATACACCTTTAAATGAAGTCCTTGATTTGTTTTGAATCCAGGTTGGTGGTGATGGTGGTGGGTGGTGCTGATGGGTGTACTGTTACCACTACCGTAGTTTGATCAATTCCAAATTGGTGAAGCCTACTTTCAGCAGTGCATGAATACATCTACATCTACATCTACAGTAATACTCAGCAAAGTTGCATTCATGCAATATCTGGCTGAGATGAATAATGGCGCCGGTTGAATCAACACGGCAAAAAGGAATTAAATGATATGAATACTATTTTTAAAGCAATTAACGGTATTGGTGTTGTACACAGATGGTGACAGGGCATTCCAATCAGTAATGGTACGAGGAAAAAAACTATATTTTATTACAGAAGGACGCGAGCGCTCATGCGACAAAACCGTGTGCTTGCGACAAAAACCATGTGCGTGCAGCAATAATCACGTAAGTACGCTTGGATTACTTTTAATTGCGCACGGAGAGATAAAAATGGAATATTTCTCGCCAATTTGATGCTGATCAAACTAGAGTGTAGACCCACCCACTGCCTTCACCATTCACATTGCCTTTAAAACTGTACGAGGCTCAACAGGGTCGTGTGGGTATCACTTGTCCATTTTAATGATCTTTTAATGTCTTTGAATTCAGCTTCAGATGTGAGACATGACCATCAAGTTGTAGCACCCCCTGATACCGGTGACGCATCCCTGGATAGCACAGTGCAAGATATACGCAATAGGATGAGAGCTGTGAGTAGAAAACTAAACTGAAAGCCAGTGCATGTTAGGTTAGAGCCAAAAAGAAATTGGTTGTGTCACCCTCAGATGAGACTAGTCCCAGCCCCCAACTCAACACTAAAGTTAGTAACCATGACTGTTCTAAAAATCGCGGAAAAAGGGGTATATTTTCAGATTTTTTTCAGAGCGGACAGCGAAATCATGAAAATAGGGGGTATTTCATGAATTAGTCTCCGCGAAATTTGAAAAAAGGGGTATTTTACGAAGAGGTTAAAACAAAAAACATTACAGTATGGATTAAATAATTTGTTAAGAACATGGTAATAACCCAAATACACCATTTGGGGTTCCTAAGTTTATAACACAGGACCATGAACTCCTGTTACTGTTGGGAGCAACAATATTTTATCTATTTAATGTATAATGTATAAAGTGTCTTTGAAAAGGGGTGCTTGAAATGATAGTCATTGAAAACCAAAAAAGGGGGTATTTTTCACCCTAACTTTGTCCTCGTTTTTGCCAAAAAGGGGGTAAAATTGTTGAAAATTTCTTGCAAAGGGGTACTTTGAAAAAATGAAGAACATTCATGGTTACCAACTTTTGTGTTGAGTTGGGGGCCGGGAGACTAGTATACCATAAGAGATAGAAAGCAGCTAACACAGTCTATTGTTATTCGCTATCAATCGTTTTCTTGGTCTACCCCGGCTACAGCAGTTCTCAACGCTAGTGGCGCTGTCGGCATACAGATTTAGACTGTGATAGATTTCTAAAATGATTATGTATTGCTAGAATTGTGGCATTTCAGAACAAGTTGTTGTTTTTTTAATTTTTTTTTTAATAATAATAAAGGTCTAAATTTTATTGTCATCGCAGCCAACTGGCTGAATTGTAACAACATTACAAATCAAATACATTAATAAACAATGCAACGTCCAGGCAGCAGCTAAATCAGCGCCAAGTTGCGACATAAACCAACATGAACAAACATACATAACCCCTATATAGTAACCCCCAATAGGCAATGAGGAGGCCCAAATCATTGGACATCAAGGTCTAGGGAAAAGAAACGAGAGAGGAAATATGTTAGTAGATTTCTGCATAGAGAATGACTTTTCTGTTGCCAATACTATGTTCTATCAACATCCTAGAAGACTTTACACATGGCAAAGCCCGGGGAACCCTGCTGTTCGCAATCAGATTGATTTTATCCTCATCAAGAAGCGCTGGAAATCCTCGATCAAAATAGCCAAAACTCTGCCAGGCGCTGACATTGGAAGTGACCACCAGCTTCTAATTGCGGATGTAAGAGTCAAATTAAAGAGTATTCATAACTCACAGAAGGTTATGAGGTATGACTTGCAGAACATCAGTAAGCAATTCTGGACAGAAACTAGCAACAGATTCGAGAAGTTGATGCTCCATGAAGCCGAAATGACACCAGATGAGCTATGGCTAGGCATCAAGGATTCAATTCAACAAACTGCCAAAAACATGTCCCCAAGAAGCCCAAGAGAAGTGCATCCCAGTGGTTGTCTCAAGAGGTAATAGACCTTGCAGATGAAAGACGTCATCTTAAAGAAGCTGGCCTACAACATAGCAACCTATACCGCAAGTTCTCTAATGAAATCCAACAGAAGGCAAGGAGGGACAAAAACAGTAACATCAGCAAGTTGTGCAGTGAATTGGAAGAGCACAGTGCCCAGAATAACAGCAGAGATCTGTTCCGTGGAATAAAGAATCTGACCAATAAAACTACAGCCAAACTTGCAGTAATCAAGGATGAGAATGGCAAAGTACTGACAGAGGGGCAGACATCAAAGAACAGTGGAAAAACTACTGCAAGGGTCTTTATGCGTCTCAAGAGGTCACTGGCATACAAACAGATATCGAGTGCAATGAAGAGGAGCCTGATATTCTTATATCTGAAGTCAAGAATGCCCTCAAGAAGCTTAAAACCAACAAAGCACCTGGCATAGACGATATTCCTGGCGAGCTACTCAAAAACACTGACGAACATGGAGTTTCAATCCTGTTACAGCTCTGCAACAAGATATGGCACACTCGGATATGGCCTGAAGACTGGAAAAAATCTGTTTTTCTCACCCTACCCAAAAAAGGAGATGTTAGCGAATGCAAGAACAACAGAACGATAGCTCTTATCCCACATGCCAGCAAAATTCTACTGCACATCCTTAATGAAAGATTGAGACCTCATCTCGAAAGAGAGCTTCCTCCAGAACAGGCTGGTTTTCGAAGAGGCCGTGGTACCAGAGATCATATAGCTAATATTCGCCACATCATTGAAAAATGCAAGGAATACAAGCGAAAGGCATACTTATGCTTCATAGATTATGCCAAAGCCTTTGACTGCGTGATATATGGTCCTCTCTGGACTGCGCTACAAGCTCTAGGAGTCCCCAACCATCTAGTTCAACTACTAAAAAGCCTCTATGACGGCCAATTGGCTTGTGTGCGCACTGCTCAGGGAGACAGCGACTGGTTCAACCTCGGCCAAGGTGTGCGCCAAGGATGCATCCTCTCACCTACTCTGTTCAATTTGTATGCCGAGCACATCATGAGACATGTCCTTGATGGATGGAATGGCGGCATATCAGTAGGTGGCTGGCAGCTTCACAACTTACGTTATGCAGATGACACCACACTATTAGCCACAAGCCAGGAAGAGTTAGGCATCTTGCTGAAGAAGGTCAAAAATGAAAGTGAGAGCTTGGGCCTATGTCTCAATGTTGCCAAGACAAAGTTCATGGTCATCGGTGATGATGGAAACATTACCCCTCTTCTAGTTGACGGTCAAAATGTGGATCAGATCCAACAGTTCAATTTCCTCGGATCTCTCATCACACAAGAAGGAGGATGTCATACAGAAATCAGGCGTCGTTTGGCTATGGCTAGATCTGCAATGACACAGCTCTCAAAAATATGGGCTGACAGAGGCATCACTATATCAACCAAGGTACATCTGGTCAAAGCACTTGTTTTTCCTATTTCAACCTACGGCTGTGAATCCTGGACGCTGACAACTGCAAGCTGCAATAAAATCAATGCATTTGAAATGTGGTGTTGGCGCCGGATGCTAAGGATCACCTGGGTCATGAAGAGAACCAACACAAGTGTGCTACATGAGGTTGGTGTGAAGACAAGGCTACTTGGGCTGATCAATTCCCAAACTCTCTCTTATTTCGGTCATATTGCCAGGCGCCAAGGAAACTGTCTAGAGAAGGTGATCATGCAGGGCAAGATCGAGGGTGCACGCGGACCAGGCCGGCCAAGGTCAAGATGGTTTGACAGAATAAAAACTCTGGTTGGGCATCCTACTTCAGTCATTTATCGATTGGCTGCTGACCGACGAAGGTGGCGTGTCATCACCAAAGTCACGAGCTGTCAGTCATGACAGAAAAACGTACCAACCAACAATAGGCAATGTAGACTAAGTGCCTTGCCCAAGGACACAAACACATTGGCACCATCGGGGCTAGAACTCACGACCTTATGATTATGAGACCGGCAACTACTCCACTGGACCACACGTGCTCTACCAATTAAAACCTACTAGTGCCATACTTCAACACATAAACATTTTATTATGATATTTTATTATGATATTCGAAGATCATGGTTTGTGGGTAGAATTTAGATTTAATATGAATTGAAACACAAATTTGATATAATTTTATACATAAACAGATAAGTTTATCAGCTCAACCACATCTGAATATTTGTTTTTCAATTTATATTAAGTCTACATGTAAACACAAACCATGAACTTTGAATATCATAATACAGGGTGAGTCAAAAAGACTGCAATAGTGGAAAGAAGCCATTTTGTTTTCAAAACAATAATGAATTTTAAAACTTTTTAAACGTTGCAAGAATGTATTTAATCCTAACTTTGTGTGAAAAAATGAAGTCGATCGCATTTTTCGTTTAATTCATTGGTAACAATTTATTTGAAATCTTCTGTTTTATTGGTATCATGAATAATATGTAATATAGTTACAATACACACGAAAGAACCTAGCTAAATGTACAACCTGTTCCTGCCCAAAACGGTGCGACTAAAATGGTTATTAGGGTTAAATGTATTAGGGTTTAATAGGGGAGGATGGGGCAACTGGTGACCCTCTTTTCTGCACAACCAAATTTACCTGTTTGTCCACGAGCACAGTGATTTTCATTTGAAATGGCACACATTGCATTTTCATACAAAAAAATGGAAAATGACAGTTTTTTTATAAAATTAAGAACATTAAACGCGTTCACAGTCTGGGTATGATTATAATTGATTATGCTAACTCACATGTAAACAAGAAAGGATGCATCAAATTCAAATAACATCAATAATGAACTCAAGTTTCCAAATTTGAATGGGAGACACGTTTTGCGATCTGATGCATATTTTGGGTATCTCGTGGACAAACGTGTGAAATGGGTGCACTGGTCAAAAGGTTCACCAAAGGCAAACGGAAAATGATATTGACTTCATTTTTTCACACAAAGTAAGGATTAAATACATCATTCTTGTAACGTTTAAAAAGTTTTAAAATTCATTTTGGTTTTGAAAACAAAATGGCTTCTTTCCACTATTGCAGTCTTTTTGACTCACCCTGTACATTGTTTATGTGATGAAGTATGGCACTAGTTGGTTTTAATTTGCATACTTGTTCTGAAATACCATAATTCTAGCAATATAAATGTGTAATCATTTTACAAATCTATCATTCAAGTCTGTATGTCGGTAACTGCCCCATTCTACAGTGAGTTCAGGTTGTTAAGAAGATTGTAACACCCATGTGGATAATAGCGTGGTAACTTACATAATGAGGTCGTGCTACACATTAAACTGAATGATGATAATCGATTGGCTATCAACTATTACCTTGACCAACAGGCTTGAGTCAACGCAGCGGTTTGCTTCTAGAGTTATCCTCCAATCCTGGAATCTTTCCCACAAAGATCTCCTTCTGGACTCTAAACTCCCTCCCCTGTCAAGGCGTCGTGATACTGCTGTTCTTTGCCATCTTTTCAAGATCTTCAACCACCTTTGTTCGTCTCCTAATCCGTACAAGCCCCATCCCAGACCCAATCTTCGCAACCTCAACAGCTGTGCCCTTTATCCCCCTTTCTGCAGACTTTCTCTCTCCAAAATGTCTTTCTATCCTTTTGCTCCCACTTTGTGGAACTATCTCCCTGATGTTGTTGTCAAGAGTACTACCTTAACATCCTTCAAGACTGCTGTTTGCCACCATCTCCTGTAGCCAGTTCCATTTGTTTCATCCGTCTGGTCCCTTTTTGTTTTTCCCTTTCATTTGTCTTGTTCCCCTTTTGTGATTTTTTTTCTTCTTTTTTTTCTGTCCCTTTTTATTTATTTTTGATGTTCGGGCATCCCTTTAATTTAGTGCTTGTCACTATTGGGTTTGTCCTGGCTCTTCAGCCTATTGTTATAAATAAATAAATAAATAAAAAACTGTAACAAACCATGTAAGTACGGGTTAGACCTGGATCGCTGCACATAACAGGAATGAATAGTGCGTCTTATCTCTTATGATATAGTACTAGTATCAGGCCCTCAATGACCGACCCTGAAATCTCAACAACAAAAAAGATTTACCCAATTTGTCAAAATAGTAATAGTTTCTGCTTGAAATGAATAAGTTTGATCAAATGACTTGACTTACTTGACTTAGGGCAGATGATTTTTCCGAACCACAATGGCTATCCAGATCTTCCTTTCCAACATAGCTGTCTTGATTTCTTCCACCTGCAGTCACTGTATCACATTTTCGTGTGTCAATGTAGGTCAGGGCTAGTCTACCACGTGTTTTTGGAATCCAATGTATGAGTTTGTAGACAAGCTCCTTGGATCCCCTGAAGCAGTGTCCAGCAAATCTTGCTCTGCGTTCTCTGATCTTGTCCGAGACTTTTGGCATGTCCCCGTACAGGTCCTTATTTGTCACATGCTGACTCCAGTTGATGTTGAACACAGATCTTAGCATCTTAGTGTAGCATCCATCCAGTTGTTTACCAAGCTTTGGGGCAACTGTCCATGCCTCACATCCATAGAGGAGGACTAATTCTACTGTAGCTATGAACAGTCTTTCTTTGAGCTTTCTGGATAGTGATTTAGCCTTCCATAATTGACTAAGTTTGCCACAAGCTCTCCATGCTGATCGAATAGATTGCTTTAAAACTATTACCACACTAGAAACATTAGTCAAATTGACATTTATAAATTTTGTCTCATGAACCATGGTCTGTTAGTATAGTAATGTTTAGTAATATTTGTCAGGGAAAAAAAAGGAAAATCGACTGACTGACCTGACCTAATTTTATGCACTTGAGGGCAATACAACCACAAATATTTGTTTGCCTTATGGAGTGGGGGTCACTCACATTTTAGGAGATGCACATTAGGGCAGGGCGTAAATACAAATGTAGGAAAATATTTCTAGTCAAATTGGCCATGGGCAGAAGGAGTTCCACTTGACCCCACATGAACAAATATGCACTTTGAAAAATAATTGAAGGGAGTCTTCAGACCCTACCGCTACCCCTCACCCCATAGGCTAAGATGTGCTCATTTTGCCATTTTTCAAAGTATTATAGTTGCAATGATGAGACGCAAAACACTTGCTAACTAACTTTTTATCAACCAAATAGCATCGTTCAAAACCAGATATCAGTGTTGGAGTCGAGTCCTCATCATCCGAGTCCGAGTCCGAGTCCGAGTCCTTGAGGAAAGGACTCGAGTCCGAGTCCGAGTCTTTGCCAATTTCTATGTCCGAGTCCGAGTCCGAGTCCGAGTCCTCAATATCCGAGTCCGAGTCCGAGTCCGAGTCCTTATGTATCAAATTCAAGACGCAGTTCACCAATACTATATCAACGTTTTATTAGTCAGAATTTCAGTTCTATACTGTTTACTTAGGAAAGCTGACAGTATTATTTATAGATCTCGCCGCGTCGTGACGCACCCGCCGTGCCTATTGTCTTTTATAACGCGGTACGCTTTGCCAATTAGGACTAATGTGTTTGGTATTGATTTTGCGATTTACGATCTCCAATATAAACATGGACATTGAGAGGGTTTACCGCAGTACGACTGGCATGGGTTTACTGCGGTGCGACGCACTACTCACTGCATTGAACAAATTATACCAGCATAGTCAACCAATACTCCAAATAACATTACAATTGCCTTGATCGGATCGATGCAGTGTGTGCCTATACGACTAGGCAGGGTTAACTCGGTTTACTGCGGTGCGACGCATTACTCACTCCCCTGATGAAGATTAACTGCTTCTGTAGTGTAACATACCAGCATTGTCAACCAATTACTATGTCCAGACTCCAAATAAACATCGCATTGATCGATCGCTGCAGCTGCAGGGTGCCTATTGAATGGGTAATTCTTGGCTCAATGGGATGACCGATAATACAATCACTTGATAATGATCATGGTAGTATAATAAAAATAGTGTCATAACAATCATACACTAATGCAATTGGCCTAACTGTTAACCGTTATAATTGGAACAACAATTTTGTCAACGCGAAGTTGTCGTGTCGAAGCAATGGTGAGTCGGTTATTCCATGGTTTAACCAGGGATGTAAATTATAATAAACATCTCTCTGGTATAACCACCAGGGACTTTCTATAGAAAGTCCCTGGTATATCCATAAACGTGATCATATATCGGGATCATGTGATTGTGTAAACTAAATGTCATGTAATTTACATGATTGTAAAGTAAAACATTCGTCTTATGAGTCAGTTATGAGGTCAACAAATTTCGCCCAGAAAAAAATCGCACAGTAGATGTGCTACATGAACAATTTATCGTCCCCATTTCTCTTCTTTTTCCCTCTCCTTCCCCTTTCCCTTCTCTTTCTCCCTCTCCTTCCCCTTTCTCTTCTCTTTCTCCCTCTCCTCCCCTTTCTCTTCTCTTTCTCCCTCTCCTTCCCCCTTCTTTCTCTCTTTTCTCCCCTTCTTCTCGTCCCCATTTTCACGCTTCTACGTCCCCATTTTAGGTGTTCGGGGGGCAGTCTGCCCCCCTGCCCCCCCCCCGCTGGCTACGCTACTGATCTGGTGGTTAATTATTTAGTGCTGTCGTCGGCACCATTTTTTTCCCTTGACATGTCGAAATAAATTGTTCCCGACGTCGACAGATGTGCCGACAGAACCCATTGAGTCAATCCAACAATAGAATCGGTGATTACTGATTGGAATAGTGATAATGTTAACTGTAATCAATATGATGCACAATGATGCGGCCGCGAACGTCTCAATTAATGTAAAACATGTGGTTAATGAATTGTGAGGCTTTAGGCTATAAAATTAGCGTAATTGACTTAAGTGTTTATGTTAAATATGTTTATTTGTCGCCTTACCTTACCTTCATTTTATAACATCATTACTGTATATTCCACAATTAACATGTCCTAGTATTTTTGTTCAAAGGTCTTCACTGCCAAGTCCACCAATTCCTTGACGGAAGATATTATTTACTAGTAAAAACAAGCCGTCAAGCCCCGATAATTCCGATTTCATTTATTTGCTAATTCATTGTTTTACTTTTTATCAATCACATAGCCAAGCCCCATGTAGGTCACCGCCGATCACGTAACTTGGTTCATTTTAGCGTGGGAGTTCCCCATTGATGAAATGCGTGCCTGGTAGGCCTACTAGTGCCGCGGTGCCGCTGGGCATGACGCGTCGGTGATGTAAGATCACTGACCACGCTCATGCGCATATTTGCAAAGACGGTTTTCGATCACGCTTGCCCCCTGATCACGCCGTACTGGTCGGACCACGTGGTTTGACTTGTGAGCCATCGTGCAAGTGCAATACATTCAGATCATGAAGCTTCATATTCAGATAAACCATGCCCATATTTGCAAACGATTTTTCGATCACGCATGCTCCCTGAGAGAAACACAGATCACGTAGGCCTAACTGACCGGACCACGTGGTTTGACTTTTGTTGGACTTTCCTATACGCAATTGCATGCCCCCAAAAAATTGACGGAGCCACGTGTTTCAAACCAACTTGTTTGATCAGTGTTGATCCAACATGGGGAAATAAACAAACCGCGCCCATTAAATTCTTGTGGTTTAAATGATTTTGCTTTTCGTAACGTTCTATTGGATTTGTTGGAGATGGGAAATAAATCAGACTGTAGACAATAGCGGTACTATCAATAAAAGAAAAAGATAAATATTTAACTTTCAATCGAAAGCTTCAATTAACGCATTGAAATTGAATTGGCACGGTCACTCTTAAAATAATGTAATGCGGTATTGAAAATAAAGATACAAATTTGAAAAAGATTAAAGGAAAGAGTACAATTAAGTACGTTTATAATTATCCAAATATCAAAATAAATAAAATAAATTGAATATAAAATAAATAAATTCCATGATTTTATTTAATCATGAACATTATTTATTTCATTTATTTGTTTATTTTACAATTATTTTATTTCTTTTGATATTTTAAGTGGTGTATGATTTTATTTTATTTTATTTTATTAGGTACTCAAAACATCATATAGAGACACACATGTAAAAGATTGCACAAACCTATTTTTAAAACATGTAGACATAATAAAATATGAGCAAAAGTACCAAGGATAACCAAAAAAGCTTTGAGCACAAAGCTTATTTCCATTGGGGTCCTTTAACAAGCATAGAAAGGCAGAAAAAACAACAACAAACATGAAAACAAAACAAAAACAAATGCAAGGCACGAAAGAAGCACAGACGCCAAACGAAAACAAGGACAAAACAAATAAAAACAGGGCACGAGCACAAGGTGAGACCAGCTCATAAGTCAATTGAAACGTAACTCGCCAAGTGTCTTTTAACTAATTGTTTGAATAAACTAAAACTTTTGGTGTTCTTTACAAATTCAATAGGACCGCCCACGCCCCCCCCCCCCCCTATAAAAAAGGGGGTAATGAAAGAGAGAAAAAAGGGTGTAGGGCTATACTTTTGACTAAAATGTTATCGTAAAGCCACCTCTTTATTTCCAATCAATATTTTGTTTGTTATCAATGTAAGAAAGAAGTTGAGCATACTGATATTTTCTTGATTTAGGTATAGATGGTTTAAAAAAGCTCGAACAGCTCTGTACGTGTATAAGTGTGGATATATTGGATCCGAAACACAATAATTATAAAATTGGATGATTGTTTACGCCCAATATGTATTAAGCTCGACTGCGTCTCTCCCATTATTTTTAATTGATCCTAAATACCAAATGTTGTTATGTCCCTCGAATGCCTCCTCGCCCGCCTTTTTTACCCCTCCCACTTTCCATTTTGTTCTTTTTCATTTTTTCTCTCTTTCATTACCCCCTTTTTTATAGGGGAGGGGATGTGGGCGGTCCTATATAATAGAATTTGTAAATCCGTTCAACATTGTCTTTTTTAATTGAATGCATTAATATTTTCTAAATTGATAATAGGCCTACTAGGCCTACGCTACACAGGCTGAGAAGGTGACAAATATGTTAAGAAAGAAAAGGTTTTTGGATTTTGTACCATCTAAATTTACAGCAGCTACTTAGGACCTAAGCTACTGTTTCATTTTACCTTGGCCATCACATACACTATATGGAAAATCAGGGGGAGGATGATGATTACATCGACCACGCCCCCCCCCCCCCCCCCCCCCCACCCCCCGGGATTCCGCCCTCGGATGGTTTAAATTTCTGAAGCTTTTTTTTTAAAGTTAGGCCAACAAAAAAAGTGTTTGTTTGCCATCCGCGATCGACCCAAAAAATGAATACGAAAATATCGCAGAAGTGTAGAAACAATGTTTAATAATTATATTGCATGTTTCAAGCCGCAATCCATCAATTTTATAATTAAAGGTAGATGTTCCGATTTTAACTTGATGTTTTCTATTTTACATGAAAGGTCATCCTTCAAATTGTCACATTCCAAAGTTTGAGTTGCATATTTAAACTCCAATGGTGTTATTTGGGGGGGGGGGGGGGGGTCATTTATGTCCTCCAGAAGAAATTGTTTCCCCCTCAAAAAAAGAAAAGAAACAAAAGTTAAAATAAGAAAACAATAGACAATTTAAGGAAGCATAAAAAGGCAATTTTCCCCGCGCTGTGCGCACATTTTCTTACTAAATTAGGTTTGATTAGACCAAATGTTGAAAATGTTAGCATAAAAATGTCAAGCGTGCATTTTCATAACAAATTAGTTAGTATAAGTTAGGCCAAATTTGACCATTTAAGCGTAAAATGGCACAACAAATGTGCGCGCTTCATTTTAGACCAAATGTTCGCAAATTATCGGGAAAATATACCTATTTTTTTGCAAATGTTCGCAAAAATAGACACAAATTTTGCGAAAATAGACCCATTTGTAAACTTTTACCAGTTACCAGTTTAGGAAATTCATAAAGAGCCTGCTTTTATGAGCAATTTATGATTTGAGTCCGAAAGCAGTTTGTTGATACCCTCCCGTTTGTTTGAAATTGTGAACTTTTAAACTAGCACGTGTACAAACTTGTACAAAGTAATAACAATATTCCACGTCGCCAAATTATATATTACTATGACTAATTAAAAGTTACTTTACATTCGAGATTTATTAATCGCATTTCGAGATTGAACCAAATGCATGCACTGTACAAAACAAGCACTCAAAATACCAAATATACAAACAAATGTTAACCGGGTTGTGATGTTCGTTATAAGCAGAGCAGATGGAGAGAGACTTTCTAGCTGGTATAACACTAACACACTAATTATACTAAAGTAATAGTAATAATATTAATAACAATAATAACACACATTTATAGAGCGCTTTACTGTGTAATCTAACCTCAGCGCGCTTTACAACAAATGATTAAAAGAGTCAAAAACAATAAAACAAAAGCAAAAGTCTCTTTAATGTTTTTAATTATTTCATCACAGAGGTTGCTTTAATGTAATCCCAGCATTCAGTAGAAACGCACTGTGCAATTGGATAATGGAACTAATTCAATCCGTATTTTAATTGAAATGTACAGAAAATAAATGGTTCATTAGAGGAATCAGACTATCTACGTTTTGTTGATAGCATATATATTTAATTATCTAGACGGGTTTTACAGGGAGGTGTGAAATCGATTTAATACCTCCCTGATTTTTATCAGTGTTGTTGTCAAATCGGGATTACCATAAATCCGTAGTCAAATAATACGCATTGTAAATAGAGTGGCAAATCCAATGTGAGACAGGCAAATCCAATGTGTGAGACTGGCAAATCCAATGTGAGACTGGCAAATCCAATGTAAAATGGCAAATCCAATGTAAAAGACTGGCAAATCCAATGTGTGAACTGGCAAATCCAATTAATGTATTGTACATTATGTACATTATGATTTATAGATTGGTTTTTATTGCGTGTGAACGTTTCAGATTAGTTATAAAGTTCTCGGTACAGGCAGTGTCTATTATGTCTACGTTAAATATAATAATTTGTTTGTCGAATAGCAATGGTCATTTTTTTAAAAAAAGATAGAAGGCAGAAGGCATTTTACTACCAAATTGGCACTTAATTTAATCATCGTATAGCATCAGAAATACGGCGTAATCATCAGAGGCCCTTGAAGTGGCTGTCGACTGTCGTTATTTGTTTGTTTGTGTATGAAACTCCAGAATATCTATTTCTTTGAATTTATTTATTTATGCATTTATTTCAATGACCCTATTTTAAGAAAGTGAAATGGTCAATGAAATGAATAACAAAGGGATTTTACAATCACTGATTAGGCCTATTAATAAAAATAAACATGCAAGCTTGTTCATTTTATCGCACAGGATAGTCCTTACCCCAATATAGCTGAATAAAAAAATGTTATGACTCCAATCCTCAATGTTCCTGGGAAGGCCGTTGGCGGGGATCCAGAGGGCCGAGCTGTTTGAGTTTTAACTTTTTTTGCTGTGACTTGGAACTCTTCCTTGCTATCAATATTTACATTTGTTATAAAACACTGACATGGTTCAGAGCCTAGAGATAAAGTGAGAGCCACTAATAAAAACTCCCTCTCCCTTTTTCTCCCCTCCTCCTCCTCTCCATCCCCTCACCCTTCAGCCCCCGGGAAGTGTCCTCATCCTCTCTTTTTTTCAAGAGTTAGGACGAGAAACTACTTTTTATTTTATTTGGCCTAAAACATGGTAGTAAAAATAATGATTTAATGATATGCCGTAAATATGGCAAGTCCATGTTTTCTCAACGAAACAGTAAACAGAATGTATAATCATGATAATGCCGTGAAATCTTGACGTACACTTAATCACGGGCAGTGGCAGGAGCCGAGGGGCGGGACACGTCACCACCCCTCCCCCTTCTGTCTGATTAATGTAATAATAAGACTTTTTCATACAGGCCCTATAGATGTTTTATTTACACTGTAAAAGCCGAGGGGCTAGGGGGGGGGGGGGGGGGGGGGGGGGGGAGACCACGTCACACCCCTCCACCTCCCGTCTGTTTTTTTTATTAAATTAATGTAATAATAACAGTTTTTCATATAGGCCCTATTTTTATTTTATTTTTACATTATTTTTTATTTTTATCTGTGATTTTCTTCCTTTTTTTAAATATTTATTTTGGAAAAGTGTAGCGTTCATTTAATTGTGTAATATATGGTTTGGAACGTATGATTTCGATTTTAAAATAAATACTTGTAGCGTTATTTTTTCATCTGACAATGAATATATTGTGCCTGTTAGTCGTGATTTATTATTTCCCTCTTCGAATAGAAAAACCCACAATTGCCACAACGTTTTACCATGAAAGTAACAGTACTTTCATGGTTTTATGAAATCAAGATGTTCAAGAGGGGGGGGGGGGGGGGGGGGGGGGGGTGAGGTCCAAAAAATGTCGCACAGTCCAAAAAAAATCGCACAGTCCAAAAAAATCGCACAGTAAATGTACTACATGAACGATTTCTGGTCCCCATTTCTCTTCTCTTTCCCCTCTCCTTCTCCTTTCCCTTCTCTTTCTCCCTCTCCTCCCCCTTTCCTTTCTCTTTCTCCCTCTCCTCCCCCTTTCCCTTCTCTTTCTCCCTCTCCTCCCCCTTTCTCTTCTCTTTCTCCCTCTCCTTCCTTCTTCTTTCTCTCTTTTCTCCCCCTTCTTCTCGTCCCCATTTTTCCGCTTCGCCGTCCCCATTTTAGGTGTCGGGGGGGGGGGGGGGGGGGGGGGGGGGGGGGGCGGGCGGTGATTATATTTAATCAGTGACAGTTAATCTTAAATATGAACTGATGAACACCTGTGAATAAACAATATTAGGACATGTTAGGCCTAATTGGAATATTAATACAGCTTTGAAATTGAAAGGCGAAATGAAGGTAGGACTGTAAATAAAAGTAGCAAACTTGAAGGCTACATTCCTGTTTATAAATTACGCTATAATAGCTTCAAACCTCATAAATAAAAATTTCATCAGAAAAACTGTCTACCAAATTATCGATTTAATCCATTATTGTTTCTATTCGTGGAGTTGTTTTTTAAATAATAAAACCGTGACAAAACAAAAATTGAGACTATAATAAAACAAAAGTCACATCATGCTTGGGGAGGGGCAGGGAGATTACCCCATCCCCCGGGACCCCCGCCACTCATGAAGCACAAATAATTATTTGAAATTAAAAACTTGACAAAATAGAGATTGCGAAAAATAACAAATGAAGACCTTTTAATATAGGTCTATAAAACCTGTCTTTAGCCCCATCAATGCACTCCTTTTGTATTATAATACTATATAGGTCAATATTTAAACAATGTCTTGAGAAACGCCGGTTTCACGTACCAAAGACGAACAACACCTCTATAAAATAATACATAAATGGAACGGTTTACAACTCGAAGGTCTACAACACATGCGACACCGGTGCGGACACCGGTTATCATTTATACAATAGAAACCAGTCATTGTGTTTTATTTATTTATATTATCTCAAAATACTACGGTACCAATATCCTTATTAATTGTCCTTGATATTCCTTCAAACGGTAGTTTTAGTCTAAAAACGTGTCAGTATTCACATCATGAATTATTGTTACTGTCATTACTTTATATTTTATTCTCATTTTATCTGTTGTTCTTTTATTTAGCAATGTCATCATCCTATTTTTATAAAAATAAAGTACATACTAATCTATTTGATTCCGAACACGTTGTTCTGTTTGCGTTGATAACATAGTGACGACTGGTAAAGTAGGTAAAATAACCTAGCCCGATGACATCATGATGTGCGCATGCGTGTTTAAAACACCGTTCCTTGCCACGCACGTGAGAGAGGTATTACGGACACAATGTTAATGGGAAAACCCCGCTGGAAATCGATGGAACTTTCAAGATTTAACAAAACAATCTTTATCACAAAATGTGGACATCATCATAGGCAGGGGATATTTTAACAATGCATCATTATTAATTCCACGTGTGAAGCAAGCGATAATCCCACCAATGCATGAGTAAACAGAGGTAGGTTTTTACCTCGATGATGGGGCTTGTGGCTTTGTGGAAAACTACACTGCGTGATTTCTTTTTTATATCGCCTTTCCTCGTTTTTATTTGTGTTTTCTAATCTCTGTCTCGCATTTTTATTCCAATCTAATACTTATTTATTTACTAGTCCCTTGAGTAATATAGATATTTTTTTAATTTAGTGCCTAGCAATATGAACGCGCGGATTTCACGTGTAATTTCCCACTGTTTGGTTTTTCCTTGAATTTTAAATCACACTGATCACGGAAATCACGGAGTTTTACACAAACAGCTCACAGTTATGCCTTAGAAAATCACGGATTCTGCAGAACCCACCTATACTACTATGTATCTGTCAGCAAAGACGGTAAACAGACAAACCAGTCTAGGTAATTGCCTACGGCATGAAACGGTCACAGACTCAAGTATCAATACAATCGATCGTGTTTCTTGTGTGGAAGCACTGTCTAGTCATCATGCCTCAGTGCATTGTATACGGCGTACCGCGGTATAATTTCACAGACTCAAGTATCAATACAATCGATCGTGTTTCCTGTGTGGAAGCACTGTCTAGTCATCATGCCTCAGTGCATTATTGTATACGGCGTACCGCGGTTTAACTTGTCAATACTGTAAACGTCGTGCCGCGGTATACCTTGTCAATTACTGGACTAATTAGACGACAACAACACTATAGATAAGGAGGCTTATCTTTAAATTGGACGGACGAGGAGCGCCGCAAGTGCGGCGTCCTGCACAAAGCTGCGGCGCGACGCGGCGAGATCTATAAATAATACTGTCAGCTTTCCTTATACAAATATGGACTGTTCATGAGGGAAATGGGGTGAACTATATAATTGCCCCAAGGTGATCTGGAGACGGTAAGCCTACTATTTTCCCGATGCCGAAGGCTGAGGGAAAATAGTAGGCTTAGGTCTCCAGATCACCGAGGAACAATTATATAGTTCACCCCATTTCACGAATAAAGAGCAGTCCATATTTGATTTATATAACGCATGAAAATATTTTTGTGTGCGATTTTGATCAAAACATGAAAAAGATCTTACAGGCGAGTCGATCCTCCATGCCATTATGGCAAAATCGTACGAGGCATGGCATTTTTTGCCCGGTCAATAATACGCGGTCAATAGTACTTTTTGAAAGACAAAACAAGAACGGAAAGTTACGTCAAGCATGAAATGGACCGAACTATTTTGTGTTATTATGATGTAGTATCCACCAATCAGATGGCTAGAATATTTCCATGCGTTATATAATAATTACTTATCAAAGTATAATCACAGTCAGTTCAGTAACTTACTTTATTAGGCTTGTGTTGTCTTTGTGGTTGTTCTTTTAATTACTGCTTATTTGCAATTATTTGCATGCAAAATTACTTAAATTAGAAAGAGTGTATAGAGGAAAAGATCCGCAAGACGAGAGCAGCAACGCCAGATACTGATCACAAGGGCCACACATGTTGGAGTTGCTTCCTTGCCCGTATTGGTCTTGTTAGTCATACTCTGACACATAGATCAAATTCAACTATGTAACTGGTCTTTGTTGTCATTGTCGTCTTTGCTTTGCGATGGAAGAACAACAACAAGAAGTAAATTATTGCTATTGCTAAGGCTAATAATTCTGATAAAAGCCAGGATATAATTTAATGTTCTTTGTATTTCATTGTTTTTAAAGCAACACTAAATCGACGATATCTTTGGAACTGGGAGTACTGACATTGAAAGAAGATGTCAGTAAAATAAGGCTATGAAAATGAACCAGGAAAGAAAATTGAATATTTCATTGCTTGACAACACCTGAGTTTTGACCTCATCAATCATCAAAATCAGTTTTGAGTTGGCCTAATGTTATATGTTGAATTTAAAGAAGATGCTCATTGCACTTCAGGAACATCAGCATCTGCACCATTTGGGGAGATAATCTAGCGCGATGTGGCCGCATGATCAACCCCACCCCCCTCTTCTGAATATGCGTTCCATGGTAGCGCTACTTGCTGGTCTGGTACAACAGCACCCTCTGTGTTACTTATGAAAGTTATTGTTTTGCTAGCGGCGGACTGCAAAATTTAGTCCCTCAGCAAAACAAAATTCAGATAAATTAATGAAAATAAAACACCTGAAAAAACCCAATTTTGCCGGACTCGATGAGGACTCGAAGCCGAGTCCTTGAGTCCTTGGGGTCCGAGTCCGAGTCCGAGTCCGAGTCTTTGAGTACTGGGACCGAGTCCGAGTCTGAGTCTTTGAAAAAAAGGACTCAACCGAGTCCGAGTCCCGAGTCCTACAACACTGCCAGATATACAAGACTGGTAAAAATATCCACCCAACACTACTAATAGTGAGGACTAATCAAACCTTTGAAGTGTGCGAAATGTATGTGTGCGACCTTACCGATCTGCCCCTTTGCTATTACAAGATGATAATTTGTCTTTAAAGAATGCCTCTTTAGCTGTGTAATTGTGAGATCATAAACATTTCTTTTAGCTACCAGATACATCTCACGGTCATCAGCTGAATGGGATTTTTGCCACTCATTATAATTTATCAATGGGAAATACTCAAAGGAAATACCCAGTGGAAAAGCTAACTTACCGAACTGCACCTTGCGACAAATTTTGGCAATAGAATTTTATTCCGTCTTATTAATTCACTTTTTGTCCTGTTACAAGTGAGATTATAATTTGTCAATGAGAAATACTTAAATCAGATTAGTTAATCACCAGAGGAAAAGCTAACCTACCGAACTGCACCTTGCGACAAATTTTGCCAATAGAATTTTATTCCGTCTTATTAATTCACTTTTTGTTCTGTTGCAAGTGAGATTATAATTTGTCAATTGGAGATTAGTTTATCCTCAGAGGAAAAGTGACCATTATCAATTATAAACTGCAAAATATGATGGGTCTCTTCATTTGTGTCAACAGCGTACGTAGAAGATAATATTTAACAAGACGACAAATGCTTCATATTTCATTCATCCTATTTTTATCTTTGCTGTCTGTGTCTATCTTTAGTATTCTGCTCATCTGGCTCTGTGACAGTCTCTTTGCTCCAATGTGCGTACAGTAATACGCTCTATAGCTGTGTGACAAAAGCTCCACAATAAGGAGGGGAAAAATGTTGTGTTGCTCTCAAGTACCAAAAATTTAAAATCTGGTCGGTCGGTCGGAAATCTTTTTTTCTTCTTTTTTTTTCAACATTTTTTTTCAACATTTCTTTTTGGCTGAAAAATATATGGTTTAAGTCAAGACAAAATTGGTATAGGCCCATATGTCAATTTAACTAATGTTTCTAGTGTAACAATAGTCTAAAAAACCCATTTATTTAGGCTTACTTATTCATTTCAAGCAAGCTATAGTAACATTAAGACACTTTTAATCAAATTTAAATCTAAAAAATAAAAAAAATACGACCCTAGTTTTTACGATTTTAGGGTCGGTCGCTGAGGGCAACACAACTTTTTTTTTTTTTTTTTTTTTGCCTAACAAAAAAATATGTTTTGAATCATACTTGATTTTTACACGCAAGTTTCCCTTCTAGCCCCTTGCAAGAGCCACCTCTTTTCAGCATTGCATTTTGCTCAAAGGGTGACACTTTTTATAATTATTCATATTTCCTCCAAATACCATATATTTACATTGTGCAAAAATTGAGGATCTCACCCCACTAATATTGCTTTTTTGCTCCATTTCATATTCCATTCACAAATATTACTAACCAGGGTTTTGAGCTATGACTAGAGCTATTTCGAGCATATTCTGCCAAAAATCACCCCTTTATGCATTTTACTATAGGCCAATTTTTTTCTCAGGGGGCAATTTTGTGAAAACTGGGGGATAATCGCCCCTTCGCCCCCGTGTGTTTTGAGCTCTGTTACTAACCCTAATTCATACACTCTTAGTAGTTTCAAGCCAATCAGAAATCAGGAAACTAAAATATGCATTAAAAATGTATAATTGCACTCCGTGTGCGCGTACCTTACAATGTGCGCACCGCACGCTTTGTTTCAGGCAGCACGGGTTCGCTGATTGTTATTGCTGGTATTAGCAAACTTGTTAACAAGTTTTTAACATTGTTATTAGAGTGATATGCGTATACACAGAATTGTGGATTTTATTTGTATATAGTGTCGTGTATGAAATAAACTGCTCAAAAAAAGTTTGGAATATTTTTTCTAGCACAAGTTTTTCAAATATCGCGGGATATGTTCATTAAGCGTTATATATCCACGTAAAGCTGATGTGTTCATCTTTACAATGATATCCAATTTGAAGCAATCCCTTGCTCTAGTGCTCAGCTACTTGCTTGAGAACATGGGGGAGGTCACAATCTGAATGTGCCAAAATCAGCACTATTTCATGCTCAAAAGAACATCTTTGTCGTCTATTCAATGAAGTGTTACATTGACCACTACAGTGTAGAGTGATGATCTATTGATTTTTAAGCACAAAATAATTTTGGCACTTTGAGATTGCAACCTCTGCACGTGGCTGAGCACTAGAGCAAGGGATTGCTTCAAATTGGATATCATTGTAAAGATGAACACATCAGCTTTATATGGATATATAAAACTTAATGAACATATCCCGCGATATTTGAAAATCTTGTGCTAGAAAAAATATTCCAAACATTTTTTGAGCAGTTTAGGTCAATACATGCGCATGTTTTGCTTCTCGAAAAATTAGAAAAATCAATTCACTTGCTCAAATGTTGATATGCTGATAATTAAAAAAATCAGCCCTTTTTGTACAACAAAACGTTGATTCAAAAAATACTGATCGGGCCCGATCAGCATTTTACGTCAGACAATATCCCCCTGTAGTACGCGTGATAAATAACGTGAACCATATTTACATAGAGGGATTTTTTCAATAAATAGCGATGGTATTGTTTTAATCAAGTTTTGCTGTGTTTTTGTTAGTAGAAATAACAATAATGGCATAATAATTTTTAATGTTCATCTTGAATTCTGAAGTAAATTTAAAAAAAAATTAAAAATGTCAACACCACTTAATGCCCCTTTAAGATACTATCAGAATATTACATTTCCATCATTTAAGGGGGGACTCAAGGAAGTTTTTGATTTGATTTTTTGATTTTTGATTTTTGCAAGTGCTGTAATTATTGATTAAAATCAAATGCGTATAAAAGTATACATTTTTGGAAAAGAAATAGATCAGAGAATTCAAATTTGGTGTCAATTTTGAGAAAAAATGTTGAATTTTTGAGAAAATCACAAAATTCACTTTTTTGACCCAAATTTGTTTGGGACAAGCTGACAAAATTATTTGTTAGTAAAAAAATGCCCAAAGTTGCTTGATTATACTTAGGACACTAATCTAGTGCTGATTTTGTCATTTTTTCTCTTGTAAAGCTGTATTATTTTTTTGAAATTTTGTGCCAACTTTTTTGGCCATTTTTTGGTTAAAATGTCAAAAATACAGCTTTAGAAGAAGAAAAAATGAGAAAATCGGTACTAGATTAGTGTCTTAATAGTATAATCAAGCAATTTGGGGCATTTTTTACTACAAAATAATTTGGTTAGCTGGTCCCAAATAAATTTGGTCAAAAAAGTGATTTTCTGATTTTGTGATTTTCTCAATAAAATCAACCTTTTTTTATCAAAATTGATGCCAAAAATAGATTATCTGACCCAAATCCCTTCCAAAAATGTATACTTCTATAAGCAGTTGATTTATACATGTAGTTTAATAATTACAGCATTCACAAAATTCAAAAAGGGACTTCCTTGAGTCCCCCCTTAACCAATATACATACATGTATGATCCTAGATCTAATAGGTATTAGTATGAGTATACCGTATTACGTCTCCAGATATTTTGGTATTTTCTCTTTGGCAAGTCGGTGTTATTCGCTTCATTTGATTATTATGGGCCGTATTCTCATATGTATTTAAACACAGTTTTAAACTAAACACATCGTTGAACTAAACGCAATTCTCAAAAATTAAACACACATCTAACTCACTGAAAAGTGTCTCACTTTAAACATGGGTACGGGGTAGTTTAACACATGTTTAAAGGTAGATCTTCCGATTTTTAACTTGAAGTTTTCTATTCTACATGAAAGGTCATCGTTAAAAACGTCGTGTCCCAAAATTTGAGATGCATAGCTATTATGGTTCTTATTTTAGACGCACAAGATGCTGTGAACTGTACCCATTGAGTAGTACACAAACTATATCGGTGGTTACCACCATTCGCGGTAATTCAACGCTATTTCGTCGATTTCTCTGTCATTATACCGAATTAGGCCGTCAAATTTCAGTATGATGATGAGAAAAATACGAGCTTTCATATGATATGAAAATCTCCCTATGTTTGAAATGATTCTGTGTTACGAAAATGTGATCGGGTCATCTACCTTTAACTATTTAACTTGTGCACCAATCGAACTCCTTGACCTGTAGATGGTGTAGTCTTAAAAATACATGTGCATTTGAGGAATTCGGTTGATATCTATTGTAAGCCATTTGAGCCACAATAAATTGAATACCTGTATCCAGTGAACGCACGACCACTCTGGGGACGAGATTTGCGAAGTTTACAACCGGGTTTAGTTAAACATGCCGTTTGAAAAAAATAATCTGGCGTTTAATTACGACACTAGTTTAGTTAGACACGGTTTTAAGCTAAAACCGTGTCTAGTACGAGAGTACGGCCCTATGTGTTCAACACAAAGGCGAATCCTGTGCAATGGGTATAGTTGCAAACCAATATAAAGATGTTGGAAATCTGTTAATGTTAAGAAATATTACGGAAGAAGTGGTGTTATTGAAATTGTTTATTCATTCATATAATTATTATTGATTTGTCCATATAGGTAGCAGAGTCTGGTCCTAGAGATTGCAATGTATCCTCTGCCTCAACACCACAAGCAGTAGTAGAAGACCAAGCACAGCAAGCTACTGCGAGACCTGCAGTACAACGTGTGCAAAGGAAAACACGACGTAAAATATAGCGTCATCGTGCAGCCCCACCAGCAGTGGAGGTAACCAATCAAGACCAAGCACAGCAAGCTACTGCGAGACCTGCAGTACAACGTGTGCAAAAGAAAACACAACGTAAAATATAGCGCCATCGTGCAGCCCCACCAGCAGTGGAGGTAACCAATCAAGACCAAGCACAACAAGCTACTGCGAGACCTGCAGTACAACGTGTGCAAAAGAAAACACAACGTAAAATATAGCGCCATCATGCAGCCCCACCAGCAGTGGAGGTAACCAATCAAGACCAAGCACAGCAAGCTACTGCGAGACCTGCAGTACAACGTGTGCAAAAGAAAACACAACGTAAAATATAGCGCCATCGTGCAGCCCCACCAGCAGTGGAGGTAACCAATCAAGACCAAGCACAGCAAGCTACTGTGAGACCTGCTGTACAAACATGTGCAAAGGAAAACACGACGTACAACATGTGCAGACGTACAACGTGTGCAAAGGAAAACACGACGTAAAATATAGCGCCATCGTGCATACCCACCAGCAGTGGAGGTAGCCAATCAACAACAAGCACAGCAAGCTGCTGTGAGACCTGCAGTACAACGTGAGCAAAAGAAAACACAACGTAAAATATAGCGCCATTGTGCAGCCCCAACAGCAGTGGAGGTAGTCAATCAAGACCAGACACAGCAAGCTGCTGTGAGACCTGCAGTACAACGTGTGCAAAGGAAAACACAACGTAAAAATATATAGCGCCATTGTGCAGCCCCAACAGCAGTGGAGGGTAGTCAATCAAGACCAGACACAGCAAGCTGCTGTGAGACCTGCAGTACAATGTGTGCAAAAGAAAACACAACGTAAAATATATAGTGCCATTGTGCAGCCCCAACAGCAGTAGTGGCAGCCAATCAAGACCAAGCACAGCAAGCTGCTGTGAGACCTGCAGTACAATGTGTGCAAAAGAAAACACAACGTAAAATATAGTGCCATCGTGCAGCCCCAACAGCAGTAGTGGCTGCCAATCAAGACCAAGCACAGCAAGCTAATGTGAGGCCTGCAGTACAACATGTGCAAAGACAAACACGACGTAAAATGTAGCCCCATAATGCTGAACTAAAATAATTTCATCCCAGGAATTCAGAAAAACAGTAGATTTTCCTGAGAAAGACTCTACCCTATTTTCAACTAGTATGACATACGATAATTTATTTCAATATTTGGGCTAGGCATTTCTTCTCTTAAAGTTTTAAAAAAGTTGCAAGAAATTGAGTGAAATGGGGATAGAAATTTCGTTACCAAACTTCCAAGTTTAAGAGTAAATTTTTTCTAGGTTAACAAACTTTTGGACACGTATCTCTTAGATTTTGCTTAAAGTTTGGGAGGTCAAAGACATTTAGTATTTATGTAAAGATATGGTATTAAACAATTCAACAACCCTCTGTTGCCATGGTAAGGAGCCTATCTTGTTTTTGCTCATTTTAGGGGGAAATCCTCCTGAATATACTGATTTGAGCAACGAAAAAAGTTGGCAGAACCCTACACAAACGTGGTAGATTTGTTGCCCAAACTGACTTCATGAATGAGTTGCCCTATCTCTGGTCTAACAACCAATCTATTTAAATGAGTCAGCGTTGCTAAATTGATACCCTGTTAAAGGTAGATGTTCCGATTTTCAACTTGAAGTTTTCTATTCTACATGAAAGGTCATCCTTAAAAGCGTTGTATTCCAAAGTTTGAGTTGCATAACTGTAATGGTTCTTATTTTAGACGCACAAGATGCAGTGAAATGTGCCCATTGAGTTGTACACAAACTAATTGGTGGTTAACCACCTTTCGCGGTAATTCGATGTTATTTCACCGATTTCTTCGTAATCATACTGATTTGGACCGTCAAATTTCAGTATGTTAATCAGAAAAATATGATCTTTCATATGATATGAAAATCTCCATATGTTTGAGAAAAATCTGTGTTATGAAAATGTGATCGGGTCATATACCTTTAATTGCCATGTTCAAAAATCACATTTTGCGGAAGTTGAAAAAGTCAGATATTACTAACCGACTTGAGGTTGCTACAGTTCCCCTCAAGGTGATTTGTTTTTCTTTGTGCTTTTTGTTTATAACAAAGACCTAATTCCTTTTGAGTTTATTCAAGAAAAAAATGGGGAAACCCTGCGCTTATGTATCATGTGACCTGAAGTGACACGATCCGAATTAAGGGAAATTACATAGTTGGGTATATACGAGGGTTACTGTGTACCCCAGGACTCCCTCCAAACCTACTATTTTTACTTCCTTTCATGGTCCTAAAACATAAATAATAATAAAGGTCTAAATTTTATTGTCATCGCAGCCAACTGGCTGAATTGTAACAACATTACAAATCAAATACATTAATAAACAATGCAACGTCCAGGCAGCAGCTAAATCAGCGCCAAGTTGCGACATAAACCAACATGAACAAACATACATAACCCCTATATAGTAACCCCCAATAGGCAATGTAGACTAAGTGCCTTGCCCAAGGACACAAACACATTGGCACCAGCGGGGCTAGAACTCACGACCTTATGATTATGAGACCGGCAACTACTCCACTGGACCACACGTGGTAAGTATTTTACCACGTGGTTTTGGTAACATGCATACATATTCAGTATGCATGTTACCAAAATAAATTTGGTATGCAAAGGGTTTATTCAAGGTGGCGACGAAAATGGCCGCCAAAAGGTCAAATGTCCTAAAATGACATATCAATCAAAATCATGATCAAAATGTATGGTGAAAGTATAGTTTTAATAGTGGGGTGTATGTATTAGACTACTAGACACTTATTTCAAGTACTTTTGCTTTGTTAACATACCTAAATCCAAGATGGCCACCAAAATGGCCACCAAAAATTGGCTGATATCAGCCCAACGTGCATGTTTACTCAGAGTATAGTTTTAACAATGGGATGTATGTGTTAGACCACTAGAAGCTCATGCAGCATTTTTGCTTTGTTTACATACTTTAAATTCAAAATGGCCGCCAGAATGATAGCCAATATTGTTAAAATTTCAATAAAATGGCATAATCGTAACCAAAATGTATGATGAAAATATAGTTTTTAACAATAGGGTGTATGTTTATATCACTAGTAAGGCATATCCAGTTTTTATGCTTTGTTAACATACTTAAAATCGAAAATGGCTGCCAAAATTGTCAAAGTCCATAAAATAGTATAATATCAACCAGAATGTACGATGAAAATACATATGTTTTTGTAAGTCAAACGACATCTGAGATACTTTTTTGAAATCCAAAATGGAGTCCTAGTATATCAAATCAAAATGGCCGCCACAAAGATCCTTTAATTGTCATGAAAAAATACATTAAGGCTAGCATCATTGACAGTATTATAACACATAAAAGATATTCTTACTATTAGTATGTCTATCTTTACTGTTTCTGTTTCATAATTGATTAATTATTTTATTTATTTATTTAGTTAGTTAGTTAGTTACTTGATTAGTTAGTTACTTAGTAAGTTACTTAGTTAATTAGTTAGTCATGTATGTGTTCTATACATGACTTACTCCTTACAACTATTTTGATTCTTCTGGATTATACATCACATTTAGCCATCTACGACATAGCGAACTTATATCTTGAACACTTTTATGGAATAAAATAATAACTATTCCATTACAAGCTACAGGGACATTTCTCAAGGTAGTCTTTCAGTTTCATGGAGAAGGTACTTTTTTGTCGTTTATCCTCTGACAGAGATATGTTGATCCCAAGGCTTTCACAACATGATCTATGCAAGTTGCCACTTTTCAAGTTCACACAAATGGGCACACTGCAAATAATTGGGTGATCGATGGGTACTGTCCATAGCAGCACTTATTTCTGATACAATACTTTCAAAAGATGCTGCCATTAGGCCCCCCCCCCAAAAAAAAAAAAGTTGACTTGTCCTTTCCGACCGACCCAATTGTTCGGAAATCTAGGGTCGCTATTTTCAAAGTAAAAAAAAGAAAAAGTTAAAAGAAGCACATAACAATAAAGAAAGATGGAACGTTTTTGAGTAGTATCTGCTTGTTTAAAAATCAAAACAAACAAAAAATCAACAAAAAAAATCTTTAAAATGTGTTTTTGTGGAGTATCTCCCCTGTTAATTTTTTTTTTTTTAAATTTACAAAAATCCGACCGTCCGACCCAGATTCTGGCCCTGGAAGGGCAAGTCAACTTTTTTTTTTTTGGCCTTCGGTCATTCTCATCGTCGACGCTCAGTTTACGCTTGGATGCCAGTCGGGAAAAATAGCCAGAAATTTGCTGAGAAAACAACCGTGTCCCATCTGGGCCTCTGACAAAGCGCATCTGCTTTGCAACCAGGTTTGCATCCGCTTTAGCACTTTTGTTAATTTCTCCCTCCCTGAACCTTTCATTAAGGCATTGCGTTTGCTTGTTAGAAAAGCATGCTGATATTTTTGTTTCTTTCAGTGCCCAACCTTTTGGGCAGCTTGGATATGATTCAGAAATGTTTGATGGAGCAAATGCCACTCTATCAGTGACACAATGTGACCTCTGGTCCTTCAAAATCTTTGAAGCATAGATCATTTTACTTCTGTCTTGAAGACATGAATCTGTTTGATCACGAACATGATTACCTTTATTCAAATGCTCAGTCATATCTTCATGCGTTAAGATGACGCAAATACAATTTGCCTCTGGACAAACCATCTTTAAAGAGCCATCGCCGTGATTTGTATCCATCTTTTCTGTACTGAGTTTAGATGGCTTGAAATCTTGTCCAAGCTCTTCCGATGTCCTTATGACGTTGATTTGTGGAAGCTCAAGGCCTCCGTTGTCCAGCTGTATTTCCTTTCCCATGCCAATATCAAATGCCCTCCATGCTGTTACATGATAGCCATCAAAGAGAAAGTTGTTGAAAAGGGATATGTTCCTTATTCTGATGCTGGTTGAAATGCTTCTTTGTATTTTGCACAATTTAGCCTGGACTCCATGTATCCACTCCAAGTGATAAGATTGCCTCATGCAACTCCTCAGCGGTATTTACATGATGCCCTTCATCTAAGAATCTCTTCACATGAGCTTTGATTGTTTGTTGCTGCCTGTCTATCACAAGGACCCATACTGCCTTGTGGGTCGGAAAAGTCAATTCTCTTGATCGATACACCACACTAGGTTGACTAATATCTGCTGCCCTGCCGCCAGGATAATGGCCAACGAGTGATAGCATCCCGCATTGTCACTGCGATAATATACACTCGGCAAAAGAAGTTCTTGGACACTTAAATTAAATTAATATTTAATAGAATATATATAATTATATATATGATTATATATATATAATTGTATATCAAAATAAGCAGAAAGTAATCCTCTAACAGCTTAACATGGAATTTAGACATGATCACTCATGCATGGCCGATCCCATTCACTTGACAATGGCAAGAAGATTGCAAAAAATTGGATAATCCCTCCATTCAAATGACTGTAAATGCTCATTTCTTGCAATTTCCTTTTACGCACCTTACCATTGCTTAATGAATGTGCTCAGCCATGCATGAATGCGTACATCTTAATTTCATACAGACATGATAGAGAATTATTGTCTGCTTATTTTGACATGCAATTGTTTAATTTATATTAAATATTTATGTGAAATATTTGAACTTCAATGAGTGTCAAGGAACTTCTTTTGACGAGTGTACATTGATAAGCCATCTTTAAAGAGCCATCACCGTGATCTGTATCCATCTTTTCTGTACTGAGTTTAGATGGCTTGAAATCTTGTCCAAGCTCTTCCGATGTCCTTATGACGTTGATTTGTGGAAGCTCAAGGCCTCAGTTGTCCAGCTGTATTTCCTTTCCCATGCCAATATCAAATGCCCTCCATGCTGTTACATGATAGCCATCAAAGAGGAAGTTGTTGAAAAGGGATATGTTCCCTATACTGATGCTGGTTGAAATGCTTCCTAATTGTATTTCGCTCAATTTAGCCTGGACTCCATTTATCCACTCCATGCGATAAGATTGCCTCATGCAACTCCTCAGCGCTATTTACATGATGCTCTTCATCTAAGTATCTCTTCACATGAGCTTCGATTGTTGCTGCCTGTCTATCACAAGGACCCATACGGCCAGGGTTTTAGCCAGAGTTCAGCAACTGCCCGTCCAATTTATCAGAATAGCCTGTCCAGAACTTGACCTAAAATATAAATCAACCTGTTTGCCACCTCTATGGGGTCACAAGGTTCAAATGTGTGCTGTGTTAGCCTTGATTTGTCAGTCAGAACTAGTTTCAAGTTCTTACAACAACTCTTACAACAACTATTTTAAGAATATCACATCTGTTAAATTCCTTAATTCTGCCTGTCCTTGGAGTAATCTGCCCGTCCAGATGACGGGTGGACGGGTCTCTGGCTAAGATCTTGCATACCGCCTTGTTGGTCGGAAAAGTCAATTCTCTTGATCGATACACCACTATAGGTTGACTAATATCTGCTGCCGCCTGGATAATGGCCGACGAGTGATAGCATCCCGCATTGTCACTGCGATAATATACATTGATAAGGCCTGCATCTTCTCTCTTCAAATGTGAAATGATATCATTCATAATTGCAGCTACACCAGCGTTGTCTTGGTTGGTCTCTTGGTGGACAAATGTTGTTGTTTGACATTCTTGTTCTGTCTTTCTGTAAACCACACTGATGTGCCATTCCTCTTTTGGCAAACCAATTAGATTTGATTTAGGTAGTATGTTAACAAAGCAAAAGTACTGGATATGAGTGTCTAGTATAGTCTAATACATACATTCCACTATTATTAAAGCTATACTTCCACCATACATCTTGATCCCGATTTTGATTGATATGTCATTTTAGGAAATTTACCCTTTTGGCGTCCATTTTCAATGCCATTTTGAATAAACCCTTAGCATACCAAAATTATTTTGGTAACATACTGAATATGTTTTAGAACCATGAAAGGAAGTAAAAAAAGTTGGTTTGGGGGAGTCCTGGGGGTGCACAGTAACCCCCGTATATATCGGACTATGCCATTTCCCTTAAATCCGATCGTGTGAATTCAGGTAACGTGATACGTAGCGCCGGGTTTCCCCACTTTATCTGCTAGATTAAACTCAAAGGGTATTAGGTCTTTGTTATAAACTCAAAGCACAAAGAAAAACAAATCCCCTCGAGGGGAACTGTAGCAACCTTATGTCGGTTAGTAATGTCCGACTTTTTTAACTTCCGCAAAATGTGATATTTGAACATGGCAACAGGGTATCAATCTGGCAACACTGACATATTTAAATTGGTTGGTTGTTAGACCAGAGATAGGGCAACTCGTTCATGAAGTCAGTTTGGGCAAAAATCTACCACCTTGGTGTAGGGTTCTGTCAAACATTGACTTTTTTCGTTGCTGAAAGGAGGATTTTCCCCTTAAATGAGCAAAAACAAGATAGGCTCGTTACCATGGCAACAGAGGGTTGTTGATTTTTTAAATACCATATCTTAACATGACTTCTAAATGTCTTTGCCCTCCTTAACTTTAAGCAAAATCTAAGAAATGTGTGTCCAAAATCACTCTTAACAATTATAGCACTCTCATTTTAATGTGTTTACTTTTGTCCAGTGTTTATTGGCGCTGTGTGACCCCCCCCCCCCCCCCCCCATCACTTCATCCCCTCTCTCAAATCCTTGCTATGCTAATGGCCCCACAGGCTTTCAGAGATTGTGTGTGTTGTGTGCTGATCCATATCTTGGAACTCTAAAGTTCTTGCAAGTTTGCAAGTGTGGTTCACACACATTACTGATCAGTAAACCATGTTGAAACCTACAAATATTGGGCTTTCAGAGATTCTGTGTGTTGTATGCTGATCCATTTCTTGGAACTCAAAAGTTCTTGCAAGTTTGCAAGTGTGGTTCACACACATTACTGATCAGTATAAATCATGTTGAAACCTACAATGTGAATCAAGATATTGTTTATAAAAGGGGGACAAAAAGTTTGGTATCAAAATAATTATACAAGATTCTCTATAGGATAAAGTCACCAGTTTTCGGTCAGCGCCTATTTTTAGTCACTTTTCGCCAAAATCGTGTAATTGCATCGGTTGTTGCCATTTGAAAGCAATACCGGGCATCAACTATGCGGCATTTTTTTAGCCGTCAGTTTATAACGGCGAGGTCATTTTCATTACGCGATTTGGGTGAAGTGACTGAAAATAGGCGCTGACCGAAAACTGACAACTTTACCCTACCCAAATATGTTTACATTTATACTCTCAATGATTTGAGAGAAAAAAGGTTTAAAAACTGTTGGGACACCCACTAATGTAGGTCAATGAGGTGGATAATAAACAAGACTTGACATGATGAGGTTTACTTCATATTTATTATGAGTCAAAAGACAAAGTAAATACAAACATACTTGAATACTGTAAAACCAGAAATGTTCGCGAGTTTAAAATTTCATGAATCTGCCATTACTAGCCTAATTCACAGCATGAACATTTCACGAATGTAAACTTTGGGAGTTACATTGTGTAACTTAGCAATGTACTGCTACAAGGTAGATTGGAAATATACACGGCATGAACTTTTCAAGAGTAAGTGCTCCTTCGAAATAGCAAAAATGTAAATGCATACAAACATTTCTGGTTTTACGGTAACAGAGCCATCAAAACAAACAGAAATTCTACTAAAATGATGAATGCTGTGAGGAAATAATCAGATTTAGGCAATTGAATATTCATAAAGGTAAAAAAACATACAAATTCAATTTTACATTGCACACTAAAATACAATACATGTACCAACCAAAAATATTACAACACTTGGTTTTGGTGTCAAAAATCATCCCAGATATTGAATTTGGACTAATATTTCACCATCAGTTGAAAAAATGTGGTGTCCTTTAAAAGGGGCATGGGAGGATTGAGACTTTTTTTTCTAAATAATCATCACAGAAAATCCATATTTGATATATAGCAAGTATGTCTTAACATATTTATTAATGAATATTAATTAGCTAATTAGCATATTTAATTAGCGCAAATTGGTCGATTTTAGAAAGTATAGCTCGACAATAAAATGTTGTACGAAGTTGAATAAGGTGTCAATTGAAAGCTTTTGAAATGATCTCGAGCTTGGTCTTGGTTTTAAAAACACTTAGAGGGGTAACAGTAGGCATATCATCTGAGATTTTTATAGGGGTGTAGTTTTGGAGTTACTTTTTGTTTCCCGAAAACTTGAAATCATAGAAATTGTATGTTAACATTTCGGGTTAACAATAAAAATAATTTCAACTCTTATTTTGTAACACAATTTTTCACCATTTATTTATATACCCACCCCCTCCCCCCCCCCCCCCCCCCCCAACACACTAATCATACCTCTGATTTTTATTTTTTAGGGGTTTAATCCAGTACCTTAATTAATTCATGTTTCCTACAACATCTGCTTATTTAATTCCATGAAATAGAAGAAAATATGTGCCTTTTTCAAATCTGAATACAGAATCTCCAGAAATGGCTCATGAATAATCATCAAGCTCATATTCAATAAAATCATACGGTGAGTAGTCTGTTAACTTAAAGTAACCTTTCAAAACTGTTCACATTTGTTTGACAATGGAATCCCTCAAGCATAACTAATCCCAAGATATTTGGTAATTTCTTATTTATGATTTGATTTGAGATCATTTGGGTCCGACGACACTGGATAACCCAATAAGCTTATATAGCTTATATATAGCTTATATAGCTTATATAGCTTATTTCCATTGGGGTCCGTTAGATGTGTGAACAGATACAGACCGGGATGATCCCCTACTTTACGAAAGAGTCTGTAACCTTTTTAACGTGCTCGGGAATTGCTCTTCCAATGCACGGGACCACAATTTCTATGTGATTTCCGAACCACTGGTTTTTGCTGCCATCAGGAAATCGTCACAATCACTTCGCTTCATTTACCAGGCTACCGACACGGCGCACACAATATATCAGCACTTTCATCTTTAAAAATAAAGGGAATTTTAATTTAGACATCATAATTTTCTAATTGTTAATGGACGCCATTCTCCACATTGTACAGTGTGGTTCAATAAAACGTTGACAGTTTTTCAAAGCCATATTTTTCAAAATTGTGGGATTTGTTTTTTTTAAATTTTAAATTCCTCAAATTATCATCTTGGCCATCTATGCTGAAAATCTCAATGTTAATAATGCTATGGCGGTAAAATTATAGCTATTTGAAGAGAATCTCTCCAAAATCACTTTGACCATGGGTATGTCTACAGGAAATGCCCAGCAAGATAACATTGAATGGCATCGTCACTTTTAACGCATAGAGTATAGACAATTTCACTTCCAATCTATGAAAATCAATAATTCTAATTAGGGTCACTCGTGGTATTATTATTACATATTGATTTCACACCTGAATAGATGGTTAAGATATTAACAAATACACTGGTTTCACCTGGCGGGATCTTCAAATCTTAGATTACTTGCATGCAATTCATCATTAAGTATTCAATGTAACGTCGCGAAATCAAAACCCTTGGAGAGAGTGAAATTGGACAGACTTTGTTCAAATAGCTGTTATTTTGCAACCGTAAGATTATTTGTAACGATATTTTCAGCATAGATGGTCAAGATCATATAGTTGATAAATATTGAAAAAGATTTTTTAATTTAAAAAAAAATGGCTTCAAAAAACTGTCAACGTTTTATTGAACCACCCTGTATCATAGCACCCACATGACCTATATGTTTCATCATAACTTGTGTTGTCTTATTTGCCTCTTGAATTAACTGAAAATTTCAAAGAGAAATCAATTAATTATTAATTACATAAACGATATAAATTATAGACATAATCGTCATCCATTTGAAATAAGTTCATATTAAAATCTGGAAATGCAAAAATCATTTTTCTACCCAATTACGTAGAATCAGAAATCACTGTCTATATTCAAAGGATAATGACAGAGCATCAATTGTGTCAATCAAACATTTTCACTTTGAAACCAAGGAATTTCACCAGGGGCGTAGCCCGAGGGAAATACTGAGGTCCCAAAGTGAGATGTTTTGATTCCTCACGATTAACGACAAAAACAACGGATCAATGTCATTATCCCGACTCAAAATTGCCAATTATAAATAGTCATTTAATGATACAAACGTTACTTGCCCTATTAATTCATTTGAAAAGTTACACTTTATGGCATTTGAACAATGATTTCCCATTACATCTTGATCAATCTGGTTGACAAATCGGGCAAGCAAACCACTCACATGTCAAGTAACTACTGCGTTGCGTTCGAGGGGGGGTTCTCACATTGATATGGTATACGTATATGTGCCTACCTTTTGGGGGTGCCTTTTCGCAAAAATTGGTATAGCGATGGGGTGGTTTTCATCACAGACCAAAGCGCCCAATTGGCATAAATTGGGTGTATTTTGAGGCATTTTTGGAAAAAGCGCCCAATTTGTGCACAATTGGGTGCTTTTCTTACAAAATTGGTATATTGATGGGTGGGAAATTAGCCAAAAAATAGGTATAGGGAAAGTCACATTTTCGAAGTCCGGTAGGCACATCCACGTACGATTTTGGCAAAAGTAACCCCCCCCAGGGTTGCGTTCGTGGTATTATGTGAGCTATGTTACTCAATTGAACTTGATACCTATTATATGCGGGGTGACTGATATTTATCTAATTAGAATACACATATTACGATTTGCAAACCACATGATTGAGTTGAGTATGTGGGATAAAGAATTGGATACACATTCGAAAAGTATCCTAATCTTTGAATAGGAAATGTTTCAACTATTACGTGGGTTGAAAAATCGTAATACGTGTATTAATATATACGTAATGGTGGAATCAGCCATCCATACAAGTGATACATAAAGGGTTCAACAAAAGAAAGTATACCACTTTGTTTAAATGTCATTTTGAGTAACTTTTTTGTTGTTTTGACCACACAGGATAGATAGGCATTTGGATGAATCTTTTAGGCATAATTTGATACCAAATTTGCCCCCTAACAACAAAGATAAACCATGATTAGCACCATTTAAAGAAAATTAGTCACTTTTCAAAAGTCACATTTTCAATACACTATATGCGGGAAGAAAAGACCACATGTTACCTGTTCATAATCAAATAGCCCGCTCGCTCAGGCACAACCCACCGCAGTTGCACTGTGTGATCAATATCCATTTCATTTCCGGCCATTCAAAGTGCCACGCACAGCATTTTCTCGCGGCTTGCGTGCATTGAAAATGTGACTTTTGAAAAGTGACCAATTTTCTTTAAATGGTGCTAATCATTGTTTTTCTTTGTTGTTCAGGGGCAAATTTGATATCAAATTGTGCCTAAAAGATTCATCTAAATGCCTATCTAGCCTGCTTGGTCAAATTTTTTTGAATGTTACTCAAAATGACATAAACAAAGTGGTATACTTTCTTTTGTTGAACCCTTTATTATATCAAAATGTGTATTACATACACATTTGATGTGATCAAGCAAAATGATTCTGAAGTCACATTTTAGTGTTTTACTTGTCTGCATTAGTTAAAGGTATATTATGTGATCATTCCAGGAAACGCCCTCAACATCGAAAACAAATTTGAAAGCAGATCTTCTTGCAGATTTACATTTCTGATCATAAATCGTACATACATTCCAAGTTACAGGGCGATACGATTCTTAATTACTTCAAAATCATGGTTTTAGAGTGAAAATAAACTGTCGGATTGTCGATTTTTGTCCGACAACTTATTTTACTCTAGTCTAAATTCACTCTAAAACCATGATATTGAGGTAATTAGGAATCGTATCGCTCTGTACCTTGGAATGTATGTCCGATTTATGATCAGAAATGTAAATCTGCAAGAAAATCTACTTTCTAAAAAAAATCATGAATAGAGGGCGTCCGAACTATATGAGATATTGTTTTTCAAAATCGGAGCAAGTTTAAATTTTGACCCCATATGCAAAGGTCAACGACCTTTTTACGTTTTACCCGATAACTCGTTAACCAAACATCGGAAGTATGGTAAACTATACTTTTTCGGAATCCTTGTGCTCAGCCGAACAATTTGGTATGCTTTGTAGCTTGAATAAAGCCATTTGATTTTTTGGGCCCCTGTATGGCGGCCATTTTGGAATTTGCGCTATAAAAGAACATTCCCATCACTTTTGAGAGGTGCATGGGAGCTCATTTTCTCTTAAAATGGTTCTAGTTGACAAATTCACTAAGAAACTAAGGTAGGAAGAAAATGGTCAGGGAATCCAAGATAATGACTCTACTAATATCTCAAAATTAATATCCCGATTTATATTGTTTGATCACATCACATATCATGGGTGTCTATCCTCCTTTAATATGAAAATCTTAAACAAGTTTATTTATCCTCTCAAGATAGCTGCTAATCCAGAACATGGATAATCTCAATTACACAATGCAAAGTGATTGGTATAATACAGGGTGTATCAGAATGAACTATACCGTGTTTCTAAAATACATAAAAACAAACAAAATGATTATTGTTTTAAATTTAAACACTTGCAATATAAAGGTGAACATGTTTCCTACATTATATGTTAATTTCATTGAGATATCTCGTTTTGTTCTCGTGTGGCAAGACTTAATCTAAAAATCGATGAAAATCGTGTTTTCAATTTGATAGATCAAAGAATTCACAGAACTTGAAAAGCCATCGACAAATCTGATATAACGCATGGTTTCTTTAACGCGTATTTTTTATCAACTACTTTTATTATTTAAATTGATCATTTCAACCAAAATTGAAATCTACCATCTTTACCAGAAAGTCTGTATTTTCCATCAGAAATGTCCGATTTTCAAAATCTAAAATTCTTATGAAAGCCGGGCATTTGCGCAAGATATATGTGAAAACGGTTTGGACAATATCAATAAATTTTATACCGAAAAAATTGTATTACCTCGGTATAGATCATTCTGATACACCCTGTATTAACCAGTGGATCACCTAGCCCCAACTTGCTAATGCTTGTTTGGCATAACAACCAAATGCAATAGAAACATTCAATTACATGGTGACATTTAATACAATCATAAAGATATTTGAAATTAATACACTGATTATGCACAGTAGACAAAATTTAATGGTTTTGCATTTTTAATATTATATCATATTATTACATTTCTACTCGTTTTGCTTCAATTCTTACCATAATACATTGTTTATACAGTTTATACCGGAACTGTAAAATACGTAATTTGTAATCAAATTGGGATCATGAAACTAATTTGGGATTTGTATAAAATGTTTGTAATTTGTTTGAAACAATTGTTACAATACATCATATTTATACGCAGTAATGGAAATACCCACATGACTGTCTACCCGGGGTTGTCTACACATGTGAACTTCGAATATATTTCTAACCCAAACCTTTACAAAAGGAAATAAAGCGGTCCTAGTGGGAATTGAACAATGGACCTCTGCATTGCGAAGCATGTCTCGCAACCACTAGACTAGCGAGGGGTGAACTGGCCAGGACATGATTTTAATCCCTTTTAAACATTACGGAATAAAGCAACTATTATGATCAGTACAAATAATATTATGAATAGAGCTGCGATACACATGATCGTCTACCCATGGTTGACAATCACATGATTTTTTCCATTACTACATACTTATACACATTGCAAATTATCAGCAACCGGGTTGCCATGGGCCAAGAACTTGATTGAATATTATTCAACACTCCAGTGCAAAAACAAACAAAAAACATCTGTAAAGCGACGAAAAAAACCACACCCTGTTTTACGCGCAAACGGACCTGTCAAGTAGGCTCGGTCGGTCGTTGTTTTTTAAATTACACCAAATCTGCAAGTCAAGATTTTTTTTGTAAAATTGGTGGAAAAAAAAAATCGACAGATTTTCAGCCAAAAAACGGCTGATTTTACATGATTTGAGAAAAAACGTCTAAAAACCGGCAAAAAGTGGGTCGGTCGGGCCTATAAAATGGGTGGTTTTTTTCCTCGCCTCAGGCGACGCTAAAAACCCACCCTGCTCTACGGTCCCGACCAACCCATTTTTTTGTCATTCCAATTTAGGTTTTTTAAGAAAGATTTTTAAGGACATTTTTTTGAAAAATTCTGATTAAAAAAAGAAATTCATTGTTTGAAATTTCCAAACCCTCAAAAAGCCAGACCAACCAACCCTACCTGAGGTCCCTTTGACCGTAGAACAGTGGGGTTTTTTTCGCCGCTAATGTTTATACATATAGATATTCACCCTGCTTCCAAAAGTATATTCACCCTTGTTTCATACTAGTTGCCATTTCTGTTCGTTTCGTTTTTGAAGGTAGGGGGTACTTAAATGTTACAGCGATTGTCATATCTACTTATAATTATACCAAAAAGTATGGACTATAATTTAAGCATCACATAGGCCTACAGTACAGAGTTTCAATGTGTGTAGGCTAATGGTACAGTGTCTTTGACAATCATCTGCTATTCATAAATTGCTTGTGATCATCATGTTACAATCAATTTACAACAGTGATTATCAAAAATATAGTTGTGTGGAATAAAGGTACAGAAAGTCCATGTGATCCGTCCCTCCCATTCTTAAGCAATTTTTCGATGAATTTCAAGATTTGGAAAGGCGTGTCACTGGAAAGGTTCTGCCACACAGTGACGCTTTTAGCGTGGCTACATGATTATGAGCTGTACACACAAGGAGGTTTTTGTTTCAAGTGGTTAAAAGTAGATTGGTCATAATTTTTAAACGAAAGTAGTTAAAAAGACCAAATAAAATGATTCTGGTAGCCAAAACGGAACTTAAGGGGGGACTTAAGGGGGATGTGCACCTTCGCATAGCCTCCGTAAATCTGCCGTAACTTCTTCATTATTCATTTAATCTTAATAAAAGTATACATTTTTTTGCAGGAAAGGGTTCAATGAATCCAACTATGATCATGAAATTGACCATTTTGGAGAAAATTATAAAAAACATGTTTTTTGACCCATTTTAGGTTTGGAAAAGATAACTCAAAATATATTTTGTTAAATTTTGTCATACTAGTTTATTATATTCCTCATGCAATTCCCTAGGAATCTTTTTTTTTAATTTTTACTTTATTATTTTTTTAATTACAGACCAAAAAGTGCCAAAAAAACCTGTTTTTTTAACCTCCAAAATCGTGAAAATCACGTTTTTTGGTAAAAAATCATATTTGTTGGCACTTTTTGTTCGATAATTCAAAAAATAATAAAGTAAAAATTATTTAAAAAAAACGATTCCTAGGGAATTGCATGAGGAATATAATTAAACTAGTATGATAAAATTTAACAAAATATATTTTGAGTTATCTTTTCCAAACCTAAAATGGGTCAAAAAACGTGTTTTTTATAATTTTCTCCCAAAATGGTCAATTTCATGATCATGGTTGGATTCATTGAACCCTTTTCTGCAAGAAAATGTATACTTTTATATAGATCTAATGAATAATAAAGAAGTTACGACAGTTTTACGGAGGCTGTACCTGAAGGTGCACAGCCCCTTTAAGGAAGTTTTTTGTTGAAGTTTGTTGGTGCTGTAATTATTGAACCATGACTCAAATGTATATAAAAGTATACCTTTTTGGAAAGGAAATGGATCAGAGAATCCAAATTTGGCATTAATTTTGACCAAAAATTTTGATTTTTTGAGAAAATCACAAAAAATCACTTTTTGACCCATTTTTTTGAACAAAGCTAACAAACATAATTTTGAGTTAAAAATGCCCAAATCACTTGATGATGATGTTAAGACACTACTGGAGGGACGATTTTTTTTTTTTTAAATCTAATCCAATATTTTTTGAAATTTTGACAAAAAAGAGTAAAAAAAAATTAAAAATCCATTTTTTCACGTTTTTTGGCACTTTTTGGTCAAAATTTTCAAAAATATTAGATTAGGCTTTAAAAAAAAGAAATTCGTCCCTTCATTAGTGTCTTAACATCATTATAAAGTGATTTTGCCATTTTTTACTCAAAATTATTTTTTGTTAGCTTTGTTCAAAAAAATTTGGGTCAAAAAAGTGAATTTTGTGATTTTCACAAAAAATCTACTTTTTTGGTCAAAATTGACGCCAAATTTGGATTCTCTGATCCATTTCCTTTCTAAAAATGTATACTTTTATATACATTTGATTAATAGTTCAATAATTACAGCACTCACAAAATTCCAAAAATCAAATCAAAAACTTCCTTAAGTCCCCCCTTAACACAGAGTGTAAGAGATTTTGACATTGCAAGATTTTAACATTGAACTAAAAATAAAATGGCGATTGTATAACTTTTTTTGTTACAGTCTGTATAAAACCCTCTTAAAATTTGTTCCATAAACTTGTTATTGTATTTTGTTTTGTTTTTGCATTTTGTTTTGTTTTTGCATTTTGTTTCGTTTTTGAGACAGCTACACCATAGAACACATACTTAAACAAATTCAAACACATTATTATGGCCACGTCATGATGTTTGTTTGTTTGGTACATGGCTGGTCCATACAGACTTACACTTGGGTCCGGATGGGACCAGGAAATTCCATCATACGGAACAACAATACTATGTTTTATCAGCTGGCAACACAGGGCGCCACCTATCACAATAACAAACACTCTGTATTTCTTACGATCAAGGTATTTGCTACAGTTTGAAAATTCAAGGTATAATAATTTTCCTTTGATGTGACATGCTTGTTTAAAATCATATTTTGATCACACGACTCATACAGAATTACAGTAAACAATCAAAATGCAGGGTGGGTAAAAGGGTATTCGTCTACAGTGGAGCCCATTTTTAAACATTCATTTGTTGTAAATAATTCTTTATTTAACTTGAAATTATTGTATCAGTTCTGAATTTTTGTGGTCACAACAAATTATGCGATTAAAGTTCTTGGATGATGTGGCTTATGATCGACACGGTAAGTTTCACTTCCCTGGAAAACCCTTTAAGAATTGGAAAATTGGAAGAAATTAAAGATTAGACATTTCAAAATAATAGAAAACAGATTATTTTTCTCCTTTTGTTTTAGATATCTGTCCGATCACATCACATAATGTCATACTCCCGTTAAAAAAACCTTCCCCCATCGTTTTATCAAATTACCACCAGGTGATAACTATTTGAGGTGATAACTATGATTATGTTTTGCCTGGGTGTGTACTATTCAGTTGTGATGTCTAATAATCATGGCCTATTGTTTGTTAACAAAATAACCACACAGCTACTTTTATATTCATAAATATAAGGCATGTAAGCTTAAACATGTTGCCCTTCTATAACTTTTTTTCAATACAAGTGAGCAACATGGAGCTTTATATAGTTAATCAGTTCCAAATTGGCGAAGCCTCCTTACAGCAGCAAATGAATACAGAAGGACACTGGCGCACAAAGGCAACAAGCGCACTGTGTATCATATGTGTGACGCCTGCGTGCGGACAACACGTGCGTACGCTTGGATTACTTATGGGCGCGGAGAGATAACAACCAAATATTTCTCGCCAATTTGGAACTGATTCAACTATAGCAACTACTTGTATTGGATACAGTCAATGAATACACCAATGAACCATGTTTGGGATTGCATAAGTCGTTTAGCTGACAAATACTGAACATTTCAATAGAAAAACTGGAGTAATTCTGTTATACTCTCCACAGAGGTATTCATAGTGCATGATTTTTAAGAACGACGCATACTACCGATGTTGGTGTGTAGGGTAAAACAGAATTATGCCGAAAAACTGAATCCAAAAATGACTAACCCCATGGGCGTACTTGTATTATACATGAGTAACATCATCGCTTAGTACTTGTCCGGTGAAAACTCAAAAGCCAGTTTCTAGTGGTCCAAGTCACAGTTCAGTATTGTTCATGTAACTATTAATATTCTACTGACAAACTCTGGGCATTGTAATCATACCTGAATACCAAGAGGTCAAATGCAATGATACACATACTAGCTATGGGTCATTGAACTTTGTACCCAGGGATTGGATTAGCTCCCTGGCAATGAGCTTTAACCTGAATCGGTCCCACAGGAATTTGGGCTTATTTTGAACACAGATACTATGTAAGTAACCATTAATGGATATGTTACAACGCACTTAAAAGGGCTAAAGTCTATTATTCTATCACGAGACAGTGACGTAACTACTAATTGCAGCACATAAACGAGCGCGCCTACTCGAGGTGCTGGCGTATACACACGAGCGTAGAAAGACAGAAGATACATACGTGTATCAGGATTCCTGCAACTTTGGGACAATTAAAAATTCCATGACTTTATTATGAAAATTCCATGACCTATTGCTTGTATCAGCAAAAATTGTCGGGCATAAAAAGCGGATTTACGAATATGATGCTGAAATATAAATGTTCAAGCTCTAACAAATAAAATTAATTTGTCTTCACACAATTCCATGACTTTCGTCATTTTTACAAATTTCCATGACTTTTCCAGGCCTGGAAATTGAAAATAAAATTCCATGACTTTTCCAGGCCGCGGGACCCCTTGTGTATGTAAATGTTGTGCCTGTAAAGTTACGTCACTGTCCAGAGGAAGACAAATAGAGTATAGTAGGAGACAATCTGTGACATATTAAATTATACTTTGTTCAACTAACCCTGAGCAGTGATGTCAGAGAGTGTTTCAATGATCGCACCTCATTGAGTGATTATGTATGTGAATGTATCAACACAGTCAAAGATGAATCCTGGCGCTAGCTTGTAAATGCTGCACTGATTACTGCAACATGATCTGACGTCACTGCACAGGGGGGTTAGATGAACAATTAATATGGAAACCCAATTTACATGCTTCAAATCGGCCATCAGTTTCAGTAATTTAACTGGTTAACCAATTCAACTGGTTAACAAACTCTTTCTAAATAGCATCCAAGTTGACTAAACATATTTTGACACCGTATCATTTTAAGAGAAACAGTTTTTTACATCATTTATATCGTTGGCACAATTACATCGTTGCTATGACTACCAAATGCGACACGGACGGTATGGTTTCCGTTACCAATGTGTTGCTTGTCTAGAGGGGTTTCATACGGAAAGATTCCTTGAGGGTGGACTTCCTTTACGCCACTGATGCAAAGCAAGTGTCGTTGCCCATCCCTTCCATCTATCGTACGTTATACAAGGGTAATATGTGTGTAGAGGACAGATCCTACGATACTACTGCAGCACCAGACTGATCTGTGGACGAATAATTAACAGAAACAAAAGAAATAGTTACTAGAAAACAGAACAGAAATAATGACAGATTTGATCAAATGAAAATAAACCTGGATTGTCAGTGCTAATCAGGCTTCTCGTCAGGTAAAAATATTATGGGGTCCACTGGACCCCATAATCTACCAATTCTCAAAATTATGGGGTCCAAGTCAAAAAAGACGCAATAAATAGTCCAATTTAAAATGTACTGCGTTTTCAGGAACTATATTGCGTCCCAGATGCGAAAACGCAATGTAACGAGAAGCCTGGTCCTAATCAATTCTGGTACAATGGACTCGGAAATTAGCTTTCCATTCAAGGCTGTCTTGAATTAACCATGGACATTTGTTCGAATTGAATCAAATTGAATCAAACCGACCAAACATAACCAAACCCAACCAAACCCATCACAACCCGACCAAACCAAACCAAACCCATCGCAACCCAACCCATGCCTAATTCCATCACTTTCTCAAAGTGCATTTTACTGACAACAGCACCCATATGCCGTGACAGTACACAAAGTGCTCATCAAAAGAAAGTCATACTTTTTGTTTATGTTCTATGGAGTGACTTCCAATTAAGTTTTGACCAAACGGGCTAGACAGACATGTGGATGAATATTTTAGGCACAATTTGGTATCAAACTTGAAAAGCAATGATCGGCCCCATTTAAAGAAAATCTGTGACGTTTCCAAATTTTTAACACAATACGCGGAGAGAAAATGGTGAGTATGCATCGCATGGCCTGGAGGACCGCTGGGGATATCGGTCACACATTTTACACTACCCATGTATGACAGTTTGAATTTAAATTCGCCCGCGCAGCAGGGGAAATGTGCAGTGATCAATACGGGACAAATACTGTAAAAGTATAAATTTTCGTGGGGTTTTTATTTTCGCGAATCAATCCTCATCCGCGAAAATATAAACTCGCGAAAATTATTGACTTCCATTGACTTTTGTTCACAAATGTTGAAAATCGCTAAAATACAAAATTGCGAAATGCCTGTTATGACCATTTTCGTGAAAATATCTTATCACGAAAATATTGACTTTTACAGTATGTGATATGTACTTGGTAACTTACGGTCTTTTCTCCCGCATTGTGTATTGAATATGCAAATTTGGAAACATCACAGATTTTCATTAACTGGTGCTAATCATGGCTATTCATTGTTGTTTTGTGGCAAATTTGGTACCAAATTGTGCCAAAGAGATTCATCCAAATTCCTATCTAGCCTGTTTGGTCAAAAAATAATTGGAAGTCACTCTATAGGACATAAACAAAGTGTATGACTTTCCTATGTGGAGCACTTTAGGTTCTGCTTGGCAGTGAATTGACTTTCGAATATGGTTCGGCACAGATATTTGAATATCTAACAATTGCTCTGATTGGTTGATTTACAAGCTACATGGTATGCTATATTGGTCAATTTACCTGTTCTGGTTGCATAGGTGCACAGCGCCAGTTGTAGAGGTAGTACTGCAGGTTGCCGTCCCCTATACCAAACTTAAGCTTCTCCAAGAATTGTTTGTTATCCATCAAGTCTAGGGCGTTGAAAACATCAAACCCGGCCTGCAAAGTAAGTCAAAAGAATATTCCATTCTGTTCATTTTTGTTTTGCAGTTGTCTCATAATACATATCACATTTCTTCATATACAATACAGACGATACAATAATAATCTATTTTTGGTATCAAATTTTACTAAAATTAGTGATTTTTACATTTTTTGCCCAAAAATCACCTTTTTGGCGTTAACATTTTTCAGACAACCTAACAATATCAGTTTTTGATTAAAAATTCCAAAATTTCTCCAAAATCATCTAAAGTCAATTATCTAGGAGCAAAATTTTTTTTTGGCTTAAAATGTGTTTGTTTTGAAAATATTGACCAAAAAGTGCCAAAAAAATGTTTTTTATCTCAAAATCTCATTGTTGGCACTTTTTGGTCAATATTTTCAAAACAAATTTTAAGCCAAAAAAAAAAATTCGCTCCTAGGTAATTGACTTCAGATGATTTTGGTGACATTTTGGAATTTTTAATCAAAAACTGATATTGTTAGGTTGTCTGAAAAATTTTGACGCCAAAAAGGTGATTTTTGGGCAAAAATGTAAAAAACACTAATTTTAGTAAAATTTGATACCAAAAATGGATTCTCTGACTCATTTCATTACAAAAAATGTATACTTTTATGTACATCACATTTATAATTTAAAAGTTACAGTGCTTGATAATTTGGCGCCAAACAGGGTTGACACCAGCCTTAAGTTAGATTTGAAGACCAAAGTTTTGTTTATCAATCTGAGGTCAATAGGCAATTACTTCCCAGTATGGGTGCTCCAATCTTAAATACCCTTTCACACCACAGAGAATTCCATGTGAATTGGATGATGGATGAAGAAGGCAGGGTGTGTGTATACACTAAGAAAATCTGTCCACATTTTGGTTAAAATGTCCACTTTCTGTTACTTTTTCTATAAAAATATCCACACTTGGTAAAAACTGTTCACAAATTTGTAAATATGTCCATATTTAAAATAAATGTCCTCATTTTCATAAACAAATCCACATTTTGGTACAATATTCAACTTGTAGGTAAACAAATATCCATATTTTTGTAACAAGGCCCCTACCTGTTTTGCCAATATAAGTGCAGCCTGCATAAGGTCTTCCATAGATGTCTTTGTGGATACATTGTAGAAAGCATACGCTGCCTTCAATTCCTTGTGAATCGGGTGATGCATGATGGACGAAGGCAGGGTGTAGAAACTAAGAAAATCTGTCACTTTACCATCGGTGTTCTGTGAAAACAAAATAACATGGTTATAAATTAAAGATGAAATATCAGAAAGAATTGACAACTAATTGATAACTAATATAGTTTAATCAGTTCCAAATTGGCGAGAAATATTTTGTTTTTATCTCTCAGTGAGCCACAGTAATCCTAGAACTGATATCCGTTGCAGACGTGAAGGGGACGGGCCGAATGGCCATCTCAGCAGCGACCTGAGAGATCCACTATACCTGGCCAAGCAAAAGGACGGGGCGGTCCCTATTTACCATCCAGATCATTATTACATTTTAAAACATGGGCCCAACCATAGACTATTCCGCGCACCTCGTTAACCAACCTAACAATTCTACAGTTTGTGTCTGGGCGGCGCCCTTAGATGTCATACAGATTGATCGACACTAACGCCTGCTATCGGCATGGGGTGTTCCTTGCTGGTAAACTTGTGCACAAATATTCGCGGTAATACTTATTTTAAGTACTATAGAAGTGTTGAAATAATTAAACTGAATATCTATTTACCAGAAAATTTTAATTAAGAGGAAACTATTTATAAACGTCAGAACAGTATTACAATTTATTATACGAAGAGTATTTGTTTGTATAGCATTAGATTTCTTCATTTGGCAACTTTTTCTTTGCATGGAGGCTCCCTTAGGAGTCATAAAACGTACAGTGGAAAACCCAATCCTTTCGAAATCAGTGTACCAAGGCTGCGAGTGACCGATTCCAGTTCTAGAGTAATCCAAGAGTACGCGTGTGATTGTGGCCACACACACAATTTTGGATGCATATGATGCCCAGTGCGCTTATTACCTTCATTGGCCCGCATCCTTCTGTATTCATTCGCTGCACTGTAAAAAGGCTTCGCCAATTTGGAACTGATCAAACTATAGCCTTTAACCAGTTGACAGCGAGCGTTGTACATTTACAACACATTTCTGAAAATTCCATTAAAATGGGTGCACATGTTCCATGTCATTAATCTCAGTAAATGTTCAGTATTTGGCATTAATGATTATATCAACTCGTCGATAATTTAGTTGACTTTCAAATGCAAATCGGTTGTGTCACTTTTAAGAGGAAAAAGATGCTAGCAGAGAGAGAGAGCCACTTCCTTGCTCATTGTCACATTAGAATTTAAGTTTGCTTCTCTATTGTGACACCCTAGTGGTTCACAGTAAACATGGCCAACGGCCTATTGAACAGAATGTTATCTAGAAACACCAGCTTTTTTTTCTTCAAACTACCTGAAAGGTATACAATATAGATGCAGCTGTATAAGGCCTCCTTGGTATTGTTACACAATAGAACTTAAAAGGTATATAATGGGCTTTACTATTCAGACTTATTGAATAGGGTATGGTAGTGGTGTTATGTGCGGATAGATAATCCCTTTTCATATTCAACCTAATTATGCAGAGTCACTTTGGTCCCTTGTTTGTGATATGAGAGATAGTGGGCAAAGACCCTCATTTCATCTTCTTAGGCCAAAAAAAAAAGAAGGTTTGTCTCAAAGCTTGCGAAGGCTTCATAATCGGGCGACGCGCGCGGTTTTTTGTCTTCCATTTTTTTTTTTTTTTTAACATTTTTTTTTATCTGTGTGTCAATTTTTACTCTTACTATTTGCAACCGTTGACACTTTCTGATATTGTTTTTTCTATTTGAAATGAATATTGTGATGTAGTTGTGTAAAGAAAAATTGTGCAGCGTTTTATGAACTACTGAGTAATGTAAAAGTTTGAGAAAAGGAAAATCTTCCGATATTTTTAATAAAAACTTGAAATAAAAATTTGTATGGAATTTTTTTTTTTTTTTACAATTTCCTGCCTTTGAGACGCGGTATTTTGACATTTCAAAACCAATATGCGCGCAAGCTTTGAGACAAACCTATTTTTTTGTTTGGCCTTACCATCAGCGGATGCGGATCATTTTAGTTACCACGCTATGATTTTCCAGAGTTAGCAGTGCCATTTTTAGTCTTTTAACCTGAATTTTCATCATGGAGTGCAAAGTCTGATAAACTATATCTGCCGGGGGCCTCTACATTTAATAGAAATTCTATTTGGTCAACAAATTTTAAAAACTAAAAATGTATATGAAGAGGTATTTTGCAAAAGGGCCTACATCCACTTTGGCTCTTATTGAGAAAAAGTCAAAAAACTGTTTCTAAATATTCAAGTTGAGCAATTGAAAAACTGAATGGATTATGAAAGAGGTACAATACATACTAATTGAAATTGATATAAATTTTAAATGTGCTAGTTTTAATTTTTTTTTAAATCATGTTTACATTTTTTGAAAATTTGGATGTAGGCCCTTTTGCAACAAAACTCGCCTTTTGCAACAAAACAAATGAGATGTAGGTATTTTTGAAAAAAATGACTTTATTTCCTTGAAACATATGATTGTGACCTATACATTTCAATATCAAACTTATTTATTTTCAATGATTAAAATAAATGATTTTTTGTGTGTGGTATTTTTTCTTTATGTACAAACAGATGGAGTATCCCGATATAATTCTGGAAACAGGCCCTTTTGCAACAAAACAACAATTTCAATGGCTGTTTACAATGAGATGTAGGTCTTTTTGAAAAAAATGACTTTGTTCCCTTGAAACATATGATTTTTCCCTATACATTTCTATATCAAACTCATTTTTTGAAAAAATGCACCATAGCCCTTTTGCAAAATACCTCTTCATATGAAGAAATTAAAAAAACACTCCTAGAGAAGTGTCTTTAGATGATTTTGGTGCAATTTATGCATTTTTTAAATTAAAAATTGACTTTGTTATGTTGTCTGAAAAATGTTAAGCCCGAAAAGTGATTTTTTTTTTTGGGGGGGGGGGGGGTCAAAATTCAAGAAATCAGCATTTATAGTGAAATGTGATACCAGAAATGGATTTTCTAACTCATTTCCTTTCCCAAAAAATGTATACTTTCATATACATCACTTTCATACTTCATAAGTTGATGAATTTCATATCATTAGCCTTAGGGTTAACACCCCTCTTGAGGGCCACACTATAGATGGTGTGACCGGTAACATAGTGCCCGGCGGTTTGCGTGCGCACCTACAGGGAACGGTGCTTTAATTCACACTTGATTGATCATTACTTACCATGCTTACGGTGTAATGGTGCAGAAGTCATGGTATGCATCCCTAAGCACAATGAGAGACCAGGTACTAAATCTGGTTGCCCGGCGGTTTGCGTACGCACCATAAGGGCATGTGCTTTTAAAATTGGCGCTCAGTGATGTGTGTTTTGCTTTCATAGTATGATGTATGCAGTAGTCATGGACTAGTACCCCTAGCATGTCTTTAGACCAGGCGCTAATCAATATGTAAACACTACTGATGTAAACAACGGTCACCTCATCTATATAATTGAAGGTATTGTGGCATCTGTAATACATACCTCTACAACATAACTGTTAACTATACGATCTCTTGGGATGAACCAATGTCGGAATTCTTCCTGTTAACACACACAAAAATAAAATAGATATATGCAAATATCATAATTCTGTTGAAAATCAGATGTATTGACCTACCCAGTGATGTATGTTGAAATTAGAGTTTTACTCTTGAACACCAAGGAAAGTCATAACCATGGAAAAACACATCATGTTTTATTTCAAAAGTCTGAAAAATTTGCAACAATTTAAAAAATCATGTTTTAAAAAAAGATGCTGGACTTAAAGGTAGATGACCCGATCACATTTTCGTAACACAGAACTATTTCAAACATACGGAGATTTTCATATCATATGAAAGCTTGTATTTTTCTCATCATCATACTGAAATTTGACGGCCTAAATCGGTATAATTACGGAGAAATCGATGAAATAACGTCGAATTACCGCGAATGGTGGTAACCACCGATATAGTTGTGTACTACTCAATGGGTACAGTTCACATGGTTCACAGCATCTTGTGCGTCTAAAATAAGAACCATTAGAGCTATGCAACTCAAACTTTGGAACACAACTTTTTTAAGGATGACCTTTCATGTAGAATAGAAAACTTCAAGTTGAAAATCGGAACATCTACCTTTAATCATATATCAAGCTTAACTTTAACCCCCGGGCGTGTTTTTGGAAATGAAATTTGGGGTGGGGGAATTAATCTCCGCATGCACCAGGGACCTTACAATCTCGACAAGTAAGCTTGCTCCTTTGATCCAAACATTGCGGGATTTAACAATCTAAAATCATTCAAGATTGGGATCACTTCTGTTAGTCGCCATCTTGTATTTGAGTTGTTGCCTCGTTCTTCCTAGTATTCTGTGCTGCTTCTGCTATCTAAATCTTCAGTCGTTTAACAATATTAATATAATATAATGGGATATAGAGGCCGATGCAGTCAGTAGGGAGGTCACGCTGCATGTCATATTTTGTTATACGCAAGAAAACAATGGAGTATCAGTGACTGCAATATTTGCTAGATATAGCTTCGGAAAATGGTCTATTTGGGCATCTTAAAACTGAGAAACGTGCTAAAAATCAGGTAGAATTTTAGAGGAGGGTCAATAACATCTGCAGATCGGTAAAATGTATAGTATTAAACACGTTTTGTGACCAAATTTATGTCGTAAAATGTTGGAAAATTCACGTTTTGAAAATCTGTGGTCTTCGAAATTACAGGAATCCAAACTCATTCTAAACCTCACCAATTCATGAAATGAACCCTCGTCTACAAAAAATTCCGTGTACGTATTGCTCTATCTGCTTGGAGATAGCGAAGACCACGGAAACTTCATAGTTTCATACCACAGAATGAAATCCGACATTAGGCGCCATAGACATTACATGGCGAACATCGTACAGATTTGCACTGCAGTCCTCTGTGTAGGGAGTTTTGACAATAGCAAGGTCGTTCGACTATTGTGTTTGTGCATGTTTGTGACTACTGACCCCGTTTAACAATCTTCATAGCTTTTATATAGGGCTTGGGTGACCTAACTATTGACTGGATGTTGATGGGCTATTGTCGATACTGCTGTGATATTCTTATTACCACGGACCTTAATTTTGCGGTGAGGATCGGCATGATATTTGGTCTATAAAATGTTGACATCATGTTGATATCGAGATTGCAAAATAGCAACATGTCGACATGAAAAAAAGATCTCGACGGCAACCCTGCAGGGAGTACAGGATATAGTAATAAAGGATAATTAATTTGATTGGAGTAGGTCAAAAATAGGTGAAACAGTTGAATTTGATCTATAACAATTGCATTCTGACAATATATCGCTTACCTCGGTGAAGACCGGTGAGAGAGAAAACTTTGATAAATAATTGTTGAGAAGAACATAGCAGGATGGTACATCATCCAGTTCTAGAGATCTCAGACCTTTAATATTAGGGCTCTGTTGACAAAAGCAAACATGGACAAAATATAACATATATAACTATTGTGGATGGACATCAAATTACAAAATGTATAAGACTCCAAACCTGGGAGTCCCACCAGGTTACTGCAGTGAACCTAGCCACGTTTGAATGACCATAGCACCTTTTAGGTATCTGTAATGTTCCTTTAAGAGATGTTCTCACATCTGAGCTTGCCTTGGTGGGACTTTCTTTTCCTCTCATGGAGATGAACACAATTTTAATGACTCCCAAAATGGCATATGTAAATGAGATACTTAATTAGCATATTCTGTGATTGAAATTCAATCAAATCATAGTTAGAGAGACATCTTCTCCCCCACTTATTTTCTTAAATCATGTACCATACAAATATTAACAAGCAATATTCAGACACCAGAAAGTAAGAAAATTTACATAAAATCTCATCCTGGTAGTATTAAGTAATGGGTAAGAAATTGCACTCAATTCCTCCCCGACTTAACACTTTCCATGCGACAGGCGTCGGCAGACGACATTCCAACATTTCACAAAATGTTTCAAAAATGTCAAAATTATTTAATTTCATTACCATATTTGGAATCATCATGAGAAATGCATTGAAATAAGTACAAACATGCCTAGTATTGGCTCAGTAATTCTTTGAGATAAGACTTTGAAAGTTGGGAAAGGTTTCTGAAAAATCTGTTTTGTAAATAATGTTAAAACTAGCCGTGTGGAAAACATTAACAAGCAATATTCAGACACCGGAAAGAAAGAAAATTGATATCAGCACTTTGATCAATCTTGGAAAGGCGCTATATAAATCCAGATTATTATTGTTATTATTATTATGAAATCTCATCCTGATAATAATAGGTGAGAAATTGCACTCCATTTCCTCCCCATTTTAATTATTTTGAATTCAGATTTGAAGACATATTTACAAATTTTTCTCTTCAAGACCTCTCCTATAACTTACCTCTGGCAGTTTGTATAACTTGATTGTTCGCTGTAACGTCATGTTCCTACCGATGTGTGAGAATTTAACGTCTACTAGCTTCTTAGGATTCAGTGATCTATGCCAGTACCTGAATAGGAATACACATAAAGAACATATTACCTCCTTGAGAGCTGCCTGCTGATTGGTCAGAGAGTTTGATGCATCATTTGTTGCACCAATCAGAGACATTGTTAGAAAAATTGTATCCCTGATGAATATTGGAGTCATACATTTAATTAGCAGTACTTAAATTGGGTATTCAAATGAGCATATCTTGTAATTGACCAATCACAAACACTGTTACTTCAGGGGGGCCAAAATTGAGGAATCTCACAGTAGGGCAAGCACCACTATCTATCTCTTAGTTATGAAAATAGAAGAGTTTTGTTACATTTTGACCCATTCTGAAATGACATGAAGATAGTCAGTATCTCTATGCAAACATCTATAGGGCTTACGAAAAACTACTTTTAAAATTTGCAAAATGTCAAAAGTTTCATTGTCAGAAATGATTCATTTTGGAAATCATCAACACCCTTTATTTTCATTTTCAGATATATTTCATTTGTCGAATTGTCAACTTTCTCTCTATTTTCGCAGCTACTTAATTTGGCATATCCCATTTCCAGACATAACAAATGATAAGTGTTGCAATAAATACCTGCAGGTAGCTAAAGGCTTTGGTAGTACGACACCCGCCGTGTAGACAGCCTGAAATATGCCCTCGGTGTTCACTCGTCTCGTGATTTCACGTATCAATACTGGCGCCACTCGTTTTGACCGTAACCTCTTATGTACACATAGAAAGTTGATTTCCGCCATCTTTTGTATTCTGTAATATAAAGGATATCAAATAATTAGGGATTTAATCATGTTTTAGCATGTGTATCACCAATCTACAATGGTGTTCGCGTTTCACGAGGGCAATACCCGAGTGAAATAAACCACACAGACGCGCAGACGCAAGGATTTGAACTCCATTTCAGAAATATACAATGCAAATAAGAACATTTAATTGTACTTCATTTTTAACAATTTTCAAAAACTTTAACACTAAAATGATCAAATTAGAATAAAAGTCAAGTTCAAGTTAGCTTCAAAACTCGATGTCAACAGCATGTGCACGATCATTCCAAAGCAAAACACACCTGTGGTTGCGTCTGCGTCGCACTCAAACACATTATCTGTGTGGTGCGGTTCGATCGGCATGCTGGTTACATATGTAAGAAAACACAACAATATAATAAATACAACGAAAAAAAAGAAGTTCTTCTGTTCTCTCAGGGACCAGCCCAGAGTGATGACACATAAATATATAAACAAAATAAAACAGGAACAAACAAACAAAACAAAAGTCAATAAACAAAATAAAATAAATTGATCAACACACAATATTTGTTTTTAGTTAGGAAAAAAAGGTCCGTTTCACATACATTTGGGAAAATAGCTATGCTATGCGATTTTTTAGGAAAAATAGCTATGCTAAAGCAGAAATTAATTTTTTATTGTGTTTTTGGCCCCCTCCCTCCCGCCTTTTGACCCCTTTCGAAGCCTTTCGACCCCTTTTGAAGCCTTGCCCCCCTTTTTCATGGACAACTAAAAATAAAAATTCCAAAATTGCTCCAATCGAGTAGGTTTATGATTATGAGGCAAAAGTGACTCAATATACTTATGCACGCAGGGTATGTGAGACAGATCTCTTTTTTTCTTGGCCTTAGATAAAGGTATAGTCGGCTGCAAAAAAGGTTCAGGACTTTTTTCTGTTACGACCACAGTCCACGCTTAAACACGTAAGTGTGGTTGCCATTGGTGGAGTAAAATAGCACGACTTTGAGCTGACCAACGCGCGCATCAGATTGGCTCGATTGTATGGCATTGAGACTGTTACTGCTCACATACTCAATATTTAGGGCGCGAGCGTAAGCCCTGTGCTAAACCTTTCTGCCGGAGACTGTACAAAACACTACAGACCTCATTTAACAGTGATTTACAAGTTTGAATTGTTTGGTTTTTCTTTTGGGTCGGGGTTCAATTTGTTTTTTGTGTGTTGAAAATGTTAAAAAATTGTCCAAATTTAACAAGAAATTTCCAAAAAAATTTAATGAGTAAACAAAAACCAGCCAAAGCGACTGCTAGTCGGTAATCCTGGACAACATGGGTTTTTTTGTCTCCTAACATGAACAATTTGTGCTGAAGATTAACAAGTTTCATAGTTAACTGTATGCCGCACCTTATGGTTGGAGGTGGAGGGTACCTGAGGAAACAATAAGACATTGATGTAATCATATGGTGCAATTATTTTCATGGTGAAATCATAAACTCACTTGGTCGTACGCTAGACACACTAACTTGGATGACCTTGATCTGAAATGGTTAAAGGCTTGGAAAGTTGATACTAATCAAGCAATGTCGTGACCAAGTCACTTAATCTCAAGTCATAAGTCAAGTCTTTCTCACAATACCCCAAGGCTAGTCAAGTCAATCCAATAGGTACTCAAAGCAAGTCAAGTTTATCCAATAGGTCAATGCAAGTCAAGTCACTCATTAGCTCAAGTCAAGTAATTATTTAGCTCAAGTCAAGTCACTAATTAGCACCAAGTCAAGTCATTGATTTTGTTCACGTTGCATTGTGTGTAAACATGATAACATGGGTATGCAAGAGGAATCCCATATGGGGGCTTATTTTGGCCATTTTGGTGATGCCGCAATCTAAAATTTGCTGACTGTTTGTTGTCAACAGCATTTGATGTCATTCCAGGCTGACCCATATAAGGAGCTTGTACTTTCCCTCAGTCCACACATGTGTGTAACTGTAAAACTCAACTGGAAACTACTTAATGCATGTCCATCTTGCATCTCTACTTTGCCCCTTCCCCCATTTGATCCCCCACATGCTTAGTAAAAACACTGCAAGTCACGACTTGCAAACCCCCTGGCTGGGAGACTCACCTAAATGGGGTCAAAGGTCACATAGGAGTCATTAGAGGTCAATCTGGGTACACCCCATGGTTCATCCCAAACCCCCTTACTCAAATATTATTGTCACCAAGTTTAGTTGAGATTGAAGTCTTATGAGAGAGAGAGAGAGCCCTATAGTTTTGACAAAATGGGTCAAAGGTCATGTAGGGGTCATTACAGTACACCCCATGTATCTATCATCTCAAGTTTTACCTAAGGATTATTTCCATGTATCATCTCAAGTCCCTTACCTAAGGATTATTTCCACCAAGTTTGGCCAGACTGAAGTCCGACTTTACATGAGAGGCCTAAAAAGTAATAAGTGCAGTTTAAATTAAAGTGTTGGCAAAATGGGGTCAAAAGTCATGTAGAATTAGAGGTATATCTGTCTTCACCCCATGAGCATCTGAAGTCCCCTTATTGTTATCAAGTATGGTTGAGATCGAAACCTGACTTGATGAGAGCACGGAACGGGTCGAACCTAACCAAAAGTGAGCACCCACCCCTACATACGGACATACAGACACACATGAGATTATCACAATATCCCTCCAGCTTTTCAACCGGGGGATAAAAACCCTGCCACTGCTCACCTTCCATATATGCTAATCATAGCCGGTACGCCGCTTATAAATCCTACTAGTTTTCTATTAGCAACCACTCGCACACCCACATGCCATTTACTAAGCCAGCCTGGTGGACATAGAGCCCTAGAAACAAAAGTACATAAAAGGCATTAAAAATGATCATAAGAGTTGTATCGTCGCTATTCTGTCAAAACCTTGTAAGTTTATCTGGCCCTTCAGCATAAAACTGCCCAAACGGTTATGGATAGGAAAGTGTTGCTTTATACAAGTTCAGAGGCAAGAGCACTTAAGAGGGTGTGGACTCTCAGCATAGCCTCGCTAAAACTGCTGTAACTCCTTCATTATTCATTTAAGGGAAGTGTCGACCCTATTATTTTGATGATCAACTTTTGCTTCTAAGTTTGAGAATATTGAATAAAAGTACATAACAGTATACATTTATAGAAAGGAAATTTGATAAGGAATCAGATGGTGATATCAATGTGATACCAAATAAACTAAATTTTGAGAAATGAACCAAATTTTTCAGACAGCATAACTATAAAATAAAAAATGGTAATTTGTTCTAATATGTGTTTTTGTAAACAAGACAATTTTGTCTAGGAGGCAATTTGTTCTTTTTCCGAAATAAGGCTTAGTTTTGGAAATATTGCTAAAAACATCGGAAAAGTGTAAAAGTCATGTTTTTTTGCATACATTTCGCTAGAAATGGATTCATATCTCGAGTTTAAAATCCATAATCGAAAAAATAAAAATTTGCCTCCTAGCGCTGAAAGTCCTCTACACAATGGAAGTAAAAGCTTACCTGATAGTTTGATATTTTTTTACTTATGTTGTCTGAAATCGTAAAATTCCGTCAAATTTAAACTTCTAGAAAACATCGATTTAGTAAAAATATTGACATTTTCCACCATTTAAAGCTAAATGTTCATGGAATACAAGGGCGTGTGACCTAAAAGGCGAGTATACTATTATGAACAATCAAAACAAACTATCAGATTCAATTTATATTGTCACAATGTGAAGAAATTGGAAGAAAACTGAAATTTAAATGATCGTAAGATTGGCCTTTGTTTACATTTTTAGACATTGTTTTGCGCTCTTTTGTTTTTCGCGTCTACGTAGCAGATATAAAGCGGCGCGTCTAGTATTACTCGCGGGAAGTTTCAGCGCGCGACACAATGATCGAACAGCTGTCGCAGCATTTGAAAAGCGCGGAACTCCGCTTAAATTCCCGCCAAATAACCATGCGCCTTTTCCTGACTCAAACTTACCAAAACAACAATTTAAAATCACCCAAAAGAACGGGAAATAATCGCTTCCGATTAGTAACTTATGATGGTAATGACAGAATACATATAAAAGTATAAAATAATAGAGAAATGTGAAATTCGATTTTTGAAACAAGTGCCGGGTTGACACTGCCCTTAACTGGTGGCACTTGGAGCAATGGTGGTTGATGCTTTGACTCCTCAAACAATAAAGAAATACATAAGAAAATGGGTGCATTTAGCGCTTCATCATACATTTTATCTTATAACTGTGGCGCTCCATTTAAATAATGTCGAGAACCTCTGATGTATAGCATAAAACTGCCCAATAGTTATACATAGAAAGTATTTTTGACCCATGCGTTTTCAAGAAGAATGTTGGCCCGAGCACAAAATAATTAACACTTTCCACGCGGCAAGCGTCTGCAGACGACATTCCAAATTTCACAAAATTTCACAAAATGTCAATAGAATTGAAATTCATTACCATATTTGGAATCCCCATGAGAAATGTATTAAAATAAGTACAAACATGCCTAGTATTGATTCAGTAATCCTTGAGATAGACATTTAAAGTTGGTAAAGGTTTCTGAAAAAACATGTTTTGTAAATGGTAAAACCAAAGCCGCGTGGAAAGTGTTAAGAGCACATGCTGATGACACTGAGTTGAAAACAACACAGAGAATGTCTTTGTATCACCCATGGCTAGGAAAAAAATGGGAACTCATGAACTGGTTCCCAGGAAATTTTGACTTTGGAGGGATATTGTTGCTTTTGGCGGGATATTGTTGGCTTTGGAGGGAAATTTTAGGTATAAAAAACAAAACAAAAAATACATACAAATTTGAAGGAAAATATTTAAAGTTAGGTTCCCAGGAAATGTCCATTTTTCTGGACCTCATGTTAGGGAGTGGCAACACTACAGCAACGATGAATGAACAAAAGTAGTTTCAGTTATCTTTCAACAAAAAAAGGCATGAACATATAAAAAATGGCCTCATCTTATGTATAATCTGTTCAACCTAATGGTGTACAAATGTTCATCTTAAGAATATCTTGCCATTCCAAATCAGGGGTGTACTTTCGCGACATCCTGCGAGAATCCAAGTGGATTCTCGCAGAGGAATTTTGCGAGAATCCATGGATTCTCGCAGAATATTTTTGCGAGAATCCTTTTTACTGAATTTAAATTCCGCATTTTAACATTTATTGTACTATTGTATACTTAGAAAATAATAGAACACAAATTGAATCAAACAAATTTGGCATGTTTGTTGACTAAGGGTCAAATACCAGTCATCTAAGGTCCTGTTTTGGACTTAAAAAGAAGAAGAAAAAGAAGAAGAAAAAAAAAATAAAAAAAAAAATAAATAAATAAAAAAAAAAAAAAATTGTGTTTTTTTTGGCGAGAATCCACTTGGATTCGCGCGGTAGTGATTTCACGCGAATCTTTACGCGAATCGATTCGCGGATTCGCGCCGAAGTACACCCCTGCAAATAAATGTGTAATCAATGTCTAAGCTGTGTAATCTATTCTTAAAGGCATATTATGTGATCTTTTCCAGGGAACGCCCTCTATTCATGATTTTTTTTTAGAAAGTAGTTTTTCTTGCAGATTTACATTTCTGATCATAAATCGTACATACCTTCCAAGTTACAGAGCGATACGATTTCTAATTACTTCAAAATCATGGTTTTAGAGTGAATTTAGACTAGAGTAAAATAAGTTGTTGCTTATCCGACAGTTTATTTTCACTCTAAAACCATGATTTTGAAGTAATTAAGAATCGTATCGCCCTGTAACTTGGAATGTATGTACGATTTATAATCAGAAATATTAATCTGCAAGAAAATCTGCTTTCAATTTGTTTTTCGATGTTGAGGGCGTTCCCTTGAAATATCACATAATATACCTTTAATTGACATCAATTTCTTACCATTTGAGAAAATCCGGTGAATAGTCAAAGCGAAACATATTGTCATCGTCCTCTACATAATTTTCATTCAGCAATGTGTACAATTCTTGTAACTGGAAGAGATTCAACGAGAAAACATTTCATCATTAAAAATGTTTGTAGATTATTTGAGCACAATACTGTTGTGTGTTTCGGTGACGAAACAACAAACCCCTGTTCTGCGGGCAAACGGATTTATCAGGTACAGTCAGTCGTTCAGGCGTTATTTGTGTTTGTTGTTCTCAAAAACTTTGTGAAATGTTAGTGAATTTGTGAAATGTCAACATTTTCAAAATATTTCCAAAAAAATTGCAAACATTTACCAAAAAATACAAAATTGAAGACCATAAATGGGTCGGTCGGGCCTGTGGAACAGATGTTTTTTGTGTGTGACCTTATGAAATGCATTGACATCAATTGAATGCTATTCCAATCACCTTTGTTTACTAAATGACTATGTAGTTGAACACCCAAAGGCTTAAAATATTTTACATGATTTGTAGCCAAGAAATTATTTTCTTATTATATTCTGGAACCATTATTATTTTAGGGGCTATACAGGGCGAGTCAACATATTCAGGTCCCGATTTCACAGATATTTTAAACCAGTTCAAACACAAAACTGTTTAGGCAGTGAGTAACTTTCCTGTCATACTTCAGGTTTATCTACCTTCCTTCTCCCATCTCCCTGACCTTCCAACTCCCCTACCCTCCCACCTCCATCCTTCCCCTAAGCATCTTACAAGTCTTACCACAGATGGATTATGTACATCCATAGTATCCCATTCAAACTGTTTAGGCAGTGAATACTTTCCTCTAGTACTTCTGGTTTATCTACCTTCCATCTCCCTACCCTCTGTGCCCACCTCTATCCTTCCCCTAAGCATCTTACAAGTCTTACCACAGATTGATTATGTACATCCAGTGTATACCATTCAAATGGTTTGAGGAGTGAGTAATTTTCCTGTCATACTTCTAGTTTATATACCTTCCATCTCCCTACCCTCCAACTCCCCTAGCCTCCCACCTCCATCTTCCCCTAAAGCATCTTACAAGTCTTACCACAGATGGATTATGTACATCCAGTGTATCCCATTCAAACTGTTTAGGCAGTGAGTAACTCTCCTGTCGTACTTCAGGTTTATCTACCTTCCTTCTCCCATCTCCCTGACCTTCCAACTCCCCTACCCTCCCACCTCCATCCTTCCCCTAAGCATCTTACAAGTCTTACCACAGATGGATTATGTACATCCAGTGTATCCCATTCAAACTGTTTAGGCAGTGAGTAACTCTCCTGTCGTACTTCAGGTTTATCTACGTTCCTTCTCCCTACCCTCCAACTCCCCCACCCTTCCACCTCCATCCTTCCCCCTAAGCATCTTACAAGTCTTACCACAGATGGATTATGTACATCCAGTGTATCCCATTCAAACTGTTTAGGCAGTGAGTAACTCTCCTGTCGTACTTCTGGTTTATCTGCTTCCACTGGCTCATTCACTTCACGGTCAACTTTCTCCTCTGTTATGAATTTCAGGCGACAAACATATTAGCGACAAGGGTTGGGAAAATAAATATTGACAATGTTAAGTCTATAAATTACCTGATATTAGGCAAGTAATGCCATGGAGAATGGGCATTGTCTTATTTTATGGCAACATTTTAAAATACCAATCACAATTTATAATTTAATTACAGAAATTTAAACAAAAGACCGGTCATAGGGTACTATAATACATGGGTCTCAAAATGATCAACGGTCGCCTTATCACTAAATCCCTGTAGCCAGCTAAAAACCTATATAGCTCTACTGTAGAGTCCCGATTGTCTCATATCTTGCCCATTCCATGTTTAATCTTTAATCCAAGTTCTAGAAACGCTTATGTAGGTCAATTATCTATCAACACTCTCTCTATGTAGTCACTCTGTACTCCATACCGGTGTGTGCAAGTAATTTGAGCAGTTAATTTCAGGACTGATCACTGGTGTCTGTGATCATTTTATGTAACCAGTTTCAGTAAGGGTGCCAATGTTATTGGCTAAGGCTATACATATAGTCGGTATGTATCCGGGGTGTACGATGTACATGTATCCAGTGTACGGTTGGCGTAGGGGCTGGGGGATGAAGGGGGACAAAAGAGAGGCTCTTAAGTAGAGCTACTAAAGACCTAGCTTCTCACCTAATTTTGGAACTGGTTGTGTATCCCAGAACTGATAATGCTTCTTCTTTGCTTCATCAATGTTCTTGGCTGGTCCCTGTGGAACCAACATCTCCATGGCTTTCTGAAAGTCACGTAGCTTGTTCATTGACATCTGAGCATTCTGGATGGATGGGAGAGAACAAATCAAAAACAAAATTTCCAGTCACTGACTCACTGCTATCTTTTTTACCCACAAATAGCATTTTTCCAGCATTTTTTTCTCTGCAGGGAAGGAAGATAGTGTCATATGAAATTATGACTTCTTGGATCAGAAGTTGTTAGAGCAGGCTTTCTCAACTAGATTTACTGATGCGCCACATTTTAGTAACAAACTTGTTGAAGCTCCACTTGGTCATATTTTTTAGAATTTACGATGGCAAAATTCCCTTTATAACATTAATTTCAAAACATTTTAACATAGGCAGCATCATAACTAATATTACTATTTTGGGGCACATGCACGCGTAGTGCGAGAAAAAATGATATATTTATAAATCTGACCATCATAGACCTATGAAATCTGGCTATATTTTGATATGATTTTTTTTTTAAAACAAATTTTAACCACTCTTGCGCCACATAGGATGCCTTGATGCGCCACAAGTGGCGCGCGCGCAACCAGTTGAGAATGCCTGTGTTAGAGGATAGGGTTGAACTGAAGGCCTATAAATAATAACTTCGCCGTTCTTCCCCGTCTGACTCAATAGGCCGTATTCATAAAAATAAGTAATTACTAACTAGTAAATGCTATAAGTAAAAGCAACAGCTAGGTAAGTAAAATGTCTAGTCTAAGCAATTGCTAAAAATGTTATAACCATTTGCTAAATGATTACAGGTGTTACTTGCCACAGCTAGTAAGTTCTCAAGTAGTTGCTATCGTACTACAGTACCATCCACAAAAGGGGGTGGCAAAATGGTTCACTATTAGAGACATTTTGTAGTCTTGCTCATCCCTAGCTAATATAAGTAACTCATTAGTATCTCTTATTTCGCCAACGGACGTTTGATACCCTGGATCTGACAAATATGCCAAAGTCGTCTCCATTTGTGTCACTGGTGTCAAACGTCCACCACGAGTCTCGGTATTTGGTGGTATGGGACCGTATGAAGGTGTCTGCAAGCCATTCCACATTTTGTTTGTCAAACCTAAATAAAGTTCTGTAAGTGGTAGGGTTGACTTCATCACGATTAAGCCTGATGTTATACACCTTAGGTTGTGGTCTTCGAGGTAAAAACATGTCAGAAGATGTGATATGTCTGTACTGGCTACAGCAAGCCACAAATGAGGTGCTTGTACAATCACTAGTAAATGCTAGTCAAAGGTCATTTTTATGAATACAAATTGAAGTAGGTGCTAATTTCTCTGGCATTTACTTATAAGTAAAAAGCAATTACTAATGCTTAAAATGTGCAGCTTTTACTTCAAAGTCATTGCTTATTTCTATGAATAAACATTTAAGTAAAAGGTTAGTAAAAGGGGGTTGTTACTTTAGTAAAAGCAATTACTAATTTTTATGAATACGGCCTATTAGCTCAGTTGGTAGAGCATCTGTCTAGTAACCTGAGGTACCAGGTTCAATTCCTGGATGGTCAGTGATTTTCCACTGGCTGTCACTTATGTTGTGTGGAGAAAACAGAATTAATGTGCAAATAATGATTTTGTTGTGCGACAGTGTCATGGGCTTGCGATGGTATTTTGACAAACGCAATCAAACAACCTCCGTATGTCAACTTTTCATCATGACATGCCCCAGAGGGGGAAAATAAAAAAGAGGGGTGAGAGGGGAGGGAGGAAGGAGAAGAGGGGGATGGGATAGGAGGAAGGGAGGGGAGGAAAAGAGGGGGAAGGAGGGGAGGAGGAGGGGAGGGAAAAGGAGAGGCCGGGAGAGTTTTATTAGTGTCTCTCACTTTATCTCTACGTCTCTGAACCATGTGAGTGTTTTATATCAAAAGTAAATATTGATAGCAAGGACAGTTCCAGGTCATCCAGGCAAGTAAAAACCCAACAGCTTGGCCCTCTGAATCCACTCCCCCCCCCCCCCCCCCCCCCATTGGCAAAAGAGTAAAATATAAAAGGGAAGAAAATTAAGGAGGAAGGGTAACAAGCATTATAGACAGTGCAAGCGGGAGTGGGGAGGTGACACGCCCCCATAATTATCACGACGGGGACAATGCCCACCCTCCCCTTCCTCATCGAATTAGTTTCAATGTAGAATTTTTCAAGCTTAACAACGTGGTTTCAGGAACGTTTTCTGGACCATTTAGTGAAAAAATAGACATTTTTCCGCGCTTCGCTCAAGTTAGATTCAATGATTCTTTATTCAAGTTATAAAAAGATGGCTAATGGAACTTTTTTCTGGACCATTTCAGTTTCAAAAACAGACAGTTTGTACGCTTAAATTATTCAAGCTAAAAACATGGTGGCTCAGGAAAGTTAAACTTATTTTGATTTGTTAATATTTATTTTGAAATTCAAGTCACAAAAATGCCTGTTTCGTTTTGTATGTGATAAGTAATGAAAGATGATTCGTGCATAATGGATCAACATGTAGGTTTTGATCAGGTTTACCAAATCACCACTAAGATGGAGGATACATGGACATGGTATGGGTCACATGAGGGGTCACGTGGGGATCAATTAAGATCATACACGACTTTGAAAACAAATTGTAAAGAAAAGAAGAACAGTTACATGTACACAGTCGGGACGTGGACAAACAAACCCTTTCTTATATACTCAAAATAAAGGGCTTGATTTTACCATTATCCAGTCATGGCCCCGAATTGTATCTGAGGAAAGCGACACAAGTTTCAGATGTTTATACCCTGGGGGCATGGAATTGGCGTTGGGTCCAGGGGCCAAGCTCCGGGCGGGGGTTGGGGACTTTCATATTTTAAGTAAAGTCATTCATACAGGGTGAGTCAAAAAGACTGCAATAGTGGAAAGAAGCCATTTTGTTTTAAAAACCAAAATGAATTTTAAAACTTTTGAAACGTTGCAAGAATGATGTATTTAATCCGAACTTTGTGTGAAAAAATGAAGTCGATCGCATTTTTCGTTTGTCTTTGGTGACCCTCTTTGCTGGGCAACCAAATTTACCTGTTTGTCCACGAGCACAGTGATTTTAATTTGAAATGGCACACATTGCATTTTCATATTTGAATATCCAGCCAACCAAGAAATGGAAAATGTCAGTTTTTTATTAAAATTTAGAACATTATACGCTTTCATAGCATGGGTATGATTATAATTGATTATGCTAACTCACATGTAAACAAGAAAGGTTGCATCAAATTCCAATAACATCACAAATGAACTCAAGTTTCCAAATTTGAATGCCAGGCCCATTTTGTGATCTGATGCATATTTTGGGTATCTCGTGGACAAACGTGTAAAATGGGTGCACTGGTCAAAAGGTTCACCAAAGGCAAACGGAAAATGATATTGACTTCATTTTTTCACGCAAAGTTAGGATTAAATACATCATTCTTGCAACGTTTAAAAAGTTTTAAAATTCATTTTAGTTTTGAAAACAAAATGGCTTCTTTCCACTATTGCAGTCTTTTTGACTCACCCTGTAAGTCCATGATTCCCCTTGTCAAATTAACCAACAGTGCCAATCTCAACCCGACACAACCGACAATGACACCCCTTTGGCTACGCCACTAGGTTGTATATTTATGTTATCAATGGACTTATAACATGATATCCCTTGACACTATGCACGCGTAGCTAGTGAAAATTTGTTCATACTTTCATACCATTTTATACGAATTAGGTTTCGATTCCCTCAATTGACGCCTTGACAGACATTGGATAGAATAAAGTATATAACCCCTTTAATTCCCCGAATATAGGTGTGTAACAACCCCCACCCCGCCTGAATGACTTTACTACCAGGTTACCTGTTCCTGATAACATGCGTTATCTTTCGGGGTCTATGCCGATGGACTACAATGGATAGCTTTATGGGCGACTGTAACCTCCTCTCATAACGAAGTTGCTCGCTTTTTTTTTTGTAGATTATATTTTTCATAAACATTCAGCTCTCAAAAACATTCACTTTCCATTCTTGTATTAAATCATAAATACAAACAGATTTTTGTAAAAGTAACCATTGCACAATATCAAAACGGTAATTTTGAGTCATAATGAACAAAGAATGGCCATGAATGTCAGGGAAAATGTACACCACAAACTATATTTATTGATGTCATTTTACATGGGGGCTAAGTCCAGGGCTAAGTCAGACCATGATGTAGAGCTATCGCGACGACCTTTCCGTAATCTATGGACATCCTCCTCAGGATATACGGTATTATTTCTTTGATAAAACAGTAGCCTCTCATATGCAGTCACAGTTGTAATGCTCAGGATATGTTGCAATTTGATCAGGATAAAGAGCTATCAGAGTGTTTTATAACTAAAGTAAATATTAATAGCAAGTGGATTTTTAGGTCATTAAGGCAAGTTAAAACCCAAAAGCCTGGCCCTCTGAATCCCCGCCAACAGCACTACCACACCACCAGTGGAGTAACCAGGGGGACAGTCCAACCCTCCCTCTACCCCATTGGCAATAAAGTAACAAATAAAAAGGAAAAAATGTAAGGAGGAAGGGTAACGAACAACGTTCATAGACAGTGCAAGCGGGGCGGGGGGGGGGGGGGGGGGGGAGGGGGAGGGGCCATGCCCCATAATTGTCATGGTGGGGACGATGCCCCTCAAAAGAAGCCATTTTTTTGCGCGAATTAGTTTCAATGTTTTATTATTCAAGCTTAACAACATGGTTTCAGGAACGTTTTCTCGTCCACTTTATTGAACAAACTAGACATTTTTGCTTTTTGAGCGTGTTTTATTATTCAAGCTTAACAAGATTGCTTCAGGAACGTTTTCAGGACCATTTCAGTGTAAAAATAAACAATTTTTGCGCGCCACGCACGAATTAGTTTGCTTATCAAGATGGCTTCAGGAACGTTTTTCACAACCATTTTAGTGTTAAAATAACCAGTTTTTGCGCGCTATGCACAAATTATTTTCCATGTTTTATTATTCAAACTTGGGGGGGTCTGTTGGTCAGATATGAAAATTCAGTGCTTCGGACAAAAATGAGATATTAGCACAGTAGAAAACTGCTAAGTCTCTGCTTTAAAGGTAGATGTTCCGATTTTCAACTTGAAGTTTTCTATTCTACATGAAAGGTCATCCTTAAAAAAGTTGTGTTCCAAAGTTTGAGTTGCATAGCTCTAATGGTTCTTATTTTAGACGCACAAGATGCTGTGAACTGTACCCATTGAGTAGTACACAAACTATATCGGTGGTTACCACCATTCGCGGTAAATTTCAGTATGAGGATGAGAAAAATACGAGCTTTCATATGATATGAAAATCTCCGTATGTTTGAAATAATTATGTGTTACGAAAATGTGATCGGGTCATCTACCTTTAAAATGCTTTTTGTGTTGAGGTAAATTTTTGGTTCTGACATTATGGTCAATTGAGTTTTTCCGGATTTTCAATTTATCTTTCAAAATTTGAATTATAACGTAAAATTACCTGATTGGTCGGTTCCTGGTTACCATGGCAACCATATAAAAAATCCAGCTTCATTGGTTCGTGGCAACCGTATAAAAAATCCAGCTTCATTGGCTCGTGCGCATTGTTCCCATACATCATCTACCAAAGTATGGTGAACATGCAACATTGCAGATTGCTTCAGGAATGGTTTTGTTAACCTTTCATTGCTTCAGGAATGGTTTTGTTAACCTTTCTTTTTACAATAGCCATTTTCTTTAAAAAATATTTTGTTATTCAATTTGAACAAGATGGCTTCAGAAACATTTTCTAGACCTTTTAAATGTTAAAATAGACATTGTTTGTGCGCTATGCGTGAATTAGTTTCACTGGTGTTTTTTTTTATAATTAAAGTTTAACACGATGGAACGTTTTTCTAAAGCAAATTTGTCACTGTCTGTCGGTTAAGATTGGTACTGGCTGTTCATTTGACAAGAGAAATCATGGAATTATGATGGTAAAATGTACACAGACGGAAAAAAAATCATCCCAACAGTGGAATATTGTTTAGGTAGAAGCTTGTTTAAAGCAGATATAATGTACGACCTCAACTATAGCTCAAATAAATGTAAAGTCGAAAAAATTTGGCGCGCTACATACGCATTTCTTTCGTTGCCAAAATGTTGTCGGTTCACTTTCATTTCTTGCCCCTGTCAGCGTTACAGCTTTGATTAGTCAATGAAATTAATTTTTAAGCCCCCCCCCCCCCCCCCCCCCCCCCCGGTAACAAAATCCTGCGCATGCCTTCAGTACAGCTCGAAATAGAATGTACAATATCAACGCACATCAGTGCAATGTCATTGCAATAATGTCAGTGTACATTCTATTTCGAGCTGTACTGTATGATCACCCTGTATATTACCTTGATATCATTGGCTCCGCCCTCAGCACCTTCTGCAGCTGCAGCAGCAGCAGCGGCTCTCTCTCGTTCTTTTTTATTTTTCTTCTTCTTCTTCTTCCCTTTAACTCCGCTCAACATGGCCCCATCCACTGTATCATTGGTTCCATCGATGCTCTGCTTGTCTTTGACAATTTCCATCAACCTGCGATAATAACGATTAAATATAAAATATAGCAATTAACAAAAAAATAGGGATCCTGCTGGTAGAAATAATTTGGTGCAAGGAGAGCGCACATTTTGGAGTACTTCATGATCAACAGCCTGTGTCACCAGCGTTCGATTTCCAGCATTTTTTTTGTGTAGCAAAAAGTGTGATGCACTATTATTTTTGTGTAGCAATTCACAAATTTTGTATAGCACTTTTTTTCTCTAGTAAGAAAATTAATATTTTATTAACTTTGCACGTTCTACATAATCTGGCATGCGCACGTAACACGGTTTAACCATGTAACGCATGTATAGCCTGTGTCCTGTAAGCAAAATACAGTATACATAACGTAATCACGAACTAGATTTTACAATTTGAACTAACACATTTTAGTAATAAAACACAAGGAAAAACCGGGCGGAAGGATAAACATGTCATTTATTTTACTCGGCCTTTAAAAAATACAAAAAGTAAATCAATAACAAAATTCATAAACTAAATTATAACAAAAATGAATATAGGGGGAATAAATATTCTAGCACTAATTTATAAACAAAAGTAGGCCCTATATAAATAAATAGTCAATTATTTTATTTAACATGAAAGTCATGTTACAAATGACAGTTCAAATGTGTCTGAATTTTCAAAACCGCATCTGGACGCAATGGCACGCGCTAACGGGAAGCCTGGTCAATTGTATCCTTGAAAGGCTGTAGTTGTCATTCACAAAAATGGGGAATGAAGGGCACCTGCACCACCACTGGTCAATTTTTGTTAGCCCTAAAATAAATTTAAAAAAAATAATAATAATAATAAAAAATAATATAAAAATCATACATACAGTTAAGCCCACAATTATTCATACCCCTTGGAAAATATGAGTTTTTTGCGTTTTTCTCATATCTATACCAGCTGGAGTGGTGGAACTTTCGCTTTACACTAAAGACAAATAGTTTGCAAGTACAAATCAATATATTTGGGCTCAACATTTTTTGCATAACAATAGAATTGAACAAGAATTATGTTTTTTTGCCTGTCCAAAATTATTCATACCCCATACCAAGTCTAAGGATTGAGGCCACTTTTTGTGATAATACATACACTGTGGATGCATTACAAACGTGTCCTATTGAATGTACAGTGAGGGATATTATAGGACAACACTCTAGCTCTTTGACAGCATGGCGAAGAAGATCAAATAACTTTTTTGAGCATATTGTGAATGCTCACAAAGAGGGGAAAAGCTACAGAGCTATTTCGAAACAATTCCAAGTGCAAGAATCCACCACACAAAGCATAATTAGGAAGAACAAGACGTTCAACTCACTAAAAAACATTGAAGGATGCAGTCGGAAGCCAGCGGTGTCCCCTTGTTTGGCAAAAAAAGTATTGCGAAAGGCCAACAACAATCCACAGATCACCATCAATGCTCTCCTGAACAACCCTGGCACTTATTGGACCAAGATATCATGGCAGACACTCCAGCATATATGGCACATGAGAGGTCTCCATGGAGGCCGACCAAGAAAGACTCTACTCCTTAAAGCTTAAAAGAGACACAGAGAAACTTGTCTTGCATCTTAAGCAACCCCAACACTGAAGAACAAAAACTTGGATCTTTGTCCAGAAGTGCTCTTGCAAATGCTAGATGAGTTTCTCATTGTCTCTTTTCAGGAGTAGAGTCTTTCTTGGTCGGAGTCCATGGGGAACTCTTGTGTATAATGTCTGCTGGAGTGTCTGCCTTAATATCTTGGTCCAAGACTCACCAAGGTTGTTCAGGAGAGCATTGACGGTGATATGTGGATTGTTGTTGGCCTTTCACCATACTTTTCTTGTCAAACAAAGGGACACTGTTGGCTTCCGACCGTATTCTTCAGGGTTTTTAACTGATTTGAACTGATTTGAACTGTCTTGTTCTTCCTAATTATGCTTTTTATGGTGGAATTTGGCACTCGAAATTGCTTCGAAATAGCTTTGTAGCCTTTCCCCTCTTTGTGAGCATTCACAATGCACAAAAAAGGTCCTCACTGAGTTATTTGATCCCCTTCGCCATGCTGTCAAAGAGCTAAGAGTGTTGTCCTATAATATCCCTCACTGTACATTCAATATGACACATTTGTAATGCATCCACATTGTATGGAATAATTGCATAACAATATAAAAGCCTATCACACAATATAAAGAATGTTTGGAATGTCAAATACATGTGTATTATCACAAAAAATGGGGGTATGAATAATTTTGGACAGGCATAAAAACACAATTCTTGTTCAATTCTATTGTTATGCAAAAAATGTTGAGCCCAAATATATTGATTTGTACTTGCAAACTAATTGTCTTTAGTGTAAAGCAAAAGTTCCACCACTCCAGCTGGCATAGATATGAGAAAAACGCAAAAACACATATTTTTCAAGGGGTATGAATAATTGTGGGCTTAACTGTACATGTTATTCATTCCTAGCAGGTGTCCGAATTGTCCAGCCCTGGCAAATATGCCCGCTAAGTGGGCATATTTGCCAGTATTTACAGTTAATCCAAAAGTAGCGCTTCCACACAAAAAATGGCATATTCTACCCTTCATATATCAATTGTTTAACTCAATACCTAAATATTTTGTGTCGCTTCAAAAAATTCTTGGTTGCGTTTTGCCAGAAAAATGATGAAATTATTTCATTTTCAAGCTTTCATTGAATCCCAAAGTAGCGCTTCCACACACAAAATGGCATCTTCTATCCTTCATATATCGATAGCTGAACTTGATACTGTAACAGGAACGGGCCGTCCGTCTCCTGTTCGGGATAGGAACCTCCTTATCAGGACCATATTCATTTGAACCATAGGATTATTCTCTTAACTATTATTTTTGGTAGCGTGTCTTAGGAGATGTCAGAATGCCCTTTAGATTCAGTATTTTCAGCTTAGATCTTAAGAGTACAACAATAAGATAAGAATGGAGACAAATAACTGCAAACAGTATTGACACACGTTTAAAGTGTAAATTAATATTCCCATACCCGTCTAATGGGTTTATATTTCATCTTCCATCTTTTCATATTATTGGTAATCACACAAATTATTAGAACAATTACATAAAATCACCATGTATCTTGTACGAAAACCTAGCTCGTTCCCTTCATTTACGCACTTTGGGATTCATATAATAAAGTTTGTTTAGGACGTATATATTGCTAGACTGACGTCAAGACTTTAATAATCAATTTTGATCATGTTTTTAATTACGACTTGCAGAATGCAGAACATTGCATTCCCTAATTCATTTGCATTACCAGAATTATCCTGAGCATTTAGGTGTTTCCTCACACTGGGTGACTGATGAGGTAAATCATCATCTCTTTCCCCATTTATAGGACTTAACTCAAATTCTGAGTATTGCCGCAATTTTAGGACTTTCTTGGCCCGCATTTTCGGGATTCCCAATGCCTAAACTGCTATCAGCATTCAAGTTCGAATTTCTGATTCAGCCTGGTCTGGCTTGGCTGTGGGGGAGCTTTTCAGGAGGAGGTTTGGTTGCCAACCTGTCTGGGTGCTCCCACCCGCCGGTTTGACGAAATTCACCTCAATAATTACTTTCCAAAACATTTGAACTGCTCTAATCGCGCCAAGGGCTTTCCACCATTTGATTTGCTCGCTCAAAAATAGAATACATTTATCACGCTGAACGCAGTTCTAAGCCACGCCCCCTAACAGCTGCTTTTGTTTCTTAGCAACGTGTTGCATGAATTGAGACATTTTTGTAAGTTTGAAAATGCATTTAAAGTATAAAAATATATCACAAATATCACATGAATTTACATCTACACAACATTTTGCAACAACTTCAAGTGGTTTACAAAACGATTTGGTGATTTACTGGAAAAATCAGAAGAAATAATATCTAGAAACACTCCAGCATAGTTACAAAAAGATGGCGGAAGTTCATCATAGAATATAAATTTATCGGAAGAATCTTTCTTTGCAAATCACATTTACACACAAAATACACACAATGTGAACATTTCAAGACAATAGTAATTGTTCCTGACTATTTTACACAACTAGGGATGGCTATGTGAATATCAAAAGGTGAGATTTGAAGCCTAAACGGACACGATATAAACCAGTCAACAATTTTAATAACATTCACGGAAATACAGAATTCGTCCGTCCGTCGCTAATATCGGAGTATCATTTTGGCTCATAAAAACAAAAGTATTCAATTTAAATAATTCCAAATCTCATATTTATATATAAAAACATGTTCTCCACGATCGACTTATGTTTCAACACCAAACTCTCAAAATAACTCTTACTTTTTAATAAGCTTATTTCCCCCTATACATTACATAGGCCTGACTGCACAATGCAAGTCTACAGGGCAAAACGGTATTCCGTTACATTACCAAAATATTTTTCGTCGCTTCAAAACAATTTATTGTTACGTTTTAATAAAAAAAGATGCAATTTCAGTCATTTTTTGCAAAACTGTTATTATTGAAATTTCATTTTCAAGCTTTCATTGAAAGCGCACTATTACATTAACAAACAGGGAATCCTCTACGCCAGTGTCCAAATTAAGTGGTAATCCGGGCGTCCTGACGACCAAAAAATTCAATGCTGGTAATCCGTTGGACGACCACACTTAAAAAAGATTTTTTTTTCTTTTTCTATTTTTTTTTTCAAAGTAAAAAATTATCAAACATGACCTTAGATGACCCATATTTGACCCGAAATAAGTTGCATGGTACCCCATGACCCACATCATAGCTATGGTAACTTACAACTTAAGATCCTAAATATTTGTATTTCATTATTCTGATTCAAAATACAACCAAGGAGTTATTATATTGACTATGATAACTCTTTGGAACAACTTTTGAGGACCGTTTTCAGTGTCAAAAAACCTATTTATTTTTAAAAGTGAACAACATCTAACTAAATTCAGTAAACTATGCACATTGTTCTTTATCGCAGATGACAATGTCAATAGAAGTGTTGCCTGTAACCTTATGCACCATTATAAAGATTGATAAATGTTTGCATAAACTATTTTGATTCGTTTTAAATATATTTTTAATTTCAAGTTAAAAAGATTATAACTTTATTTCTTATGCATGTGATATATGGTAAACAAATTGTTTGATGTATGTATGATGGAAATAATAACACATAGGTTTTGAATGCATTTCAAAATCTTTAATACACAGATTTACCATTTTGCAATACCTCATCACATGCCTATGAACCACAAATATAATTTTTCTGACTTGAATTTGCAAATATATTTTTATTATTATTTTATTGTTATGTCATTTAATACTTAATAGGCAACACTTCTCTTCCCATATTAAATGATAATTTACTGAATTTAGGTATTTTTCAATTTATGTGCAATTGAAATAAAAACCAGACTTAACCTCTACCGATAGCCCTACCTTGGTGCTAGGCTGTTGACCAAGTTTTGGTGGTTATAACTTTATTTTGTCTGTCAGTGTCAATGTCATAAGCACAAAAATAAATACAAATAAACATAATGGTTCGAAAAAGGTCTCTAAATTATTCCTAAATACAAAGTAAGTTAGTAAGTAGGCTATTAATACCTTATTTGTGCATAACTATTAGGTTAAAAGAAATTTCCAGAAATCTGCATAATTAATGGTCAAATTACGGATTTTTTTCCTTAATTTGGCCAAAAAAAGAAGTTGTGTTGCCCTCAAGTGCCAAAAATTAAAAATTGGGTCGGTCAATCGGATGTTTTGTTGGTTTTTTAAAATATTTTTCAATTATTTTATTTTATTTATTTGTTGGCTGAAAAATATATGCTTTATGTCAAGACAAAATTGGTATAGGCCTTGTCAATTTAACTATGTTTCTAGTGTGACAATAGTCTAAAAAACATTTAAGCTTACTTATTCATTTCAAGCAAGAAATAGTAACATTTAGACACTTTTAATCAAATTTAATCTAAAAAAAAACACCCCAGTTTTTACGATTTTAGGGTCGGTCGCAGAGGGCAACACAACTTTATTTTTTGTTGGCCTTATTGTGTACACTTATTGGTGTACACACACCAATCCCCTCCCCCATCACCACAAACCCCCATCCCACATGCACAGACCCACTCAACCCCAACCACAAACCTACACCACCTTCCCACAATGCCCCCTCCACATCTAAACCACCCCTACAACCTCCCCTCCCTATGCCACCACAAAATCCTCCCCTTCCCATCCCCACCACAATTTCCACAACCCCCTCCCCTTCCCATCCCCACCACAATTTCCACAACCCCCCTCCCTTCCCATCCCTACCATAAACCCCCCTTCCCATCCCCACCACAAACCCCCTCCCCTCCCCACCACAAACCCCCTCTCTTTTCCATCTCCACCACAAACCCCTCCCCTTTCATTCACAAAACCCCTCCCCCACCACAAAACCCCTCTCCCACCACAAACACCCTAACCACCCATGGCCTACCATCCCCACCCCACGGCCTACTCTCCCCACGGCCTACCCTATCCATGCCACCACAACCACCTCCCCATCACAATCCCCCACCCTAAACACCTCCCCTTCGCAACCACACCACAAACCCCTCCCACCACAAAACCCCTCCCCCACCACAAACACCCTACCCACCCACCCCTGGGCCCTAGGCCAACCTTTCCCACCCCATGCATCCATGCCACCATAAACTCTCTCCCCAGGGCCATCCCATTCGCCACCACAAACCCCTGCCCTCCATCACAACCCCTCCCCACCACTAACCCCTCCCCACCACTAACCCCTCCCCATCACTAACCCCCTCCCAACCACAATCCCCCATCACTAACCCCTTCCCAATCACAAACACCCTCCCTATACTACATCTCACACCAACCCCCTATATTACACAAATCCAATGGTATCGATTATCGTTGCGCCGCCTATCACTACAAAAACTTTTTTACAATAGACAAAACTTTTGCTTGATGCTGAATGGATGTTTCTGACACACCCCTTGTATTTTATTGGCCACAATTACTCAATTAGCCTAGTGATCCACCCATATATAGTGCTGGGACTGGGAGATATCAACTTAGCCTCTCAGTCTCAAACCCAAAATCACAAAATGTTCTAAGTCATCTCTTCAACAAGTAGCAGAATTTGCGTAATTCAAACAGGAAATCAAACATTAACCTTACCTCAACAATTATTCACTCCATTGGAACAATTATTTTGGGTTTCAAACATGAAAAATAGTGAATTTATTACGCATTTTGTCTTGGTGGGAGAATTTGGCCCCTAAATCAGTGGGCGAATTTGTCCACCTGCTAGAAATGTATTGTATTTAAATTGTAATATATATGGAAACAAATTGTTATGTATCAACAATATTACTGCCAGTGCCACATACTTCATTTCAAATGGAAAATCAATTGATAATTACAGCTGGACTTGGATGTAGATGAGTAGTCGGAGAGAATGGCTCTTAAATAGGTCGGTGAGTCAGCCTCTAAAAAAACATGTTAAAATAAACACACAAGACAAGTTCACAACAATGGGTGTCGAATTTTGCACTGGCCATGTTGTAGCTTTTACAGTGGTGTTTACATCGACATTTAGTCACCTCTGCTAATAGAAAGAAAAACAATTATATAAATGATCCCTTACTCTTTCACTGCGTTTCCTTGATTTGTAGTAAAGTCATCTTGTAACTCCAATTTAGCCTCGTTATTTGTGTCATTTCCTCCCGTTTCGTCGTCCACAATTTCTGTGATCGTCGCCATGATGGATAATGGCCTCTCTCAACAACAAAATATATTTTTGGAGATAATTGACAGGATTTTGGAGCGCTAAAACAGATTATATAAAATAATATAATTTATATAAAGAATTGATATATATTCCATGGATCAAATTTAGTTTTTTAACTGATGTTTTATAAGCCTGTGTTATTCATCAACATGTGTGTAAACGAGCCCATTTCTGTGACCTTAATTTTGACCCTATGCAGATACGCACGCGCAAAGCTGACGACCTGACGACGAGTATCAACAAATTTTACCATTTTCGTGTGCTGAAGTTTCACATAAAAGTGAAGTATTCATCAATTTGCAGTGTAGCCTAGGTATTGGTTTATTCAGAATAAAATGTTTACCTTATTTTGATTAGGATGAAATCGAATATTAAGACTCCCCCTGTTTCTTTGACACAAAATGTAATAATAATAAATAAGCTTCCTTCTTCGCTTCAAGTTCAGGCTTTCTGCATCATCTGTCAATGTCATCACTATCAGACATCATCGACATCATGTCCTAGTTCTAAAGGCATGTTCATAAAATTTTGAAAATAAAATATCTCTTTGAAAATGGATTACATGGAAACAAAGTACTTTACAATAAAAAATGATGGCTCGACCTTGTCTACAGGCTGAATAATAAAAAAAAGTTATAACCAAAAGTAACTATTAGTTTAGCTCTGTTTCATAGCTCTCATACGTCGTGATACGACTCAGTATGAGAGCTATGAAATGAAAGCATATGTTCATACGCTGGCGATTTTCGTTTCTAGTTTGCCTATTTCTAAAACATTTGAATACACTTACCTGGGTTATACATGTGCCATGTACTGTTATTGCATCCTAGATACATTTTCAGCTCCATAAATGCTACTCAAAATGAAATATTAATGATATAAAATCGGCCCTAATTACAGCGAAATGAAGACGTCGTCAGCAAAGATGGAAGTCAATTCGCGGTAGTTTACGATTGGTTCCGAATATTTTCAATTAGTCTCGTTCCACGTTTTACTCCTCATGGGTGTACGCGTGTGTGCAAACATAGTAAATCACTAGGCGGACAACCAATACTACGATTTACGAATGCGATCAACTGTTAACAACAGCCTGGTTCCAAATTGTTGGCACCAGGCTGCTTTTAGTGAGATTCCGAAGAACGCACGTGACCTGTTTTCCGAAGATTTCTGATCTCAATTTTAAATGGTCTAATACCAAACTATACAATGTTCTAACATATTTGACATTTAAAACCATCCAATATGACAAATTATGTACAATTAGGGTCCTGGGTATGCAGTTTTCATTACGTAAATACAAGAAAGGGAATTAATGCGCTGTGCAAACGGAAGAACGCTATTTCATATGAACTCTCCGTATCGACCCTAGGTACATCCCCAAGTCTTCAAAATTACCGTACAAAAGCTGTACAAATATAGCCTGCAGGATAGCGACGTCGAGGGCGACGGAGAGTTAGTCTAATCGACCCTGAATTGACCCCTATTTCTTAGGCTGATTCCCGGTACCCAGAATCCCTTTTGGATGAGTTGTGTGGAGCCCATTGATGCAGGGACCAAGCAAACTCGACGGCATTGAAGAACGGTAATCATTTAGTCGTTAAAAAACCTCTAAAATCTCCAGAATTCGTGAGCGTAGAATTACATCGATGGTATCAAAATAATCCGTAAGTATAGTTCTATAAGTAAGGATAACTTAAATTTAACTACCAGAAAATTTATTTTTTGTTATGAAACAAATACGACGTAGGAAGTCAATGCTTGTTTTTGTAGCTACTATTAGTTAGTAGAAATATCATGCTGAAAACTGGGCAAGTCATGTACATTTTAAACCATTTTAGGTAAAAAAAGGTTTACTTTCATGATGTCCAGTTACTTGTGTGGGGTTAATTAGACATCAGTGAATACATCCCCGGCCACTTCGTACTAAATCGCTCGATTTAAAAGAGGTAGGCCCTAAACATGGAGTTTTCTAAATATTTTGGTCAACTTTTTTCTAAAAAAATGTCGCCCTTTATAATAGTCAATGATATGAACATCCCTATCCTAGTCCTGGCTAATCCTACATTGTATCTCATGACATGTCTATATTTTGACTGACTTGCATCATGTGATTATGAATGATAATTTTGTGTGCGTTGTGAATTCATGAATTTACCCAGATATAGGCCCACACGTGATTGATCGTATAGGTCGGCCCAGAATGACGTCACACGCCGTTGACATATTGTAAATAAAGGCCTCTTAGTCTTAGACTTTACTATTAGTACTGTTAGTGCAGCAATTTCAGAGACCCGAGGTGCCGCGTAAAATACGCTTGGCTTTTGAATTTGACGCTTGACTTTAAACCCCAAGGGTATTTTTGACGCATCACTTTTCTTTTCCCACGGTCCTTAAAAGTCAGATCTTATGAGTCGCCATTTAAAACCAGTCACCAAAATTCATCACACAGACCGCCGCGCCATAATACTGGTTCACACATCGCATTTTCGCCAATCTCAAGTTGATCAATCCAGTCATTAAAAAATACCACCCACGCACGGTATTACAATAAAATGTACTTCAAGGGCCACTTGAGAGTGAAAGCTATTGAACAATGTTGAATAAATACTTAAAGAGGGTTAATTGGTTGACAATAAATGATAAGACCCCATTGTCTGTTTTGGTCCACTGCTCTCAAGTACCCTCCCTCCTAGGACTTTTCCCAGGGGATGTCCTCTCACCAGGATTTGTATTGTGTCCCGGTATTGTGTTCATTCATCCCGTCAAAACAATGGTCAATGAGTTTCCTGGTGAGCTGTGCATATAATCGTTGAATGTTTAAATTTTATTGATGTAAATAAAAGATGAAAGGATCCGTTGTAAACAGTTTCTTTCGGAATAATTATATCCTGTCACAGTAACCCTGGTTTGTTTTGGCGTGTCTTTGTGAATTAAATAATTAATATAGGCCTACACACCTATAGTATTTAATAAATCGAAGAGTCCGTGTCAAAGGGCGACATTCTAAATTGATGGTTTGCCACGTGGCGCAGCTATCGATATTGCTTTATTTAACTTTTAAATGTCCGCAAAGTTTACTTGCTGATATAAAATGAAACCCCCTAAAAAGTAAAAGTTATTGTTGTTCGGAAAAGTAATCTACCTTGATTTCCTCCCTATCATGCAATAGATGGATCCTAAACATAACACATCTATTTATAGCGTGGGAAACTGAACTTGCCAGCAAGACATGTTAAAACATGTTCAAATATTTGTTGGTGACCTGTATTGGAGGCGGGACTAGCTCATTAATATAACCAATAAGAGAATAGCCAGTGATTTCAGTGATAAAGTGGAGGGGAGTTGCCAACCAATTAGGAACATTACAGCAAGTCACTGACTGATAGTAGTGACCTATAGACTTTTAGCCAATCGGAGTATTAGTAGTTTATTTTGTTGAGTCAAAACATTCACGCGGGAACAGCACGTGTATATAGAGGGGCTACTTTAATCATTGATAAGGCCAGTGACCTGGTATAGTTTATCAGTGGAACTGTCACTGAGTTTATTGAGCATGCGTGGTAGTCATTGGTAGGTGGAGGTTGATCCGTGCTGATTAATTAAACATTTGGGATACTATTCACTCTATTCACTCATTGTTATTGTCCATTCATATGATATTACATAAATGGAAAGTTACATACGGTAGGCCTAAAAATTAAATTATGAAATAATTTGTTAAATTTATAATAATGTTCAGAAAGTTTTGGGGGTGGGGTGGGGGTGAAGTGGGGGTGGGGGTGAAGTGGGGGATGGGGTGAAGTGGGGGATGGGGTGGGGTGGGGATGGGGTGGGGCGATGGGGTGGGGTGGGGCGATGGGGTGGGGTGGGGCGATGGGGTGGGGGTGGGGTGGGGTGGGGGATGGGTGGGGTGGGGTGGGGGATGGGTGGGGTGTGGGGGAGGGATGGGGTGGGGGATGGGGTATGGGGTGGGGACATGGTGGGGTATGGGGTGGGGACATGGTGGGGGTGGGGTGGGGTGGGGCCCATTGACAAAATAAATTCCATGATGTGACACCCAATGGTGGGGTGGGGGAGGGCATTTTATTATTAAAAGTATTAAAATAAAAACAGCGAAGAAAATCGCGCTTAAATTTTACGGAAATGTTGTGACCCTTCACTTTTCATTTTGACCCTTCACTTTTTTTTCCCAAGGGTCAAATACCCTTGGGAAAAAAATTGAGTGAAAACACTGTAGTGTTAGTGTTATAACTGTACACAGCATGATGAGGGTTACACCACCAATGCACTATGGGATTGCACGTCCGGTAAAAGTTTATCACAGCAAGAGTTCTTATTTGCGGTACAAATTGCAGAGATTTTGACAGACTTTTTTCATATAATAATGTTTTATATCATATATATAATATAATATAAAGCAGTTTACCAACCCACGGTGTTTACAATAGACAATATAACAAACAAATAATAACAACCACCGGCGAATGTCCCAACGAAAAATAAGCAAGGACATTCACCGGCGGGGATTTGAACCCCGGTCTCCCGATCTCCAGACGGGCGCCTTAACCACTAGGCCACCGATAACTTGCTGATAAACGGCAATTAGAATCAGTGCTAAGTGAATAAGCGACGGGGTTATACAATACACACAGCACGATAACATGAGACATTTGGCCAAACACAGTAGGGATCACAAACGTGATGACAAGAGGAAACTGAATAAATAAATCATATAATAATGTTTTATATCATATATATAATATAATATAAAGCAGTTTACCAACCCACGGTGTTTACAATAGACAATATAACAAACAAATAATAACAACCACCGGCGAATGTCCCAACGAAAAATAAGCAAGGACATTCACCGGCGGGGATTTGAACCCCGGTCTCCCGATCTCCAGACGGGCGCCTTAACCACTAGGCCACCGATAACTTGCTGATAAACGGCAATTAGAATCAGTGCTAAGTGAATAAGCGACGGGGTTATACAATACACACAGCACGATAACATGAGACATTTGGCCAAACACAGTAGGGATCACAAACGTGATGACAAGAGGAAACTGAATAAATAAATCATATAATAATGTTTTATATCATATATATAATATAATATAAAGCAGTTTACCAACCCACGGTGTTTACAATAGACAATATAACAAACAAATAATAACAACCACCGGCGAATGTCCCAACGAAAAATAAGCAAGGACATTCACCGGCGGGGATTTGAACCCCGGTCTCCCGATCTCCAGACGGGCGCCTTAACCACTAGGCCACCGATAACTTGCTGATAAACGGCAATTAGAATCAGTGCTAAGTGAATAAGCGACGGGGTTATACAATACACACAGCACGATAACATGAGACATTTGGCCAAACACAGTAGGGATCACAAACGTGATGACAAGAGGAAACTGAATAAATAAATTCGCCGGTGGTTGTTATTATTTGTTTGTTATATTGTCTATTGTAAACACCGTGGGTTGGTAAACTGCTTTATATTATATTATATATATGATATAAAACATTATTATATGATTTATTTATTCAGTTTCCTCTTGTCATCACGTTTGTGATCCCTACTGTGTTTGGCCAAATGTCTCATGTTATCGTGCTGTGTGTATTGTATAACCCCGTCGCTTATTCACTTAGCACTGATTCAAATTGCCGTTTATCAGCAAGTTATCGGTGGCCTAGTGGTTAAGGCGCCCGTCTAGAGATCGGGAGACCGGGGTTCAAATCCCCGCCGGTGAATGTCCTTGCTTATTTTTCGTTGGGACATTCGCCGGTGGTTGTTATTATTTGTTTGTTATATTGTCTATTGTAAACACCGTGGGTTGGTAAACTGCTTTATATTATATTATATATATGATATAAAACATTATTATAAGACTTTTTTCAATTAAATCTATTAGTTTTGGGTATTACACATTTCTATGAGTGTGTACAGTACAAATGATTAAACAAATCGCACTAGTTTGAACATTTTAAAGTTTTAAACGACTGAAATCGGCAGAAGGTCCATCCTGAGTTTTGGGGGCGTAAATAAAGGGCCGAAATCGGTACATCAAATTAATCACGAAATATTGAAAAATCTAGTCAAACACTTTGCCGTATCCTCTTGATATGTTTTGCGGACATCCCTTAAGAATAATCTCAGTAAATGTCATTAAGGACGTATGGGACAACTCAAGTTAGAGCTGATTGTTTGACCCATACTTTGCACGTAGCGTCTATTGGGAGTGCATTGGTAAGTATACCCATGACGCGATCGCTTGGGTTGGGTTGATCTATTCTACTGTATGGTTAGACTGCAGGGTTGTAGCTAGGCCAACTTTTGTGCCAAAAATGGTGAACGGAGGGAGCGAAGCAACCGGACGGGCTCAATATTTCGCTATTTGGTTACATAACTCTCGCGGCTCAGGGGCCGGGATGTTTTTAGGCTTTTTTATTGCACTTTGAGGGTTCCTGCCACACCATTTCTTGTTTTATGAGGCAGTTTAATGATTTTATCAGGGACTTTCAAAGATGAAAGTCTCTGATTTTATCCACAAAAAAAAAATAAAAAAATTGTATGCTCTACACACAAGATCGTTCCTGTGATCGTGTGAGGCCGTGCAAGTTGTAACTGAAAGCAACTGTTACTGTTGTTTACATCAGCAAACAGCATGTGACGTAATTCCAGGCCGACCTATCGTGTGTGTGTGTTCATATTATTAACTTGTTTTTAATTAACCTTAGATTTATAACAGGAGAAGATTACAAAGATTTTTAATTATTTTGCAACTACATAACAGTGGAGTGGCGTACCCAGATGAGCCGCCCTCGGGACATTTCTGATTTTGACTATGAGTTTTTTTCTGTCGACTTTGAGGACAACGTCACTCCTAACCCCCCCCCCCCCCCCTCCAACTTATCAAGATTTCAGCTGCTGACGGAGATAAATTGGGCAACTTTTACGATTTTTTTGGAATCTGTAAAAAAATGTTGTCGGTACATCATGCCTTTCGTCGGTACAACTATGCCATGGCCCTCAGTTTCCAAAAGCTGGGTACGCACGCCACTGCTACATAAGGCCTATGTAACACTGGTAGGCAGGATCATAACGTTTTGAAGTTTAAAGTATCTCTTTGAAAATGCATAAATAAACATGATACTTTTCTATAAAAAATGATGGTTTAACCATAACTGTAAGTATAGTGGAGGTTAAATATTGACAAAGTTATGACCAAAAGTATTTTTCATTAATATTGCCAAAAAGTAGTCTATTCAAGACGAAATTTGCTGAGAAATGACCATCGGGCATTAGAAAATTTCCCATAGAAACCTGTGCAAATTTGAAACCATTTTTTTGCGTAATAAATAAGCTTTACTTTCATGATGTGTAGCTGCTTGTTGTGTTTGGTTATTTAGGCATCAGTGAATACAAGTTACATCCCAGTTCCCAATTTTTTATCTGGATTTAAAAGGGGGCAAACATGGATGTTTCATTTTCCCCGTAGGTTTACACAGTAAAATGTCTGCAAACTTGAAATGACGATTGCTGCCAACTTTTAACAAAGGGCGCCCTCTAAATGTGATCAATGCTAACTGTGGGCTTGGACTTTGTTGGTGTATTTCCTTCGTGATTAATAATGTACTTACATCTGCATTTATTTTTCTGTTTTAAAATATTGAAATTTAAAAGAGTTGCACCACTCGTTCAAACTCCAGAAAATAGTGGTAAGCAACAAATTATCACATGCCTTGATTATTCTCAATGCAGATTTGTGTAGGCAAAATACTGAGACTCTGCTGTTTCCAATTCATTGGTACATGTATGTACGTCCGTCTGAAACAGAATAAACGTTTAGCAAAAACAATGAAATGATACGGCCATCGCCATGCGCACAAAAAGAGGCTGACCTCTTGTACCACCCTTAAACATGCATCACTACGTCGTAAGTGCATACATTTTGTACTACACATGTTAGCGGTTAATTTAAGATTGCAGGGAACCACCCTACAGTAAATTGCACGTCGCCAGTCACAACAACTTTATGCAGATGAATTGTCACATGCCTGCAGATATTACAATGGGGAAACCTTCTTCTGCTATATATACTCAAAACAAATAATTCTTGATCAACTGTTTTTTAACACACATCTCAGACACACACACGGTGTGAGGTAGTCTGGCGTCACCAAGAGAAGAAAAGAGGAGCTTCCCAGAAACCATTGTGGCTGGTAGCATTACTATGTCTAATCAAACGTGCACTCTCATAATTTAGTACATGGTTCCCATTCCTGGTTCAGAATAAACTGGGTAAACATGAATCGTTAGTAAAATAAAACACACCATTGCAAAGTTCTAGTTCTGCTCTATCAATTTATGTTATTTTTTTCACTAACGATTCATGTTATAGAGGGAAATATCACTTTTAAAAGCTCCAAAACATAAATATATAATGCATTGTGGGAACTGGAAGGTTATGATTTCTGTCCGGTCCAAAATCCGATAGCTTTACTGCACCTGTGTGGGCACCCGTGTGTGAAATACACTTTTGAAATGCCCGCTTTGTTAGGCATATCATGCGTGTATGCTCCATACAGATATGGATCGTTTACCAATCCTTTGTGAGTATTTCTGTAGATATGGATACATTCAACTATCTGACTCAAATGATGACAATAGCCGATAGAAAAGTATGGCCAGCAAGAAAAGGTCCTTCCCACAATGCATTATGCTTTAATGCCTCTAAATTTGTCAACAGCAGTAGTGTAAGTTAATAAGACATGGTAATTTGATCGGACACACTGGTTTCTGGGAAGATACCGATATCTTCTCTTGGCGTCACCAGTTTATTATTCTGGGATTATAAGCTTTATTCTGTATAATCCCTCAATTGAAGTCTTTACCCTTGAATCTTGAATGTTGGAATCCTAGTAAGCACTGCTTGTACAAGGATAGTTATAAACATCATTCATGTCATGCCGATGTGCAGGGTGCAATAAACAAAGATGTAGATGTGCAAGTAAAAAGTAGCAAGACCAGCTACAGGTGTTGATGGGTTGCAGTGGGCTGTAGAACTCTCACCTAGAGGTAGCACGTCACTAAATAGTTCCGAAGAAAAACCCGGGATACCTTTCACAACTGTATATGTATAAATGCGCATGTTTCTTTGAACCATATCTCGGCTAATAGTCCGAGTTGAGACTTGAAAATAGCACCAAATTAAAGCTGGGAATTTTGTCTGTTACCAGATGTGGATAAAAATATGATGTCAACTTGTGTGGAATAAAAGCAGAACACGGTACTACATGACCGTCACAGTGGCCAGATCATATTTTCATACACGCGATTGAAGCATTTTAACCAGTCGAGGGCGGTATTTTTTATTTGAACCAGCATAATTGTCTGATTTTCAGCCTATTAAAAGAATACATGAATACCTATAAATTAATGAAATTACAGAAAATTTGACCGCGTAGTTTTACATTACATTGCACGCATTTATGCTATAAAATGAACAGAAAACCGCCCTAAAACACTGTTCACTGGAGCCGCTTGTTCCTGTAGTCATCGCCTGTACAATCATTTGCAAATTAATTTTCATAAAATCTTGTGTAAATATTATACACGAAGACGCCGTCCTCTTTAACTTGATACCATTTAAAGGCTGAAATTCGAAAGATTACCAGAGATATAGTGGGGGCAAAATGTATATCGTATCATAGTAAAAGTTGGGAACGGGTTTCCCGGGCTTGGTGAAGAGTATTTAGTGGTGTGCTACCTAGACTAACTCTCGCTCCCTCTTACACAGAGGTAACCCCCAATGCCCCAAATTAGTGAATTGTTGTAAGATTTGTATGTATTACTGTCAATATCTCCATATTTCTTGTTCTTTTAGTAGTAGCATTCAGTCAAGATGGGGCGAGATTCCAAAGGACGAGGCCATCATGGCAAAGGCCATGGCAAACAGGCACAACCTGAGTATTCTTGGCAGGACACACATTGTAAGTATGATCATTAAGCCAATAAAATAAGATGTTTGGTTGCCCTCCGCCACCGACCCAAAAATCGAGAAATTCGCTGGTCGCTTTTTTTATTAATTTTTTTAAAAATATTTTTCTCAACACATAAAATTCGAAAATTGCTGTTAATATTTTCTCCCAACAACATTTTGAATGTTTTGAAACTAAAGGCTAGAGCCTCAGTAAATTACTGCTACAAAGTCGTATATTCACCTATTCCCGTTTGCACATTTCGTACCCCCATGACCACAAACACGGCCTGACGCCATAAAAAATACCAATAAATTTAAAAAAAGGATCGACCTTTACCAACCTTCTAAAATTTTGCCCTATTAGGGCAACCAAACATCTTTTTTTGGCATTATGCAAAAGGGTGTTTTTTTTCAAAAAAATATTAATAACTGATATATAACTTTTGTACTGAATTGAATCCTGATGATGCTTTCAACCCAATGAGCAAAGTTGTCCCTCAGAGGAATTTAATGTTCCGATTCCAAATACCAATGAATGTCATGTCCAGCATATCTCCGTTGACGTTGAGGGTTTGCCCCGTCTGAATGTGGATTTCAATGACTTCTTTGGGGATATCTTGTACATTATCAAAGCTGATGGAAAACCAGGAGCTTTGGTGTGTTTTACTCAATCTAGTCGCTGTCATATTCATTCTATTAGGCCAAGTAAAAAAATAAAGTAGTTTCTCGTCCCCTTGCGCATCCCTTTTCAGGAATTCTGTAATGTTCTTTTTCTTCTTTATTTCTTCCATTATTTGTTTATTGAAATATTTAAATAGCTGACATCTTAGTAATTGATTTACTGTAGGGTATACACCACCAATGCACTATGGGATAGCATGTCCGGTAAAAGTTTATCACAGCAAGAGTTCCTTTTTGCGGTACAAATTGCGAGATTTTGACAGACTTTTTTCAATTATATCTATTAGTTTTGGGTATTACACATTTTTAGGAGTGTGCACAGTAAGAATTTCAACAAAAAAATTGCACTAGTTTGAACATTTTAAAGTTTTAAATGACTGAAATCGGCGGAAGGTCCGTCCTGAGTTTTGGGGCGTAAATATAGGGCCGAAATCGCTACATCAAATGAATCGCAAAATATTGAGAAATCTAGTCCGACACTTTGCCATATCTTTTTGATATGTTTTGCGGACATCCCTTTGGAATAATCTCTGTAAATGTCATATGGCTCATTCCATGAAGTTGGGGCATATTATGTGACATCCAAGTGAAATTTTCAAAATGGATATTTTCCAACTCTTTCTTCTTTTTTAGGTTCTACATTTACCAAAGTCCAATGTAGATCTTTTTATTTTAATGTAACATTTGGTGTAAAATAACCGCACATGTTCAACAGTTGGATGACATTTCCAAAAATCCTGATGCTACATGGACACCATTTCTCATTTCCATATCATTTTCTAATAAAATAGCTTAAGATGTGGGCCAAGTTTCTATACCTCAATTAACTACTTGGAACCACAAATACATGAAAAGAAACCAGATTTGTCTAGGTTGAACATAACTTAACGAACAAGACATCGTAGATTAACTGTTTTATGTAAAAACTCATTGAAAAGTGACTCTTTATTTTGCAATTTGTATAATGAATTTAAATAAAGTACATATCAATATTTGTTTGATGTAAAGTACTCTATAAACCATGCACATTGATTACATTATAGTCATAAAGTAAGTATATGAAGTATTATTTACCTGTATAATGTTATAAAATGCACTACCGATGCTACATGGACACCGCGTCTTGTAACATTGTTAATAATAAGACTATTCATAATGTTACAATTATTTGAGTGTGAATGGTTTGTCTACTTGTTTATCATATCAAGTAGATACAAAGAGTGAATTGCTTGAAATTTATCTAAACACTGTTCATGTAAAATTTACCCTTTCTATGTACTTTAGTATTACGATGCTACATGGACACCGTGCCCTAAAATATTTGGAACAGCTTGAACAGGTGCATCCTTTTCAGATCAATAGAGAGGATGTACTATGATGTTAACATTTTATGTTATAAGCACACGATAAAATTAATAACATGGATTGTAAAACTACAAATTACACAAAAAGATAACCTGCCATGAAGCATAAAACATAATTACCTATGATACACATACACCATTTCTTACAATTACACAATAACAATACACCATTGATCAAAGAAACTTAAGATGTCCACTGAAACAAACTTCATGCAGTGTTGTTCTTAAAGTACCCTTTGTGATCTTAGTCTCTTTGCTTGTTTCTGATTGAATCATCCTCTATTATTGATAAAGATGATTGAAAAGTTTGATCACTTAAAAGTCAGTTTGCAAAAAAATAATTTAATTGCCATGATGGATTTCTTTGGAAAGGTACTAGTTTTTGAAAATGATGGGTTCCTTGTCTTCATCTCCATAAATTCCAGGACGATAGAACTGTCTTCTGAATTAATGTCAAGAACCTGCAAAGCAAAACAAAATAAACCTTATGGCTTAGTATCTTCATGGAACATTGTGTATTGATATTGGAGTAGATTATTTATTCATGTTGCACTTTTTGTGTTGCAGGAAAATATTTATATTAAAATCATGCTGGAGTATTTGATTTATTATTCATTTAACATGAAAAAGAATAGCAAAGGATAGAGAACTTAAATGATTTACAATTATTTGTTTTATTTATAGTAAATAAAACTTAAATAAGGGAATGTTTATTGTGAATTCAGTGAAATGCTAATGGAAATGGTGTCCATGTAGCATTGTGTATTAATATATTTCATTAGATATACATCTCTCATAATATGCCTTTTTTTCTGTAAAGTGTAGTAAAATGTAGGCAATGTTTTGAATGTTTTGGGTGATGGATAATTTCGAATGGGGTAATTGTTTTAGTCTAATTAGGCAAATTTTATGAAATGCTACATGGACATGGTGTCCATGTAGCATCGTATTGGTAAGCTATATTATTAGCATTAAAAGAGCAAAAACTAATTCATTATTAACTTCAAAGTTTATTAATGATGTGATTCTACAAAAAAAATACAATTTCAACGAACTATAACGATACCCAATGCAAAATATTGCCCATGCTATGCCCGATGCTACATGGACGCCAAATTATTATGGCGTCCGTGACTCAAAATTAATATCAACATGAAAAGAAATTCTGATTCAGTGTTTCCCTTTCAATAAAAATGCATTAATAAATACAGACATACAAGCAACATTAAGAAATAATTACAATCGCACTTACCATTCACAAAACTATCCAATGTTTACATTTTGATGCTACATAAAAGTCCCGATGCTACAACGGGACACCAGCGACTGAAACCTTGATAAAACTAGCCCACGTGTGGAAAATTCCAAACAAACCTGATAGCTATTGACCTCTATCCTTACAAAAAGAAATATGGAATGTTTTATTTATCTCCAGGGGGGGATTCCCACAAATTGCATAGGATGTTTATCACGATGCTACATTTTATGGTTAGGACACCATGCACACGGCACGGTATACTTTTTCATGAATATATGGAATGGTCTTCATAAAATTTATTCTCATTTGCAATAGTTTTCAATTGATAAATGCTCTTAATTTTGGAAAATAATTTAAAAATGTATGATAGAGAACTACCCCCATTCAGCAATGAAAACTCCCGATGCTACACGTGTATATTTTGTGGACACCGTGCGTAGCATCGGAAAGGCAATTTTCATGTTGCTTGGGTGAAAAATCAGTCCAGCGTGACGAGGTGTTTTGGTCAGTAAACTATGAATACATGTATCTTTTATTAATCAAATCGATTTCCAAGCAATTCTATGATAGTTTTGCTTACATAAAACTCATATTAATTGTTGTGTTTTCCATGTCACGTTTTTTAGCAAAAATGGTCTTGGACACCACCTAATTTTTTATTTTTTTCTTCTTCAAGGAAGGGTCGATTTTTTTTTTTTTTCATGGCTCAATACTATAACCTAGTACTGTTTTTGGACACTAAAAAAATTGATATACACATAGAGTAAAACAGTTTATAAGCTGCCTAAAGTACCAAATTCTGCTATTTTAACAAATGCCCCAACTTCATGGAATGAGCCATATAAGGATGTATGGGATAACTCAAGTTAGAGCCGATTGTTTGACCCCTACTTTGCACGTAGCGTCTATGGGGAGTGCATTGGTGGTGTATACCCTTGAAGCGGCGGGCTCCAACTGGGTACCAAAAGACATTGGGGATCAACAAAATGCTCAATAAAATCTAATACACTGATGATCCACACGCGGGGCACGGTCTAGTTCGGCCTATATTGTTTAATCCTTTCAAAAATCGTTTTTAATCAACTAAAATGATGTCGTTCTCTTTGGAGATTTTCAACAAGAAACACCTTTAAAAATCAAGGGGATTTTGGATTTCATATGATGAATCTAATCACACCCGAGTTTGAATTAAAACCCTGAGGTTTTTACTTTTTAAAACGAGTCAAAATGATATAATAGGTTGAGGCGCGAATTTTCTTTAACACCGTGAACACGGTTAAGTTCTCACACAATTCCAATTCCATAGCAAATTGGTCATTAAACATGTTCAAAAAGCCGGGGCAGGGGGTTGGTGGTGTGATAAGGAGTCTATTCAAGTTATTTTTTAGTGATCTATGTGTTTTTGAATGATAATTAATGATAACTAGTGTATACCCAGTCCAATGAGCGTGTTAAAGCAGGTTTTGTGTTACGCCCCCCCCCCCCCCCCCCAGAACCATGAAATAAAAAGATTTTACAAAGGCCTCTTCTCTTCAAAAGTTACACAACCAATCAGGCAATGCCATGCAGGTAATGGTGATTCTGGATTATTTATTTTTAAAAATAGGTGCCCTCATCCTCCTTTGTTCCAAAAGTTAGGACGAGAAACTAGTTTTAATTTTTATTTGGCCGTATTGACTGATTACTCGGTAGGTTTAAGTCCGTGAATCAATTCGCGTAAAGATTCTCGCTAAATTCCAAAGACTTACTTATTTCACCAAGTAAACTTGCTCTGAAATTTGTATACTTTAAACATCGAGGAATCCCCAGTATCTGTCTTCCAGTGGTGGTGTTTTTTTTAATATAGCCTGAAGGGAGAGATCCTTCCAATTATAGCCTGAAGGGAGAGATCCTTCCAATTGCAAGTAGAGTTGATTGTCTGTACAACAGATTGGTATTCAGCGTGATGATGTGATTTCAGTTCTTGGATAATTTATTATGGACAATTTGTTTGAAATGATCGTAACTTGTTTTGTGATAAATTTTGTTGCGCGCACCAATTTCTGCTCAACTTTGAAGCTTATTCTAGCATGTCCCTATACTACTGCCTAAAAGTGTGGGAAATGTGCACCAAATGCCGTCATGACTCTGGTGCCCAGGGTTGACGTTACAAGGGATTTCAGGGCCAGGACCCTCAAAATTTGACTTATGTGCAGTTTCTGGGTCCAAAATGCTCCATTTTAGTTGCAAATTACACTGTTTTTCTGCTCTATTATGTTGATTATGGCCTCTCAGGACCAATCTGCGCTAAACCTTTAGTGGTGTCCAAAGATTGGCTAGTTTGACAAACATACCCTTAGGTATTAGTGCTATCAGTCTGGGGTTCAAATTCGCTCCGCTAAAGATATCGCAATGACATCGCGATCTCTGGTTCTGTTTTTTTCCGCTCTATACTACGATCGACTTATAAGAATCCAATATAAGTCCACACACATGCTGCTGATTTTTAATGTATCTATATTTTTTGTTACAGTTACAAAAGAAGAGTTTGATTCACTGTTGAACATGTTTCATCTGCTGACAAAGGAAAACATGCACGCAAGAGCCCACAAGCTAGACCGTACCCAGTTTCGTGATGTACTCCACTCCACATTCCATATGACAGACGACATTATCATGGACAGAGGTATATGCATTCAAAAATTCAACAAGATTTTTAAACGGGCACTGAGAGATACATATTGGATAGGCCCTCAATCTTTCTACATTTTCCACATCCCTGACAATTTTGCATTGAAAGGAACAGTCAAATTTCCAGATTTGCTAAATGAAATGTCCGCTAATATTAGCAGTAAAATTTACAATCAAGTATCCGTGACCCAATGCGCACAAATTCAGGAAATCAAATGTCAAGCTATTTCCAGGGATCTACCTACATCCAATACAAAATGTAACAATAAGAATCTCATTTCAGAGTCATCGACCACAAGAATAATTATTTCACTATTGGTTCATGTAAATCATTTTATTATTGTCAACAACTATAATTAGTATTGTACTTTTTCCTTTTCAGTTTTGAGGGCATTTGACAAGGATAGTGACAGTTACATCAACCAAAAAGAATGGGTGTTTGGAATGTCCGTCTTTTTGAAAGGAACATTGGAAGAGAGAATAGAATGTGAGTGTGCATCTTTGTCATTAAAGGCATATTATGTGTTATTTTCCAGGGGGTGCCCTCTATTCATGATTTTTTTAGAAAGTAGATTTTCCTGCAGATTTACATTTCTTATCATAAATCATAAATATATTCTGAGTTAAAAAGCAATACGATTCCTAATTACTTCAAAATCATGGTTTAAAGAGTGAAAATAAACTACAGTTTATTTTTCAATCTAAATTCACTCTTAAAACATGATTTTGAAGTAATTAGGAATCACATCGCTCTGTAACTCAGAATATATGATTTATGATCCGAAATGTAAATTTGCAAGAAAATCTACTTTCTAAAAAAAATCATGAATAGAGGGCACCCCCTGGAAAAGATCACATAATATGCCTTTAAAGGCATATTATGCGATCTTTTTCATGGAATGCCCTCTATCTTTGAATTTTTCCTAGTGATGCAATTTTTGGGTCAAATTAGATTGATAAACATGAAACTAAAATATCTTGTAAGTTACAGGGCAGGGCAATACACTTCCTAATTAGTTCAAAATCATGTTATGAATGGGTTAAAATAAACTGTGTGGTCTGCGCCCGACAACTTATTTTCTAAGTTTTTGGTTCGTAAATAGAATTCCATGGTTTTACACTGTGTTAACGCAGTTTACAGTGTTTCCAGATATGATTGCAATTCGCAACTATACACAAGTGAACATATAGTACAGAATGCTTTTTTTGATGAAAATAAAAATAATATATTGAAAATTCTCTAAATAATTGGAAAGTAGATTTCCATTGTGGTTTAGTAAAGTTATGAGATTTTTCTACGTAAAATACAGCCAAGATCGATTTGTGAGTCCAGCAATGTCTTTCCTTATAGTCAAACTTCATTATACGAGAGAAGAAAAAAAAGTGGGTAAAATATGAAAAAGATCGCATAATATTGCTTTAAATTGAGCTATATTTTACAACTGGAATGGTCGATACAACCATTAGTTGTAAGAGATTAGAAATCAGTAGTCTCTTACACTCGTAAGTCTTAAAATCAATGTTTAAGAATTGAACGGAATGATCCCTAATTTGAAGAGAATAAACCCTAATAATTATAACGGAATAAACCCATATCCCTAACCCTAATTAAAACCGTTTCTCTTATTCTAATCTAATACTTATTTGGATTTTCTTTCTTCGCCATTCAACCCCGATACAGCCATGGTTATGTCGACCATTCTGGTAGCCACTTGAATGAGAGGTTTATTGACCAAGATTCCAAAAGTCAAATAGCGAAATAGTTCTTCAAACAATTTTTAACATATTATTCAAATACTGTAAAACAAGTTAATTTCGTGAACAATTTAATTTTCGCGAATTTCGCGAGAGGCTCCAATTCGCGAAATTATATTGCCGCGAATTGATGTGTGTGAAGATGACAGCAGCGCCATTCAATCCTGATACTTATTTGGATTTTCTTTCTTCCCCATTCAATCCTGATACAACAATGGTTGAATTGACCATTCCGGTAGCCACTTGAATGAGAGGTTTATTGACCAAGATTCCAAAAGTCAAATAGCAAAATAATTGTATAAGAATGATTTCAAACATTTATACAAATATTCATGGTTCTGTTACCTTTTTTTCTTCATCAGGAAGCTTTTTCAAACAGGTTGTTGTGATGTCATTGGCAGATGACATTTTTTGCAACATTGCTGATTGAAAAGTTTACTGGTGTTGAGTGAAACATAGTTGAACAATTATATATATTTGTATCTAAATGTGTAATTGACTTCAAAATAGAAGCTGGGCACCCCCACCCCCCCCCCCCCCCCCCACACCATATAAATTATTAGTAAGACAATCCCTGTTGATTAGGCCACACTAAAAAAAACCTATGGGCCTGACCAACCCATTTTTATCCCCCTGGTTTGTAAAACCAGAAGGGGATTTTGTCATCATGTCAATGGGGGTGCGTGCGTATGTGTGTGTGTGCCTTTTGGTTAGCCTTTTTTTCCAAATGCTGTATCTGTTGAAAGGATGGACGGATTGACTTCAAATCTTCAGTGATAGGTAGGCCATGGTCAAACACTGTAGCTGCTTGTTTGGGGGTCTAATTTGCAAAGGTCATCTGAGGTCAAAGGTCATCTAGAGGTCAAATCGTAAAAGTTGCCCGAATGCTGTATCTGTTGAAAGGATGGACGGATTGACTTCAAACCTTCAGTGATAGGTAGGCCATGGTCAAACACTGTAGCTGCTTGTTTGGGGTCTAATTTGCAAAGGTCATCTGAGGTCAAAGGTCATTTAGAGGTCAAATCGTAAAAGTTCCCTGTTTGACTTCAAACTTGGAGAAAAGAAACATGAACACCGGGTGAACATGTTTAAAATAAATTAGAGGTCATCCAAGGTCATCTGAGGTCAAAGGTCATCCAGCGGTCAAATCTTAAAAGTTGCCCGATTGACGTCAAACTTGGAGACAAGAAACATGAACACCGGGTGAACATGTCTAAAATAAATTAGAGGTCATCTGAGGTCAAAGGTCATCCAGAGGTCAAATCGTAAAAGTTGCCCGATTGACGTCAAACTTGGAGACAAGAAACATGAACACCGGGTGAACATGTCCAAAATAAATAAGAGGTCATCTGAGGTCAAAGGTCATCCATAGGTCAAATCGTAAAAGTTGCCCGATCGACGTCAAACTTGGAGACAAGAAACATGAACACTGGGTGAACATGTCTAAAATAAATTAGAGGTCATCCAAGGTCATCTGAGGTCAAAGGTCATCCAGAGGTCAAATCGTAAAAGTTGCCCGATTGACGTCAAACTTGGAGACAAGAAACATGAACACCGGGTGAACATGTCTAAAATAAATTAAAGGTCATCTGAGGTCAAAGGTCATCCAGAGGTCAAATCGTAAAAGTTGCCCGATCGACGTCAAACTTGGAGACAAGAAACATGAACACTGGGGGAACATGTCTAAAATAAATTAGAGGTCATCCGAGTTCAACGGTCATTAGAGGTCAACCAAGGTCAAAGGTCAACAAGGGGTTAATTTGTGCAATGAACACCGTGGGAACATGTAAAAAAATAATTAGAGGTCATCTGAGGTCAAAGGTCATCCAGAGGTCAAATCGTTAAAGTTGACCGATTGACCTCAAACTTGGAGAAAAGAAACATAAACACCGGGGGAACATGATCCATATATGACCGTTGACCTCATTTAGTTGATCTCCCAGCCAGGGGGATTCGCAAGTCGTGACTTGCAGTATTTTTTCTTCTTCATATTTTGATCTTTTTTCTTTTTTCATTTTGAACATTTTGAAACATTTTTGAATTAAAAAAATGTTTGAAGCTTAAAATTCCCCCAAAATTCCCAATTATTTTTGAAAAATACATAAAAAACAAGACAAAAACATCTGACCGACAGACCGACCCTATGGGGAGGTCTCTTTGCCTGTAGATAGAACAGCATTTTGAGTGTGTGTGTGTGACCTTATGGTAAAATCTAACATGTATTATATGTTGATGTTGTGTTTAGTTTGTTTCCAGGTGTATGACCTCAATGCAGACGGTTACATTCAACGAGAAGAGATGTTTCACCTACTCAAGTCTTGCTTGATTAAGCAACCATCAGAAGAGGATCCTGAGGAAGGCACTAAGGAACTCTGTGAACATACCCTCAAGAAAATGGTATGGAATTTAACCTAGCAGGCCACTCATGTATAAGTAAGGCTGGATCTGAACACTTGCCACGCGTCAGGCGTTTGCAGACGACAGTTCCAAAATTTCTAAAAAATGTTTCAAAAAATGTCACAATTATTGAATTTCATTATCAAATTTGGAATCACCATAAGAAATGCATTGAAATAAGTACACACATGCCTAGTATTGGTTCAGTAATTCTTGAGATAGGCTTTGAAAGTTGGTAATGGTTTCTGAAAAAATCTGTTTTATATGGTATGGTAAAGTGTTAGCCTTTTTGGTAGGTCTGCCAATCAGGCAGGTAGCATCTTAAAGTTACTAGCCCAATTTGTTTCCCAATTAACAAGTAGATTGAGGGCAAGTAAACAACTTTCTTTTTTTCGCCTAAGGGAATTGTCAAATGGGAAAATGATGTACATGTACCTTAGTCAACAAAAAAACCCATTTCTACAGGTGTGTTTTTCCCCTTCAAATGAAGAAAAAACAACCAACCTTGTTCTATGGTAAAGGGCGGTGTGGACTCTCAGGTACAGCCTCCGTAAAACTGCCGTAACTTCTTCAATATTCATTTAATCTATATAAAAGTATACATTTTCTTGAAGGAAAAGGTTCAATGAATCCAACCATGAACAGGAAATTGACCATTTTGGAAACAAATTATAAAAAACATGTTTTTTGACCCATTTTAGGTTTATGCAACATAACTCAAAATATATTTTGTCAAATTTTGTCATACTAGTTTTATCATAATCCTAATAAAATTCCCTAGGAGGTGTATTTTTTATTTATTATTAACATATTTAAAAAAAAAATTATAGACCAAAAACTGCCCAAAAATGTGATTTTTACTATTTTGGAGGTAAAATAAAATCACGTATTTTAAGCTGAGGGTCCACACCCCCCTTAAACGTACCTCTCAGGTAGGGTCGATCGAGCATTCTTTTCTTCTTTCAAATTTTCAACAATTTTCATCTCCTTACCAACATTTTGTTTGGTTACAGGATTTGGATCATGACAACAGATTGTCCTTCAAAGACTTCAGCCAATCGGTCATAAAAGAACCTCTGCTGTTGGAAGCATTTGGACCTTGTCTGCCATCGGATAGTGTAAGTACAAGAATAATGATTTGTAAAGCCCTTACGCCAAGGGGCAATTGAGAGATCGCCGAGAAAAATGAAATTTTGAAAAAAAGGAATTGTTTCAATAGATAAGGTACGTAGGAACACTGAAGTGTAATTATGTACGGGAAAACGGTTGAATAATGGTGCTAGATTGAAATTTGGGTGAAGCAAGTTATGCGGTGAGTGATGCTGATAATCTTGATGTGATCTACATTGAAATGACCAAATTGTGAAATTTTACATTTTAAACGGTTTAAGATGGTAGCATATGCCTAAATATAACGTAGGTGCAAAAAACTGATGTCCAGACAAATTGAGGGCCTACTCCCATACATATCTCTCAATGTCCCTCTAAGTCTTTATGCAAGGGATTACTATTCTCACAGTGGTGTCTTCAGCCTGGAAAAGGGGTGGGGGCTGTGCAGTCATGTAGAAAAGTTGTAATCGTCCATGTGAGAGCAAGCACTCTCAAAAAAATACCCTTAATGCAGATTCATAAAGAAGGAAAAAGTGACCCTTCACAAGGATCAAGCTCGATGAATCTTACTCAAAGCAAAGGATATAGGTCTTCAAGACAGAGTTTAGATTGAAATGAACTTACGAAGTAATTGTTCGATTCAGTTTTGTTATTGATTTTTTTCTTCTTATAGGCCTACCTATTTTGGGCTATTTTTACAATGACACATGGCTATCAGCCCAAAGCTACCCTTAGCGCGGATTCAGGTTAAAAAATAGACCATTACTCTCAGAAATTTGCGATTTTTTTATTTTTATATCCTTGGCTGTTAGCACTAGCCCTTGTGGCCTGCGTTGTGGTAGAAAAAAGGCCCTTAACCCAAGTTTGTATTCACACAGATGAATTGCTGCTCCAACATTAAAGCTGTAACGTTAATTGCCAATTAATTAAATTCTCATCAAACTTGTGAGTATTCACATAAATTTGGAATTGTGATAAGAGGGTTTAAAAAGATTGCCTGTTAGAACGGCCTTTTTATTGTTTTCCAAGAACAGTAAGGGAATCAATGTTATTGGAATCTTGCTGTCCCTCTCAGTGAGACTTGGAACAGTAGAAATTGGGTTTTTTCTTTCTTGAATACTATAGGAACTATTATTATGTAACAAAATGTCTCTTGTCCACTACTCTGCTGTCATAGTATAATGTCAAGGTGGAATATTGCTTCGTCTCAAAATCTATGTTTTTACAATCAAAATAACATTCAACTTAAAGGAGCATTGAGACATACATATTGGAGTGCGCCCTCAATTATTACAGGAAATCAGTTTTTTTTGCATCAAAGTAATACTTAGGCATAATACTAACTACCATCTGAAACAGTTTACAAACATTCGCCGTTTATCATATAAAATTTCATGATTTTCTTAGTTTCGATATGATGATATCGAAACTAGGTGCTGAATTCGGAAGTTACGCTATCGTTTTTCGTGCGGACTTTCGCGGCAAATCTCAACCTGGAAGTCCCGTTATTTGCTTATTTGGCATGAATGCGGTGTCGGAATTGTATGACATTTTGGATTTGGGTTATGTTGATAATTATCTTTACGTTATTTGCTCATTTAGTATATCGATACATCTCTCAATGCCCCTTTAAATCCAAAATGAACTTTGTAAGCAGAAAAGGTGTAAAGCGTCGCTGTTCTGTCAAAACCTCGTCTGTTTTTCCGGCCCTGCAACTAATGGTTATGCATAGGAAGTGTTGCTTTATACATGTTTAGGGGCAAGAGAACTTAAAAGGTTTTAATAGATGTGTTTTTGGCCCTTGAACATGTTTAAAGCAGACCGCCCAAAGGTTATACATATACAGGAAGTATTACTTTTTACATGTTGAAGGGCCAGATGGAGATACAAGGTTTGACAGAACATCAACGAAATGTTTTGCTCTAAATGTTTACTAAAAACTCCTTATTTCAGAGCATCGAGTCGTTCATAGAATACGTTATCAAAGCGCCTGATCATCGAGAGTACCAGAAGCCGTATGTACTGTCAGCTAGCACTATGCTGATGCCGTCATTGCATTCACAGTCAGTAAACGCCGCCGCAACGCAGCTTGCTTTTTTTTATCCCCATCTCACTCCCCTCTCTCACCGTAGTAATTTCATTTTCAGTTGATCACATCACACATAACACTACCTCTACTAGTGCATGGCTGACACACAACACTGGGCATGTGTAGGAAATGTATGAAACATCGTCATGGTGATTTGATATTTAAAAGGTGCATGGTGGGATACTATAGTCACTGTCATAATCCTTTTGGACAACATTCCAAGTATAGGCCAGTGTATGCTGTGTAAACCCAGAAGTGATTTCACGGAAGTGATTTCTCATATGTAACAAATGTTCATTCTAAAGACCAGAGAAGCAAGACTTCCGGAAATATCCAGAATTCTGGAATTCCGGATATTTGGCCATAAAAAAATAAATTCCGGATTTTGTTGGGTGCATTTATGATGATATTTCAGCATAAAAAGAATCAAACATGGTTTTATTGTGGGGGTGATACCCTGTAGCCTATTCTCTGGATGAGCTCCCATGAAAGCTGTCTGGCCAAGCTCGCATAAAAAGTTCAGGAATTTGATTGAACTAGCATCCCAGTAAATACACACTAAAATGCAACCACTGGCGCATACACAAGATTGGTAGAATGTTGTACAAAGCATTATGACAGTTAACTGTAAGATACTAATCCTGCTATACTCTTTGTTCTCTCTAGGTTGGAATATACTGTCATATATCACCCCCATATTCTATAGTTTATTCAGTTTTAAATTGGTGAACCTCCTTACAGCAGCGAATGAATTCTGAGAGCGGGGGCGCGTAAAATGCTCGCATAGCACAACTGGCGGCGCATTGTGAATCGTATGTGTGAATATTGCGGATGCCAAATAAGCGCGCATACGCTTGGATTACTTTTGCGCGCGAAGAGATAAAAATAGCATATTTCTCGCCAATTTGGAACTGATTAAACTATAATAGCTATTGCATCATGTGATGCGATCAAGCAAAATAAGTAGAAAATATCACAATTTCTACTTGATTTGATTGATTATTTACATTTTGCAGAAAAACCCCATTTTAAACAGACACTTAATTACTTCAAAAGATATTCAAAACAATTACAGAAAACAAAGAAATTTCTATCCATTGTCAATATTGGCGACTTCCGACTCATTTTGCTTGATCGCATCACATTGTATTTTACTCCAATGCAATAGCATTGAAGTCTGAGCAACCAAAGGAGAAATCACCCTGGGTGTGGAAATGCATGACTAGATTCACTATAGTTTGATCAGTTCCAAATCGGCGAAGCCTCCTTCCAGCAGCATATGAATACTGAAAGATGTGGGCACGCATGAGGCAACAAGGGGAACTGTGCATCCTATGCATGATCCATATGTGCGCAACCAAAACCGTATGCGTTTGGCCATAATTGTGCGCGTGCATTTGGATTACTTTTGTGTGCATGTGCATAGAGATAAAAAACGAATATTTGGAACTGATTAAACTATAGAATAGACATTAATATCACATCCATCATCAGCTTGGGGGAGACACAAGAGTATAGCAACCATTTTGTTTCTTTATTATAGTTTGATCAGTTCCAAATTTGCGAAACAGTAGCAATAAATGAATACAGATAAGGATGCGGGTGCGCATGAAGGCAACAATTGCACTGTGCATCATATGCGAGATGCGTGCCCCAAATACGCTTGGATTACTTTTGCGCTCAGAAAGATAAAAAACCCAAATATTTCTCGCTAATTTGGAACTGATTAAACTATAGTGGGATGAATAGAGGCCACTGCAATGGTAGCCTTTAGTCCATTTACCTTGTTCTGTGTGGTGACATCACCTGTGTATATCAAAGACAAATGCCATTGCCTCAAGAGTTGCCGTAACAAGGTATTCTACACACTGATGTCACTACACCCAAAAAGGCAAATGGAGGAAAGATACAGTTAAGCCCACAATTATTCATACCCCTTGGAAAATATGAGTTTTTTGCGTTTTTCTCATATCTATACCAGCTGGAGTGGTGGAACTTTCGCTTTACACTAAAGACAATTAGTTTGCAAGTACAAATCAATATATTTGAGCTCAACATGTTTTGCATAACAATAGAATTGAACAAGAATTGTGTTTTTATGCCTGTCCAAAATTATTCATACCCCATACCAAGTCTCAGGATTGAGGTCACTTTTTGTGATAATACACATGTTTTTGACATTCCAAACATTCTTTATATTGTGTGATAGGCTTTTATATTGTTCTGTTATTATTCCATGATGTGTGAATACAATGTGGATGCATTACAAATGTGTCCTATTGAATGTACAGTGAGGGATATTATAGGACAACACTCTTGCTCTTTGACAGCATTGCGAAGAAGGTCAAATAACTTTTTTGTGCATATTGTGAATGCTCACAACGAGGGGAAAGGCTACAGAGTTATTTCGAAACAATTCCAAGTGCAAGAATTTGCCATACATAGCATAATTAGGAAGAACAAGACGTTCAATTCACTAAAAAACATTGAAGGATGCAGTCGGAAGCCAGCGGTGTCCCCTTGTTTGGCAAGAAAAGTATTGCGAAAGGCCAACAACAATCCGCAGATCACCATCAATGCTCTCCTGAACAACCTTGGCAATTATTGGACCAAGATATCATGGCAGACACTCCAGCATATATGGCACATGAGAGGTCTCCATGGAGGCCGACCAAGAAAGACTCTACTCCTTAAAAGAGACACAGAGAAACTTGTCTTGCATCTTAAACAAACCCAACACTGAAGACCAAAAACTTGGATCTTTGTCCAGAAGTGCTCTTGCAAATGCTAGATGAGTTTCTCATTGTCTCTTTTCAGGAGTAGAGTCTTTCTTGGTCGGAGTCCATGGAGAACTCTTGTGTACTATGTCTGCTGGAGTGTCTGCCTTAATATCTTGGTCCAAGACTCACCAAGGTTGTTTAGGAGAGCATTGACGGTGATATGTGGATTGTTGTTGGCCTTTCACCATACTTTACTTGTCAAACAAGGGGACACTGTTGGCTTCGGACCGTGTTCTTCAGGGTTTTTAACTGATTTTAACTGATTTTAACTGTCTTGTTCTTCCTAATTATGCTTTATATGGTGGAATTTGGCACTTAAAATTGCATCGAAATAGCTTTGTAGCCTTTCCCCTCTTTGTGAGCATTCACAATGCACAAAAAAGGTCCCCACTGAGTTATTTGATCTCATTCGCCATGCTGTCATAGAGCCAGAGTGTTGTCCTATAATATCCCTCTATGTACATTCAATAGGACACATTTGTAATGCATCCACATTGTATGCACACATCATGGAATAATTGCATAACAATATAAAAGCCTATCACACAATATAAAGAATGTTTGGAATGTCAAAAACATGTGTATTATCACAAAAAGTGGCCTCAATCCTGAGACTTGGTATGGGGTATGAATAATTTTGGACAGGCATAAAAACACAATTCTTGTTCAATTCTATTGTTATGCAAAAAATGTTGAGACCAAATATATTGATTTGTACTTGCAAACTAATTGTCTTTAGTGTAAAGCGAAAGTTCCACCACTCCAGCTGGTATAGATATGAGAAAAACGCAAAAAAAGCATATTTTTCAAGGGGTATGAATAATTGTGGGCTTAACTGTACATGATGAAAAGGAAGATTTGTTTGTGTATTAGAAGAAGTGCCTGTTAGAAGAAGTCTTGAGGTGTTTTTTAAAACCACAATGCATTTCCTCCATCTACACATCTAAACATAATTAGTGATTAGAAAACGAATGCAATATTTGATTGGGTGCTTTTATATTCTGATATAAAAAGGATAGCCAAGCACATAGCAGGTAGATGATGCATGTTTATATACCAGTAGAGTAGTTACTGGTTAACTGTGCCACAACTTTGCATCTGTATTTTACTGGTACTTAACACTTTCCACACAGCAGGCGTCTGCAGACGACATTCCAAAGTTTCACAAAATGTTTCAAAAATGTCAAAATTATTTAATTTCATTACCATATGAGAAATACATTGAAATAAGTACAAATATGCCTAGTATTGGTTCAGATAGACTTTGAAAGCTGGGAAAGGTTTCTGGAAAATCTGTTGTATCTCTTTGTATATGGTAAAACTAATATAGCCGCATGGAAAGTGTTTACAGTACCCATACGAGTACTGGGCATACAGTACTGGTAGCAGAGCAACCATGATGCCTGGCATGAGAAAGCAACTGTGTAGTCTTAACCCCTACCCTGATGTATTCTGCATGAAGTAGCGTTACAGGACATGAAATCTATTAATAGAGTAGGCCTATTTAATACTGATCATACTTGCTTCAGAATTGATTCTGTAGCACCTTGAGTTTTATCATAGATTCTCAAATCATGACCATAGGGCCAAAACAAATTTTGTTGTTGTTTGTCCACGTCCGACCGACCGTGTACCTTGGTGCCGACTGTATTATTTTTTATTTTCTATTATTTTTTTAAAACAACTTTTTTAGCAATTTAAATGGCCAAACGGACCGTTTTATTCCTGTTTTGGTACGCTATCGTAAATCTGGTCTTTATAAACACCATCCCCATCGCGCAGTCCCTTGTAACATGATGTTTATTGCATGGACTTGGCACTCGCGGGACTATTAAAAGGACTAAATGAAAATGTAATCGAGCGTGCAATTGATGTCATTTTTATACTAAAAACGTAGTGTGAGAAAATATGAAAACTCTAGTTACGGTTCATATTTGCTCCCAAAATGTTGCTCAACGGCATGAATATTAATTTCAACATAGTATATAACAATTTTTGGGGTAGTTAGTTCGGGAAAAATAGGTTTAGTAATACTTTCACGTATACATTTCTAACAGAACTTCAACACTACGTTGTTTCACTTTCTGCAAATTTTCAATCATAATAAATGGTGGCGACCGACAACGTGTTCAAATTTGCCAAAATGTGACTATTTCCTGCTATTATCACACTAGAAACATCAGTAAAATTGACATTTACCAATTTTGTCTTGACATGAACCACGACAGCCACGGTCTGTCAGTAATATTTTTCAGCAAACACAAAACAAAACGACCGACCTGACCTCAAAAGAAAACGAATTGGCACTTGAGGGCAACACAACAATTTTTTGGGCCTAAAAAAATATACATGAAATAGCAGTGGTCTAAGCTACATGCATGTGCCGAAATGATAGATGCTTGTATGAGGTCTCTGGTTCAAGCCTTAGAGTTGGGCCATTTGGGGGATTTGATTGGGTACCAAAGTATTTGGATAACATCATTTCACAACCATACCAGCATTGACACTAAATACATTATTTACACATCAGTAAATACTACTACATTTAATAACATGCATGCATAGTATGAAGCCATTTGTAATATATGGACCTGTAGGCACAGTTAGATAATCAGTTAATAACCCCAAACTTTTTAAACACTTTTTTAATACTGTCAATTCAAAGAATACACAGAATGGACTATTTTAAAACCCTAACCCTACCCCCACTTTTTCAGAATTTTTTTCCGCGTGACGAAAAGTGACCCAAAATTTTGCTGTGACCACCCCCCCCCCCCCCCCCACCTCCACCGGATTTGAAGCACAGACCCCCGGCACATGGGGCAAGGGATTTCCCACTACATCACCACCAGTGGTCAAGGCTACTTGTTGGTGCAGTATATAGGCTGGGTCCATTATTTCATCGAAAAACTTCCATGCCGGGTAATAGAAAGAGGCTGGGTCATGGTATTTTGTGTATTTGTTAGGGTTATAGAAACCAAACTTAGAACATTTTTGAAAGAAAAAAAAAGGTTTGAGGTTGCACACCACCAAATACATCTCCCATAGGTTTACACGTGAAATGCACAATTTTAAAATGGATATTTCTCGACGTTATAAGAAACTGGTATCTTGAAATTTGGTTTCAACTTGAAGATGAAAGCCATGACTACTAACTCAACAACTCATATATGGGGGGTAACCGGCATTTTTTTGAGCTAGAGCCTTTTCAAAAAGTATGAGTTGGGATTTCCTGGGCACACGCAATTGTTGATTTAGATGATGGCGTCAGCTACCAGAAATGGCTTAACACAAATGTCTCCGTTAAAATCATCATTGCATCAATTGTTTTTGACCTGAAGAACGCTGATGTGTTTGTCAAAATTCACACTATATTAATTTCGCCATAACATAAATACCCTAATTTTAAACTGTAATTTACAATAGGTCTCCCGTTTCGGCATAGCAACGGGCCGGTTTTGGACTATTGCCTCAAAGGGGGCAGGACCAGACGTGATTTAGTGTTGTGAAACCTATAACAGTTAAAAAAGTTTTAAAAAAAAGAAATTCTGCACAATTTTGGAAGAACAAATACCAACTAAATCGCAGGGGACCGGCCAGGAATCGATAACGTTGGCCCATCGTCCCACCCACTAAGCCACGACCCTCAGCTACTTGTTTGTGCAGTATACCACACTCGCAATACAGAGGTTGATTGCGTCATCGGAAACCGTCTGCACATGCGCTTGGAGATAGGCTTAGTATTTTTTTAGCAGGGGGGGGGGGGGGGGGGGGGGTTAGGGTTAAGAGTTCAGGAGAGGAGGGGGCTTAAAGGAGTTAGGGGTGATTTTGACCCATTCTTGAGGGTATTTAGTGGCAGGTTTGGAGGCGATAGCCCGAGGCAAGGCTAGACATTTGGTCAAGGAATATGGGAGGACAAAATGGATCATTTTAAGACCCATTGGTCACTCCAATTTTCCAAAGAAGATCATGGTCTTAGCATTTCTGGCAAACAGGAAAAACAGGTAAAGGTCAGGGCAAAATTGTCTAGATATGCGCCGTCATACGCATTTTTAAAGAACGCCCAAGCCTAGCCCAGGTTTAAGTAATTCTAATAAGTTATTGAAATCTCTAAAATGACTATAACAAAATCATACAACATTTTGTCAAAAGAAGAAAATGTGCACTGATATTGTTTGTAAATCTTCATTTAATAATCATCCGATCAAAATGTTAGCCAAAAACACATATTTTGGAGCATTTTCATATCGTTCACTTAGAGGAGTGTCATCGCACCAAATTCAATAGGCCTTTCGTCATCTGCTACATTATTTAGTGGTGTGGACTCTCATACAAGGGGTGAGGCACAAAGGGAACTATGCATCAAAATAGTAGCTTTCAATTGATTAGATTCATTTATTTGCACATTGGCTGAAAAGGCTTCCGCTTCATGACATGCATCCATTACAGACTTACCAAACCTTAATCATGTAAAACGGTCATATTTCTTAAACAATAGATGTTATTCGTTATTGGCGCACTTACGTCAAAGAGGGCCGTGCTATTCAAATGAGCATGCTCAGAGCAATTAGTGCTCCGAAAAACGAGCCTAGAGATGTAGCCGAGACGAGAGTGGTGGATGTAGTTTTTCAATAAGGTGAACTTTGCACTAATCATAAAAATGCTTCATACTTTTGAGCTGTTCAATATTTGACGTTATTACATTCGTGAAATAAACTTACGCGTATAAACTATCTATTCCACTAGTTTGAAATGAAATGTTTGCTGGTAATCGACACTATCTAGGAAAATGTAGGTTCACAGTTAATAATTACATTGCAGTAAAAGTATGAGATTGTATGTTTATCGGAGTGACATCGAGTATGTCTCCTCCTTTGACATGAAATCGCCAATTTCGAATAACGTCTATACACTGGTTCTGTGGCGATTGAGGTAAAAATTATGCAGCAAAATAGTAGCTTTCAATTGATTAGATTAATTTATTTGCACATTGGCTGAAAAGGCTACTGCTTAGCATGAATCCATTCAATACTTACCAAACATTTATTATGTAAAAAGGTCATATTTCTTAAACAATACACTGGTTCTATGGTGATTGAGGTAACAATTATGCACCAAAATAGTAGTTTTTCAATTGATTAGATTAATTTATGCGCACATTGGCTGAAAAGGCTACCGCTTCATGGCATGCATCCATTCCAAGACTTACCAAACCTTTATCAAGGAAAAAAGTCATATTTCTGTGGCGATTTAGACATTTTTGAAACGTAGTTGGTTTTTGGGTCTTTTGTGAATAACAAAACTGGACCAATTACATGTAAATGCCAGGGTGTTGAGATTGCCGACACAATTTCAACATGTGTTCTGTCGTGGCAAAAGGGTGCAGTTGAGATGTTGCATCGTTTAGATATTGATGAAATTAGGCATGGAAAAACGAAGAAAATAAAGACAATTTTACAGTAATTTTTTAAAAGCAGTTTACAATCTTTAACTACAAAGGTGTCATTTTCAAGCATTCAAAAAGCTCCTTTTGTTGGTAAGATCTCAACTTTTTCTTTGATAGATACAACTGCACCCTTTGCTATGACTGTACACATATATATTCATTTTTTTTTTTACCAGAAGTGGGTGGACTCCATATAAATGGTCACAAAATCCATCCCTTCCATGGGTCTTATTTTCCTAATTTAGAGAATTAACTAGAATCTATTACATGTTTTTCACATGGGTATAACATATTATAGTCAGTGTCATGCCATGGACAACAATGCTTGCGTACTTGTGTGCATGCGTACATACATGCATATGAGCGTATGTGAGTAAACCCGAAAGCATACTGGGCGCTTTCAAAGAAATGACCGTGCATCACTCATAAAAATCATCACATGTATGCATGCACAGTTGTTCGCACATTTGATGCATCTGGACACAGCCCGGCGAAACTCGTTCGCATGAAAAAGCTTGGAATATCGTCCATAGCATTATGACAGTGACTATAGACGATGTCACCTGTAACGTCACAAAAGTTTGCCTGCCGATGTGCGCACGAATTGCCTGCCAAACAAAAGCTTGCCTGCCGGTATGCACGCGCATTGCCTGCCAAACAAAAGCTTGCCTGCCGGTATACACGCGCATTTGAACAGGATGTCCATTATAAACCATACATCTATAACAACAGCAGTCAATATTATAAAAGTCAATGCATGACCCCCCCCCCCCCCCCCCCCCCCCCCCCCCCCCATGCATGGAATGGAACTTGGCACTTAACATTGTTGATCAACAAACGGTGACATGGTGTATAGATTGCATGAGTCTTTAAATGTTGGTAATGGCATGATTCTCAAGTCAAATTAATTTCAGTCCTATCACTTTTTCCCCTTGCAACCCACAGACTCTTAACAGTAAAAAGTATTTAGACATCAAACCCATGCAGATCATAATCATATATTTATAATCACTTTATAACTCTAAATATAACCAATTAAAAATGCATGAACAAATCTCTCATAAAATTATTGATTTTAAAATGATGGAAATCATTACATGCACTATCCATCTGAAGAACGTCCAC
>CM069443.1:68220579-68426601 GCA_035610835.1 Ophiura sarsii | reverse complement strand
TGAATCAATTCGCGTAAAGATTCTCGCAAAATTCCAAAGACTTACTTATTTCACCAAGTAAACTTGCTCTGAAATTTGTATACTTTAAACATCGAGGAATCCCCAGTATCTGTCTTCCAGTGGTGGTGTTTTTTTTAATATAGCCTGAAGGGAGAGATCCTTCCAATTATAGCCTGAAGGGAGAGATCCTTCCAATTGCAAGTAGAGTTGATTGTCTGTACAACAGATTGGTATTCAGTGTGATGATGTGATTTCAGTTCTTGGATAATTTATTATGGACAATTTGTTTGAAATGATAGTAACTTGTTTTGTGATAAATTTTGTTGCGCGCACCGATTTCTGCTAAACTTTGAAGCTTATTCTAGCATGTCCCTACTGCCTAAAAGTGTGGGAAATGTGCACCAAATGCCGTCATGACTCTGGTGCCCAGGGTTGACGTTACAAGGGATTTCAGGGCCAGGGACCCTCAAAATTGACTTATGTGCAGTTTCTGGGTCCAAAATGCTCCATTTTAGTTGCAAATTACACTATTTTTCTGCTCTATTATGTTGATTATGGCCTCTCAGGACCAATCTGCGCTAAACCTTTAGTGGTGTCCAAAGATTGACTAGTTTCACAAACATACCCATAGGTAAATTAGTGCTATCAGTCTGAGGTTCAAATTTGCTCCGCTAGAGATATCGCAATTACATCGCGATCTCTGGTTCTGTTTTTTCCCTGCTCTATACTACGATCGACTTATAAGAATCCAATATAAGTCCACACACATGCTGCTGATTTTTAATGTATCTATATTTTTTGTTACAGTTACAAAAGAAGAGTTTGATTCACTATTGAACATGTTTCATCTGTTGACTAAAGAAAACATGCACGCAAGAGCCCACAAGCTAGACCGTACTCAGTTTCGTGATGTACTCCACTCCACATTCCACATGACAGACGACATTATCATGGACAGAGGTATGCATTCGAAAATTCAACAAGATTATACTTTAAATGGGCACTGAGAGATACATATTGGATAGGCCCTCAATCTTTCTACATTTTCCACATCCCTGACAATTTTGCATTGAAAGGAACAGTCAAATTTCCAGATTTGCTAAATGAAATGTCCGCTAATATTAGCAGTAAAATTTACAATCAAGTATCCGTGACCCAATGCGCACAAATTCAGGAAATCAAATGTCAAGCTATTTCCAGGGATCTACCTACATCCAATACAAAATGTAACAATAAGAATCTCATTTCAGAGTCATCGACCACAAGAATAATTATTTCACTATTGGTTCATGTAATTTGTAAATCATATTATTATTATCAACAACTATAATTAGTCTTGTTCTTTTCCTTTTCAGTCTTGAGGGCATTTGACAAGGATAGTGACAGTTACATCAACCAAAAAGAATGGGTGTTTGGAATGTCCGTCTTTTTGAAAGGAACATTGGAAGAGAGAATAGAATGTGAGTGTGCATATTTGTCATTAAAGGCATATTATGTGTTATTTTCCAGGGGGCGCCCTCTATTCATGATTTTTTTAGAAAGTAGATTTTCCTGCAGATTTACATTCTTATCATAAATCATAAATATATTCTGAGTTAAAATGCAATACGATTCCTAATTACTTCAAAATCATGGTTTAAAGAGTGAAAATAAACTACAGTTTATTTTTCAATCTAAATTCACTCTTAAAACATGATTTTGAAGTAATTAGGAATCGCATCGCTCTGTAACTCAGAACATATGATTTATGATTATGAAATGTAAATCTGCAAGAAAATCTACTTTCTAAAAAAAATCATGAATAGAGGGCACCCCTGGAAAAGATCACATAATATGCCTTTAAAGGCATATTATGCGATCTTTTTCATGGAACGCCCTCTATCTTTGAATTTTTCCTAGTGATGCAATTTTTTGGTCAAATAAGATTGATAAACATGAAACTAAAATATCTTGTAAGTTACAGGGCAGGGCAATACACTTCCTAATTAGTTCAAAATCATGTTATGAATGGGTTAAATAGAATTCCATGGTTTTACACCGTGTTAACGCAGTTTACAGTGTTTCCAGATACGATTGCAATTCGCAACTATACACAAGTGAACATATAGTACAGAATGCTTTTTTATGATGAAAATAAAAATAATATATTGAAAATTCTCTAAATAATTGGAAAGTAGATTTCCATTGTGGTTTAGTAAAGTTATGAGATTTGTCTACATAAAATACAGTCAAGATCGATTTACGAGTCCAGGAATGTCTTTCCTTATAGTCAAACTTCATTATACGAGAGAAGAAAAAAAAGTGGGTAAAATATGAAAAAGATTTGCTTTAAATTTAGCTATATTTTACGACCGGAATGGTCGATACAACCATTCTTATATCACTGTTTGTCAATTGTGAGCGTGTAATACCAATCTGTGTAAGAGATTAGAAACCAGTCTCTTACACTCGTTAGTCTTAACAAAAAGGTTCAAGAATTGTAGCCACTTGAATGAGGAGCTTTATTGACCAAGATTCCAAAAGTCAAATAGCAAAATAGTTCTTCAAACAATTTTAAACATATTATTCAAATACTGTAAAACAAGTTAATTTTGCGAACAATTTAATTTAGCGAATTTTGCGAGAGGCTCCATTTCGTGAAATTATATTGCCGCGAATTGATGTGTGTGAAGATGACAGCAGTGCCCGGGGCAGCGCCATTCAATCCCGATACAACATGGTTGTATCGACCACTCGCATTCCGGTAGCCACTTGAATGAGGAGGTTTATTGACCAAGATTCCAAAAGTCAAATAGCGAAATAATTCTTCAAACAATTTTAAACATGTATTCAAATATTCATGGTTCTATGACCTTTTTTTCATCAGGAAGCTTTTTCAAACAGGTTGTTGTGATGTCATTGGCAGATGACATTTTCTGCAACATTGCTGATTGACAAGTTTACTGGTGTTGAGTGAAACATAGTTGAACAATTATATATATTTGTATCTAAATGTGTAATTGACTTCAAAATAGAAGCTGGGCACCCCAGCCCCCCCCCCCCCCCCCCCCCACCCCCCCCCCCCCCCCCCCCCCCCACCCCACCATATAAATTATTAGTAAGACAATCCCTGTTGATTAGGCCACACTAAAAAAAACCTATGGGCCTGACCAACCCATTTTTTCTTCTTCATATTTTGATCTTTTTTCTTTTTTCATTTTGAACATTTTGAAACATTTTTGAATTTAAAAAATGTTTGAAGCTTGAATTCCCCCAAAATTCCCAATTATTTTTGGAAAATAAATAAAAAACAAGACAAAAACATCTGACCGACAGACCGACCCTATGGGGAGGTCTCTTTGCCTGTAGAACAGCATTTTGAGTGTGTGTGTGTGACCTTATGGTAAAATCTAACATGTATTATATGTTGATGTTGTGTTTAGTTTGTTTCCAGGTGTATGACCTCAATGCAGACGGTTACATTCAACGAGAAGAGATGTTTCACCTACTCAAGTCTTGCTTGATTAAGCAACCATCAGAAGAGGATCCTGAGGAAGGCACTAAGGAACTCTGCGAACATACCCTCAAGAAAATGGTATGGAATTTAACCTAGCAGGCCACTCATGTATAAGTAAGGCTGGATCTGAATGCTTGCCACGCGTCAGGCGTTTGCAGACGACAGTTCCAAAATTTCAAAAATGTTTCAAAAAATGTCACAATTATTGAATTTCATTATCAAATTTGGAAACATGCCTAGTATTGGTTCAGTAATTCTTGAGATAGGCTTTGAAAGTTGGTAATGGTTTCTGAAAAAATCTGTTTTATATGGTATGGTAAAGTGTTAGCCTTTTTGGTAGGTCTGCCAATCAGGCAGGTAGCGTCTTAAAATTACCAGCCAAATTTGTTTCCCAATTAACAAGTAGATTGAGGGATCTTCCAACACTTTGAGTTGGGAAAAAAGTTACCTGCCGCACTCCCGTAAGGCCAAAATATATAGATTGTTTGCTTGCCCATAGATGCTCTCCAAAAGGTAGGGTCGGAATTTAAAATTAAAAAAAAATCCAATAGGTACCTGAATACTAGAAATAAAGGAATAAATTAGTGTTAAATACATTTTTTCATTTTCTAAGTCCGAAACAGGACCTTAGATGATCCATATGGGGTCACATGGGTGTCAATGAAGGTCATATACGTGACTTATAAAATATTTTTTGTTTTGAAAAAAAAATTGTGAAAAAAATAATCTCTTTTTTTTTGTAAAAAAAGAAGAAAAAAGTGACACGGTTGGGACTGTAGTACACAGTCGGTCGGACAAGGGCAAGTAAACAACTTTCTTTTTTTGGCCTAAGGGAATTGTAAAATGGGAAAATGATGTACATGTACCTTAGTCAACAAAAAAACCCATTTCTACAGGTGTGTTTTTCCCCTTCAAATGAAGAAAAAACAACCAACCTTGTTCTATGGTTAAGGGCGGTGTGGACTCTCAGGTACAGCCTCCGTAAAACTGCCGTAACTTCTTCAATATTCATTTAATCTATATAAAAGTATACATTTTCTTGAAGGAAAAGGTTCAATGAATCCAACCATGAACAGGAAATTGACCATTTTGGAAACAAATTATAAAAAAACATGTTTTTTGACCCATTTTAGGTTTATGCAACATAACTCAAAATATATTTTGTCAAATTTTGTCATACTAGTTTTATCATAATCCTAATAAAATTCCCTAGGAGGTGTATTTTTTTATTTATTATTAACGGTTTTTAAAAAAAATTATAGACCAAAAACTGCCCAAAAATGTGATTTTTACTATTTTGGAGGTAAAATAAAATCACGTATTTTAAGCTGAGGGTCCACACCCCCCTTAAACGTACCTCTCAGGTAGGGTCGATCGAGCATTCCTTTCTTCTTTCAAATTTTCAACAATTTTCATCTCCTTACCAACATTTTGTTTGGTTACAGGATTTGGATCATGACAACAGGTTGTCCTTCAAAGACTTCAGCCAATCGGTCATAAAAGAACCTCTGCTGTTGGAAGCATTTGGACCTTGTCTGCCATCGGATAGTGTAAGTACAAGAATAATGATTTGTAAAGCCCTTACGCCAAGGGGCAATTGAGAGATTGCCGAGAAAAATGAAATTTTGAAAAAAGGAATTGTTTCAATAGATAAGGTACGTAGGAACACTGAAGTGTAATGATGTACGGGAAAACGGTTGAATAATGGTGCTAGATTGAAATTTGGGTGAAGCAAGTTATGCGGTGAGTGATGCTGATAATCTTGATGTGATCTACATTGAAATTACCAAATTGTGAAATTTTACATTTTAAACGGTTTAAGATGGTAGCATATGCCTAAATATAACGTAGGTGCAAAAAACTGATGTCCAGACAAATTGAGGGCCTACTCCCATACATATCTCTCAATGTCCCTCTAAGTCTTTATGCAAGGGATTACTATTCTCACAGTGGTGTCTTCAGCCTGGAAAAGGGGTGGGGGCTGTGCAGTCATGTAGAAAAGTTGTAATCGTCCATGTGAGAGCAAGCACTCTCAAAAAAATACCCTTAATGCAGATTCATAAAGAAGGAAAAAGTGACCCTTCACAAGGATCAAGCTCGATGAATCTTACTCAAAGCAAAGGATATAGGTCTTCAAGACAGAGTTTAGATTGAAATGAACTTACGAAGTAATTGTTCGATTCAGTTTTGTTATTGATTTTTTTCTTCTTATAGGCCTACCTATTTTGGGCTATTTTTACAATGACACATGGCTATCAGCCCAAAGCTACCCTTAGCGCGGATTCAGGTTAAAAAATAGACCATTACTCTCAGAAATTTGCGATTTTTTTTATTTTTATATCCTTGGCTGTTAGCACTAGCCCTTGTGGGCCTGCGTTGTGGTAGAAAAAAGGCCCTTAACCCAAGTTTGTATTCACACAGATGAATTGCTGCTCCAACATTAAAGCTGTAACGTTAATTGCCAATTAATTAAATTCTCATCAAACTTGTGAGTATTCACATAAATTTGGAATTGTGATAAGAGGGTTTAAAAAGATTGCCTGTTAGAACGGCCTTTTTATTGTTTTCCAAGAACAGTAAGGGAATCAATGTTATTGGAATCTTGCTGTCCCTCTCAGTGAGACTTGGAACAGTAGAAATTGGGTTTTTTCTTTCTTGAATACTATAGGAACTATATGTAACAAAATGTCTCTTGTCCACTACTCTGCTGTCATAGTATAACGTCAAGGTGGAATATTGCTTGGTCTCAGAATCTATGTTTTTACAATCAAAATAACATTCAACTTAAAGGAGCATTGAGAGATACGTATTGGAGTGCGCCCTCAATTATTACAGGAAATCAGTTTTTTTTGCATCAAAGTAATACTTAGGCATAATACTAACTACCATCTGAAACAGTTTACAAACATTCGCCGTTTATCATATAAAATTTCATGATTTTCTTAGTTTCGATATGATGATATCGAAACTAGGTGCTGAATTCGGAAGTTACGCTATCGTTTTTCGTGCGGACTTTTCGCGGCAAATCTCAACCCGGAAGTCCCGTTATTTGCTTATTTGGCATGAAGGTGGTGTCGGAATTGTATGACATTTTGGATTTGGGTTATGTTGATAATTATCTTTACGTTATTTGCTCATTTAGTATATCAATACATCTCTCAATGCCCCTTTAAATCCAAAATGAACTTTGTAAGCAGAAAAGGTGTAAAGCGTCGCTGTTCTGTCAAAACCTCGTCTGTTTTTCCAGCCCTGCAACTAATGGTTATGCATAGGAAGTGTTGCTTTATACATGTTTAGGGGCAAGAGAACTTAAAAGGTTTTAATAGATGTGTTTTTGGCCCTTGAACATGTTTAAAGCAGACTGCCCAAAGGTTATACATAGGAAGTATTACTTTTTACATGTTGAAGGGCCAGATGGAGATACAAGGTTTGACAGAACATCAACGAAATGTTTTGCTCTAAATGTTTACTAAAAACTCCTTATTTCAGAGCATCGAGTCGTTCATAGAATACGTTATCAAAGCGCCTGATCATCGAGAGTACCAGAAGCCGTATGTACTGTCAGCTAGCACTATGCTGATGCCGTCATTGCATTCACAGTCAGTAAACGCCGCCGCAACGCAGCTTGCTTTTTTTATCCCCATCTCACTCCCCTCTCTCACCGTAGTAATTTCATTTTCAGTTGATCACATCACACATAACACTACCTCTACTAGTGCATGGCTGACACACAACACTGGGCATGTGTAGGAAATATATGAAACATCGTCATGGTGATTTGATATTTAAAAGGTGCATGGTGGGATACTATAGTCACTGTCATAATCCTTTTGGACAAAATTCCAAGTATAGGCCAGTGTATGCTGTGTCTCTCATATGTTACAAATGTTCTGAAGACCAGGGAAGCAAGGCTTCCGGAAATATCCAGAATTCAGGAATTCCGGATATTTGGCCATAAAAATTCTGGATTTGTTTTGGTGCATTTATGATGATATTTCACTTTCAGCATAAAAAGAATCAAACATGGTTTTTTTGAGGGGTGATTCCCTGTAGCCTATTCTCTGGATGAGCTCCCATGAAAGCTGTCTGGCCAAGCTCGCATAAAAAGTTCAAGAAATTGATTGAACTAGCATCCCAGTAAATACACACTGAAATGCAACCACTGGCGCATACACAAGGTTGGTAGAATGTTGTACAAAGCATTATGACAGTTAACTGTAAGATACTAATCCTGCTATACTCTTTGTTCTCTCTAGGTTGGAATATACTGTCATATATCACCCCTCCCCCCCCCCCCCCATATTCTATAGTTTATTCAGTTTTAAATTGGTGAACCTCCTTACAGCAGCGAATTAATTTGAAGAGCGGGGTTGCGCAGAATGCTCGCATAGCGCAACTGGCAGCGCATTGTGAATCGTATGTGTGATGCTTCCGTATGCCAAATTAGCATGCATAACATTGGATTACTTTTGCACGCGGAGAGATAAAAACAGCATATTTCTTGCCAATTTGGAAATGATTAAACTATAGCTATTACATCATGTGATGCAATCAACCAAAATTAGTCTGAAGTCGAATATATCACAATTTTATTTTTCTACTTGATTTTATTGAATATTTTGCAATGTTACATTTGCAGAAAAACACATTTTAAACAGACGCTTACTTCAAAAGATATTTATAGCTATTGAATGGTATTCAAAACAATTATAGAAAACAAAAGAATTTCTATCCATTGTCAATATTGGCGACTTCCGACTCATTTTGCTTGATCGCATCACATTGTATTTTACTCCAATGCAATAGCATTGAAGTCTGAGCAACCACAGGAGAAATCACCCTGGGTGTGGAAATGCTAGACCTATGACTAGATTCACTATAGTTTGATCAGTTACAAATCGGCGAAGCCTCCTTCCAGCAGCATATGAATACTGAAGGATGTGGGCACGCATGAGGCAACAAGGGGAACTGTGCATCCTATGCATGGACGCGTGCATGCAACCAAAACCCTGTGCGTGTAGCCATAATAGCGCACGTACGCTTGGATAGCTTTTGCGCGCATAGAGATCAAAACCGAATATTTCTCGCCAATTTGGAACTGATTATACTATAGAATAGACATTAATATCACATCCATCATCAGCTTGGGGGAGACACAAGAGTATAGCAACCATTTTGTTTCTTTATTATAGTTTGATCAGTTCTAAATTGGCGAAGGATGTGGCGCAAATGAAGGCAACAAGCGCGCTGTGCATCATATGTGTGACTTGGCGTGTGGCCATCATCGCGCACGTACGCTTGGATTACTTTTGCGCGCAGACAGAGAAAAAAAGAAATATGTCTCGCCAATTTGGAACTGATTAAACTATAGTGGGATGAATAGAGGCCACTGCAATGGTAGCCTTTAGTCCATTTACCTTGTTCTGTGTGATGACATCACCTGTGTATATCATTACCTCAAGAGTAGCCTTAACAAGGTATAATATACACTGATGTCACTACACCCCAAAAGGCAAATGGAGGAAAGATACATGATGAAAAGGAAGATTTGTTTGTGTATTAGAAGAAGTGCCTGTTAGAAGAAGTCTTGAGGTGTGTTTTTAAACCACAATACATTTCCTCCATCTACACATAACATGATTAGTGATTAGAAAACGAATGCAGTATTTGATGAGGAACTTTTTATATTCTGATAAAAAAAGGATAGCCAAGCACATAGCAGGTAGATGATGCATGTTTATACCAGTAGAGTAGTTACTGGTTAACTGTGCCACAACTTTGGGTCGGTACCTTACTGGTACATTAACACTTTCCACGCAGACGACATTCAATATTTTCACAAAATTCTTCAAAAATGTCAAAATTATTTAATTTCATTACCATATTAAAAATCCCCAGGAGAAATGCATTGAAATAAGTACAAACATGCCTAGTATTGATTCAGTAATCCTTCAGATAGACTTTGAAAGTCGGGAAAGGTTTCTGGAAAATCTGTTTTGTATAATGGTAAAACTAATTAGTCGCATGGAAAGTGTTAACAGTACCCATATGAGTACTGGGCATACAGTACTGGCAGCAGAGAAACCATGATGCCTGGCATGAGAAAGCAACTGTGTAGTCTTAACCCCAACCCTGGTGCATTCTGCATGAAGTAGTGTTACAGGAATGAAATCTATTAATAGAGTAGGCCTATTTAATACTGATCATACTTGCTCAGAATTGGTTCTGACTTTAGTTTTATCATATATTCTCAAATCATGACCATAGTGCAGAATTTTAATTCTTAAAAGCCCCTGTGTTATCCTAATCGTAAAAATTAGGGTCACAATATTTTTTTTATTTTTCTTATTTAAATTTGACCAAAATTGTCAAGATGTGACTATTTTCTGCTATTATCACACTAGAAACATTAGTAAAATTGACATTCACCAATTTTGTCTTGACATGAACCATGACAGCCACGGTCTGTCAGTAATATTTTTCAGCAAACACAAAACAAAAAGACCGACCTGACCTCAAAAGAAAACGAATTGGCACTTGAGGGCAACACAACAATTTTTGGGGCCTAAAGAAATATACATGAACTAGCAGTGGTCTAAGCTACATGCATGTGCCGAAATGATAGATGCTTGCATGATGTCTCTGGTTCAAGCCTTAGAGTTGGGCCATTTAGGGGATTTGATTGGGTACCAAAGTATTTGGTAACATCATTTCACAACCATACCAGCATTGACACTAAATACATTATTTACACATCAGTAAATACTACTACATTTAATAACATGCATGCATAGTATGAAGCCATTTGTATATATGGACCTGTAGGCACAGTTAGATAATCAGTTAATAACTTGAAACTTTTTTTAACACATACTGTAAATTCAAAGAATACACAGAATGGACTATTTTTAACCTAACCCTACCCCACTTTTTTCAGATTTCTTTTCCGTGCGACGAAAAGTGACCCAAAATATTGCCCAGATTTGAAGCACAGACCCCCGGCACACGGGGTAAGGGATTTTCCACTACATTACCACCAGTGTCAAGGCTACTTGGTGCAGTATATAGGCTGGATCCATTATTTCATCGAAAAACTTCCACTCCGGATAATAGACACAGGCTGGGTCATGGTATTTTGTGGTATTTGGTAGGGTTAGGGTTATAGAAACCAAACTTAGAACATTTTTGAAGAAAAAAATGTTTGTTCAGTTAAAAAGTTGAATGTTAAAAAAAAATTCTGCACAATTTTGGAAGAAAAAATACCAACTAAATCACAGGGGACCGGCCAGGAATCGATAACGTTGGCCCATCGTCCCACCCACTAAGCCACGACCCTCAGCTACTTGTTTGTGCAGTATACCACACTCGCAATACAAGTTGATTGCGTCATCGGAAACCGTCTGCACATGCCTTAGGAGATAAGCTTAGAAGTAGTGTTTTTTTAGTATGGGGGTGGGTGTGGTGGGGGGGGGGGGGGGTAGGGTTTATAGTTTGGGTGGGGGGAGGGGGGGGGCTAAAAGGAGTTAGGGGTGATTTTGACCATTCTTGAGATACTTAGTGGCAACGTTGGGAGCGATAGCCCGAGGCAAGGCTAGACATTTAGTCAAGGAATATGGGATGACAAAATGGATAATTTTAAGACCCATTGTTCACTCCAATTTTTCATTTCGGAAAAAGATCATGGTCTTAGCATTTCTGCAAACAGGAAAAACGGGTAAGGTCAGGGCAAAATTTTGTGCCGTCATACGCATATTTATAGAGCGCCCAAGCCTAGCCCAGGTTTAAGTAATTCTAATAAGTTATTTAAATCTCTAAAATGACTATAACAAAATCATACAACATTTTGTCAAAAGAAGAAAATGTGCACGATATTGTTTGTTAATCTTCATTTAATAATCATCTGATAGAAATGTTAGCCAAAACCACATCTTTTGGAGCATTTTCATATCGTTCACTTAGAGGAGTGTCATCCCACCAAATTCAATAGGCCTTTCGTCATCTGCTACATTATTTAGTGGTGTGGACTCTCATACAAGGGGTGAGGCACAAAGGGAACTATGCATCAAAATAGTAGCTTTCAATTGATTAGATTCATTTATTTGCACATTGGCTGAAAAGGCTTCCGCTTCATGACATGCATCCATTACAGATTACCAAACCTTTATCATGTAAAACGGTCATATTTCTTAAACAATAGATGTTATTCGTAATTGGTGCACTTACGTCAAAAGAGGGCCGTGCTTTCCAAATGAGCATGCTCAGAGCAATTAGTGCTCCGAAAAACGAGCCTAGAGATGTAGCCGAGACGAGAGTGGTGGATGTAGTTTTTCAATAAGGTGAACTTTGCACTAATCATAAAAATTCTTCATACTTTGGAGCTGTTCAATATTTGACCTTATTACATACGTGAAATAATCTTGAACGTATAAACTATCTATTCCACTAGTTTGAAATGAAATGTTTGCTGGTAATCGACACTATCTAGGAAAATGTAGAAGTTCACAGTTAATTACATTGCAGTAAAAGTACGAGATTGTATGTTTATCGGCGTGACATCGAGTATGTCTCCTCCTTTGACATAAAATCGCCAATTTCGAATAACGTCTTTACACTGGTTCTGTGGCGATTGAGGTAAAAATTATGCAGCAAAATAGTAGCTTTCAATTGATTAGATTAATTTATGTGCACATTGGCTGAAAAAGGCCTACCGCTTCATGACATGCATCCATTCCAAGACTTACCAAACCTTTATCAAGGAAAAAAGTCATATTTCTTAAACATAGATATACTGGTTCTGTGGCAATTTAGACATTTTTTGAAAAGTAGTTGGTTTTGGGTCTTTTGTGAAGTACAAAACTGGACCAATTACATGTAAAAATAAAGCCATGGACAACAATGCTTGCGTACTTGTGTGCATGCGTACATATATACATATGAGCGTATGTGCGTAAACCCGAAAGTGTGTACTTGGCGCTTTCAAAAAATGACTGCGCGTCACTTGTAAAAATCATCACACGTATGCATGCACAGTTGTTTGCGCATTTGATGCATCTGAACACAGCACTCCGCGAATAACAATACATGCTTGCATGAAATAGCTTGGAATATCGTCCATAGCATTATGACAGTGACTATAGACGATGTCACCTGTAACGCCACAAAAGCTTGCCTGCCGATGTGCGCGCGAATTGCATGCCAAACAAAAGCTTACCTGCCGATGCGCGCACGAATTGCCTGCCAAACAAAAGCTTGCCTGCCGGTATGCACGCGCATTGCCTGCCAAACAAAAGCTTGCCTGCCGGTATACACGTGCATTTGAACAGGATGTCCATTATAAACCAGTCATCTATAACAACAGCAGTCAATATTATAAAAGTCAATGCATGATCCCCCCCCCCCCCCCCCCCCCATGCATGGAATGGAACTGGGCACTTAACATTGTTGATCAACAAACGGTGACATGGTGTATAGATTGCATGAGTCTTTAAATGTTGGTAATGGCATGATTCTCAAGTCAAATTAATTTCAGTCCTATCACTTTTTCCCCTTGCAACCCACAGACTCTTAACAGTAAAAAGTATTTAGACATCAAACCCATGCAGATCATAATCATATATTTATAATCACTTTATAACTCTAAATATAACCAATTAAAAATGCATGAACAAATCTCTCATAAAATTATTGATTTTAAAATGATGGAAATCATTACATGCACTATCCATCTGAAGAACGTCCACAAAAATGAAAGTTCACACTCATTGAGAGAGACCTGTTATTGCTTCATTTTTTATGATTCAATTCATATTTTATTTAATTTTTTAGCTTTGTTTGCTATATTCTAGTGACCCTGTCTGCTACTGAATATCATCATAAATGTGTGACTATAGTTCGATCAGTTCCAAATTGGGAAAAACTCCTTGCAGCAGCAGAAGGATGCGGGTGTGCATGAAGGCAACAAGCGAACTGTGCATCATATGCGTGATGTGTGCTAGCTACCAAAACAGCGTGTGTGACCATAATCGTGCACGTACGATTGGATTACTAATCTGGGCGGAGAGATGAAATCAAATATTTCTCGCCAATTTGGAACTGATCAAACTATAGACGCACATTACATGTACAATGCAGACACAGTGGCATTTAATTGGAATTGAATGGCCTGTCCTCTCCCATGTATAATACAAGCACTTGATTCAGCAAACCAATTACCAAAATGAAGCTAACAAAATTGCTCTATGGTTAAAAAAAATTGAATCGTCATAAGATGATTTCAGTTTATGACCCACCTCTCCATGGAGTGTGAACTTTCTTTTTTGCGATCTCGATATATATATAGCAAAAGCAGTATCCCTCTAGTGTGGATGCACAGTCGTGTGGCTCGTTTAGGGCAACCGTCTCCTGTTCCACCGCCCTCAAGTTCACGATCAAGTCAATCGGCGAAAGGACAGAAGCGTCTAGAGCAGCGTAAATAGCGTGGGCTGCTTCTGCCCGGGTGAGTTATAGCCATAAAACATTCTATAACTGCCATGGTTATCCATCATTTGCATATTAAAGATAATTAATTATAATAAAAAAATATCATTTACAAATCATGTACTGTAAAACCACTTAATTTTCGTGAATTTCGCGAGGGATGTGGATTTGCGAAATTAAATACCCGCAAAATTGACAGTTTTGCATTGAAAGTAACAGTCAAATGTCCAGATTCGCAAAATTAAATGCCCTCTAAAATAGCAGTAGTTTTAAATTTGCGAAATAAAGTATCCACGAAATTTGAGTGTTTTACAGTATACAGGCTGAGTCAAAAAGAAGTTTATCCGGATTGATGATGTTTTAAAAAACAAAAAAATGACACTCGAGAGTTCAGTAAAGCATATATTTAACAAGCATTCTCTCCTGCTTATTAGGAAAAAAGAATGACACAAATTGATCATTGCTAAGAGGAATTATGCCTAATTTAATAAAGGTACTCAATTTGCAATCATCAAATGGGGGGGGGGGGGGGGGTAGGGTTAATAAAACACAAACAACGTTTTTGTTATTTATACCATCATAATCTGAACCCAAGTTAGCAATTTTTAAACGGGATCATAATTAATTTTGGAAGAGAAAACACCAACCAAATTGCCAGGAATCGATACGGGGACCCTCCGTACGCAGGCCCGTTGTCCCACTTAGCTAAGACCATCAGCAACTCGTTCGAGCAGTATAACGCGATCACTGTAGGCTCAGTTGATTATGTCATCGTAAACCGTCCGCACATTGGAGATAGGCTTAGAATTAGTATTGTTTAGCATGGGGGGGGGGGGGGGGTGGGGGGTTAGGGGTAAGAGAAGTCGATCAACATGTCTCACCCAACCCCACTTAGTCTAAAGTCTAATGACCTTCAACAATACGACCATGGACCGTTTACAAATGTGCTGTTTCATAACCAATGTAGATTTGAAGCGTGCGCATCCAACATGCCCCTTTCAATTCGCCGTAGAAGTATTACCGTAATAGAATTAATAACCATAGCCATGGGTTCAAACAAGGCTAATGTTACATGTTTGAATTTCCCGGCCAGCACTATAGAAGCAGCTTTTGCGCATCATGATGTAAACCCATGGCTGATGTTTGTTCTCATAGTGTTATCATTCAGTGTGACCTGTGTGTGCAACCCAAATGCATGGGAACAAGTACAAATGCCAACGTAATGTCTACATTATAGTGCAGGGCGAATTGTTTGGACCCTTCATAATGGCTATTAACACTTTCCACGCGGCAGGCGTCTGCAGACGACACTCCTAATTTTCACAAAATGTTTAAAAAATGTCAAAATTATTTAATTTCATTACCATATTTGGAATCACCATGAGAAATGCATTGAATTGAGTACAAACATGCCCAGTATTGGTTCAGTAATTCATGAGATAAGACTTTGAAAGTTGAGACAGGTTTCTGACAAATCTGTTTTGTATATTGGTAAAACTATAGCTGCGTGGAAAGTGTTAATTCTGTTAATATCAGTACTTCTACTACAGCGAAGGTCAATATTTGCAATCCTAAGAAGAAAAAGATCTGAGCCGGGGGGGGGGGGGGGGGGGGGGGGGCACTCATGTAAAAAGTTGTAACCATCGGTATGAATCCACTCTAAAAATTACCTTAATGCGAATCCTCAAAGAAGGAAAAAGTGGCCCTTAACCTTGACGAATCATACTCAAAGGAGCAAAGGATATAGTTCCGCAAGACTAGAGTTTAGACTGAAAAATGTATGAAGTAATCATGTAAATCAGTTTTGTTAGTAAATTTGTCTTGTAGGCCTAACCATGTTGGCTATTTTTACAATGAAATTGGTGATTTTGATACCCTTAATAGCACGGGCCGCCGCATTTTGGTTGAGAAAAGCTCACTTAATCCGCGTTTTTGTTCACGCAGATAATAACAAGATTATCCCTGACTGCCCCACCAGGATTTGAGCCCTGTGAGAGTATCTTTGTTAGAAATCCGTCAGCGCTACTATTTTTAAACAACCAGAGAAATAGTACAAATACCAGAGAAAAAGAAAAAAAAATCCTGTCGGATTATGAATGCGATGCTGGCAACGGTTAGAAACAAATCTGAAATTGAATCGCTACTTGCGCAACATTTTGGCAAGCAAACTGCTATAACATCATCTGTTATATCCTGCGCTGTAATACCCCATGTTGACAGAAGCTATTTAACACTTTCCACGCGGCAGGCAGCTGCAGACGACATTCCAAAATTTCAGAAAATGTTTAAAAAAAGTCAAAATTATGGAATTTCATTACCATATTTGGAATCATTGTGAGAAATGCATTGACATAAGTACAAACATGCCTAGTATTGAGTCAGTAATCTTTGAGATACACTTTGGAAATTGTGAAAGGTTTCTGAAAAATCTGTTGTGTGTATGTTAAAAATAATAGCCGCGTGGAAAGTGTTAAGCATCCATCAATGTTACTGTATTGAAACCCCTGGACTCTATCATGCAATCACACAGATTGTAAGCGATATTGTGAAAGGCATGTTTCTGATATTTTGTTTTGAAATTGGTGGATTAGATATCCAGCCTTCCAAACTTTAAATGTTCCCCCAACCCTGGTAGAAGGATCTTGTTATACTATGGCATGTGCTGTAATGATTGATACAGATTAGGCCTATTTACTACATTGTACTCGAGGGGAGGGGGTGCACCCACCCTTGTAGAGGGGGTGTTGTGTCTTCCAGGGATCGTGTTCCCTCAACCCCTCCTGGTGGAGGGAGTGAATACTATGGCATGTGCTGTAATGATTGATACAGATAAGGCCTATTTACTACATTGTACTCGAGGGGAGGGGGCGCACCCACCCTTGTAGAGGTGGTGTTGTCTTCCAGGGATGATGTTCCCGCAACCCCTCCCAGTGGAGGGATCTTATACTATGGCATGTGCTGTAATGATTGATACAGATTAGGCCTATTTACTACCTTGTATTCGAGGGGTAGGGGTGCACCCACCCTCTTTACTAGAGGGCGTTGTCTTCCAGGGATCATGTTCCCCAACCCCTCCTGGTGGAAGGATCTTGTTAAACTATGGCATGTGCTGTAATGATTGATATAGATTAGGCCTATTTACTACATTGGACTCGAGGGAGGGGGTACACTGACCCTCTTTATAGAGGGGGTGGTGTCTTCCAGGGATCATGTTCCCCAACCATTCCTGGTGGGGGAGTGTTAAACTATGGCATGTGCTGTAATGATTGATACAGATTAGGCCTATTTACTACATTATACTGAGGGGAGGGGTGCACCCATCCTCTTTATAGAGGGGCGTTGTCTTCCAGGGATCATGTTCCCCAACCCCTCCTGGTAGAAGGATCTTGTTATACTATGGCATGTGCTGTAATGATTGATACAGATTAGGCCTATTTACTACATTGTACTCGAGTGGAGGGGGTGCACCCACCTTCTTTATAGAAGGGGTGTTGTCTTCCAGGTATTATGTTATGACATATGCCATTACGATTGATGTAAATATTACTCCATTTCCCTGGGGTGCTCAGTGGTCATTACAAGGGGGGTATCAGACTCATCCAAAAAATCAAGTAATTAGGGTTGTTTTTCAAGCCGGGGCATGCAACGTACGAAACGTAAATAGGGTATCAAAACAAGAAAAATTAAGAAAAAGGTATACTTTTTATACAATGGTCTTGCATATATAGGGTCCTTATTTGTTCTGTGGGGATTATAAATAGCCATGTGGTAAAACTCCTCAATTTATATCCGTTTGCAATTCATCCCGGCATCGGCTGTTCCGGCGCTGAATCAGGCTTTTCTTTGTTTTTGATGAGTTTGATAAAAACAGGGAATATAACAGGGAATTGCAGAAAAAAAATCTTTGAAATGTATCATACTTGGTAAGAGGTTTTAAACGATACAAATGACTTGCTTAGGGTATCAAAATATTTGATTTTTGATTTTGAACTGTTTTGTGTGTTTTTAAATTTGTTATTTATAGCTTCATCACACAGACCTTTAGACCATTTCAAATTGAGATCGGAAATCTTCGGAAAAACAGGTCACGTGGAGTAGGTGCGTTGCGCGTTCTTCGCAACAGTTGATCGCATTCACAGCATTTGGTTGTCCGCCTAGTGATTTACTATGTTTACATACACGCATGCACACATGAGAAGTAAAACGTGGAATGAGACTATTTTGTTTTTTTATCAACAAAGGCGTTGACCCGCAAATTCCAAATGTATCGAGCAGACGGTAAAAAGTGAAAATATTACCCCAAATCTCTTTCATCTCACCGTTTGTTGTTACTGAAATACTGCAACATCAACTTTGTGAGAGATACAATCTATCACCAACACCAGCGCAATCTACCACACAGGCAGACGCGGTGAAAAACACGTTTGTTTTTCTCCGGCACATGGCCATGACCTGTCAGGAGCTGACAGGTCATGTAACCGAGCGTCAAATCACTCGGCTAATCGGAAGCATTCGGGTGGTCGTATATTTTCGGATTTGAAATGGTCTATATGCAAAATAAATACATTCACATGTTATCATTTTCGTGGTAGCTGCTTCAAGAGCAAAATATATGTAGCATGAATATTTCCACTTATACAGTATTTTGCTGCCCATCTGGGTAACCTTGTACAGGGTGTATCAGAAAGAACTGTACCGTGTTTCAAAAATACATAACAAATACAAAATGATTATTGATTTAAATTTAAACACCTGCTGTATAAAGGTGAACATGTTTCCTATATTATATGTTAATTTCATTGAGATATCTCTTTTTGTTCTCGTGTGGCAAGACATAATCGAAAATCGATAAAAAACATGTTTCAATTTCAATCAATCCTCTCTACCACTTACCCAACATTTCAAACAATAGCCCACACCACATAAGCAATATTCAAAAACTCCCGCCAAAGAAAGGAAAGTTAAAACCACTCAAGCAGAACAAATCCTGGTTTATTTGCAGATTAAAAATCAAATTTATCCACAAAAGTATGCAAATAATAAATAGTTATACAAATGATGTAAAAAGTTAAGATATGGCGACCAAAAATAAACCCTGTCCAATGGACGGATGGATATCTCAGGTAGGGTTAGTAATTTCACAGATTTTTTAAATTGACCATTTCGACCAAAATTGAAATCTACCATCTTTACCAGAAAGTCTGTATTTTCCATCAAAAATGTCAGATTTTCAAAATTTAAAATTCTTATGAAAGCTGGGCGTTTGCGCAAGATGTTAAAACAATTTGAACAATTTCAATCGAATCCATACCGTAATAAATCATATTACCTCGGTACAGTTCTTTCTGATACACCCTGTATCTACTAAATGCATGATCCACACACCCCATCTGGACTTTGTGGTCCCTCTTCTCTATCAAAAACATTTCTTATACACCTACCACCACCTTCACTTTTTTATGCTATATATATTTCAATCATATCTGATCAGTATCAATAGCAGCTATGAAAATACCCAGCCTATTTACTACATTATACTCGAGGGGAAGGGGTGCACCAACCCTCTTTATAGGGAGGGGGTGTTGTCATCCAGGGAACATGTTCCCCTTAACCCCTCCTGGTGGAGGGAACTATTTATACTATGGCATGTTCTGTACTTGTAATGATTGATAGAGGGGGGGGGGGGGCACTTGTGTAAAAGGTTGTGAATATCATGTTCCTATAACTATGTACCATTAACAAGTAATTTGGTCATGGCCCAACAATACCTTAAGCTACATTTTTTTAGGCATTATAAACATGATACCAACTTTTACACAAGTGCCCCCCACCCCGGGAAAATAAAACCCTGGAATGTTACAACAAAACAAACCTGCCAGCAGAATTTATATTAGGACATTGAATTTAAAACAAATATGTAAGGTGACAACAACAAAAACCTGTTCTACAGGCCAACAGACTTCTCAGGTAGGGTCAGTCGGTTGGGTTTTTTTAAAACAAAAATTTCAGGATTTTTTTTTGGGGGGGGGACTGATTTTCAATGATTTTCAAAAAATTTAAATAATTTCAAATCTGTTCAAAAGATTCTAATTTTTTTCTCTAAAATATTCCCAAAATGTTCAATTTTGTTGTTGAAGATTTGAAAAAAATATGTCGTTCGGGCCCATAGAACAGGGTGGAGTTTTTTCGTCGCCTATCAAATACAAATTGTTTTCCGAAATTTCTAATTGTTTGTATTGTTTTGTTAATGCACCGGCAATTTGGTTTGTTTAGTATTTTGGACATTTATTTGAGACCATTCTCTAACAGGTATGCAGCCCTCAGGAATATTTCCTGAATCAAGAAACTGGATGCTTAACTCAGCTCAAAATGAATTGAGACAGGTGGTGCTTTTGATGCAATATATCCGTATCATTCTTTCAGATATTATATGTAATAATGTAACAACACTATTGTTAATGTTTTTCTTTGAAAAGAAACAGTTTTATATCAAACTAACGGCGTACCTGGTTATGCCACATTACCTACCTCTGAAACCACATAAACCCTCTACACCCCCCCCCCCCCACTTGTAAATACCTCCGAACGAGGAACAAACATGGTACTATCCAAATGAGGACCCACCAACCTGGACACACACCGACACCCGAGGACCAAAATGGCGGTTGAAAGAGAAAAAAAATTGGTGTCAAACCGCCAACTAGAATGTGTGCTATCCAACAGAGGCCTAAAGGGTGTATGGGGGAGAGCATCACCAAAGAGGACCTCGTTTAGATAGCGTTTCTCATGTTGTTTGCATGATCAAGAGGACGTCCTCGTTTGCCGACGAAGATCCTTTATTATATCCCCTACCCCATTACTCCATTAACCCTTGGTACCTCTGAAACCACATCAACCCCTCTCCCCTCACACACAAAAACCAGGTTGATTTATATATAATCATAACCCTCCTAAACCATTTCGATCACTTTGATCAAAACTAACAGAGAAATAAGGATAACAAACACACCCTCCCCACCACACACACCATACTATAAAACCAGAAATGTTCGCATGCATTTATATTTTCATGTTGTGAATTAGGCCAGTATTGCTGATTCGTGAAATTTTAATATTGTTAATATTTCTGGTTTTACAGTAACCACTTCCACATGGGGATCAAATGGATAAGATGTGGTCATCATGTGGGTATCCTTGATATCATAAAGGTGTCACATGGGTGTCATTTTGGAAATCTCATGGGTGTCATATGGATGTCACATGGGTATCACAAGGACTGTCACATGGTCACCAAATGGCTGATTATCCAAATGTAGAACATATTTGCCAAATTATTTAGATGCGACATGTTTCAAGTCCCCCTGATCCCCCTGTACTCTGTAGATCTTGTCTATATTGTATGTAGATCTTGTCTATATTGTATATACAGGGTGAGTAAAAAAAAAGTGTACTCAACTTTAAGGATTTTTAAAAAGAAATATGAGCATTTGTCACCCAAATTATTTTATTTTATGTGACTCACCCTGTATATGCCCCTTGCCTTTGTTCATTTTGACAACATGACAATATGGCTAAAAGAAGCTGTCTGGATCAGAGAGAAGAAATGGACACATATTGAACATAGACGAAGGAGCATTGACTTGATAGGATCTACTTCCAAATCAGTCTGAACAGCAATCTTCCGGATAAAGAGCATTTTTTGTTGGCAAGGCGACAGAAAAAACCCCTTTTCTAATGGCCCGACGGACTCATATATTTTTTTTTAAATGGATTTAATTTTTGATAATTTTTGAAACTTTTAAAAAATGGTTGACAATTCACCAAAATTCAACTCGAGAGGTCTGTTTGCTGCCCATAGAAAAGGGGTGTTGGTTTTTGTCACCTAAAAGTAAACAGTTGCACAACAGAGTGAAAAGGCTCTGTATGGATGGGAGTTGAAAAATGTATGCGAAGTTTATATTTTCTTCATTCGGATCGGTAAACAGAAATCTCAATTCATACTCTCCAAAATAGGATGTCGTAACAAATATTAATACTTTTTATCTCGTTATTACTCTCTCATTCACAGGTAAATGATTGCTTCCAAGAAGAGCTCATCACGAAATATCTGGAGTTGGTTAAGTAGACGATGGAAAGAACACAGAAGATAAAAGATGTTGTAAATAAATTCAAGCAAACGTTTAAAAATAGAAGTATATGTTTAAAATGAACCTGTAATCAGTCTATGCAATGTACCGTAAAGTGGATATTTTCGTGCTTCATTTATTTTCACGCTTTTCATTGTCGAAGCAGCCACCTACAAATTTATAACACAAAAATGTATTTCTTTTGCGAATATGTCCATCTGATGAAGTTACAAATCGCGAATTTAAAAAACATGCAGAATAGGTACGAATCTGCAAAACGCGAAAACTTAATCGCACAAAAATGACCACTTTTACAGTATTCTCCAATGATCGGTGATAATTTTCGCTTTTCTGATATATCCGTCCAAGATATTAAATTGTAAGAAATTCCATTTAGCACAGTTGCAGATTGGTCATTTTTAGGGTCATATCTGTGTAACTGTCCGTTCAATACGTTTAGACCATCGATTACCGTAAAACAACTTAATTTCACTAGTAATTTAATTTCGCTAATTTCGCTAGGAGATCAAATTCGCCATATGAAATTGCCGCCAATTATATTATTTATAATGGTTATATATAGGAAGATGATACAAATTATTGAAATTAAATTGCCACAAAAAGTTAACCAACTGCTAATTCACTAAATTAAGTCGGTGTGAAATTAAGTTGTTTTACAGTAATTTCAATTACAGGTAAACAATACTCATTTATTAAAGCAAGATGTACATGTATATAATATAACTATTCAAATTACATTACATAGAATACACGTTACTCTAGTATATAAAATCAGATAATCTGTATATATCGTATAAACTCTGCACAAATAGTACCCATTGTAGAGGTGACTTGACTTGTCATAATTGTGAATCTGATCGCCTTAGGCCAAACAAAGGAGATAGTTTTTTGTCTCAGAAACATTTTGCAAACAAGCTAAGTGCTGTGCGATTTTTGTTGTTGATTTTTTAGAAAATAGGCTATGAGGTATGCGATTTTTTGTTTTTGTTTTGTTGTTGTTGCTAATCCAAGCTTCAGAGAACTTTTTTTAAACTTTTTTTAAACTATTTTAAATTTTTTAAATTAAAAAAAAAAAAAAATCCCCCCAAAAAGAAGTAAAAAAAGGAGAGTTTTATTAGGCCTCAGCACATAGGTCTACGCGTCATAGCTCATTTCACATACCAATGCGGGCAGGCTTTTGAGGCAAACCTTCTTCTTTGTTTGGCCTAAAAAGGCAAAAATAATTGTGTGTTGTTCTCAGCGACCGACCCTAAAATCTCAAAAATTGTTCCCCAAATGGATCATGTCATGTGAGTTACTTGGTTCACAACTGAAGGACGTGCATACATAATGTATATTGTATAAGCCCGAGTATATGTTTTGAAAGTGCATCATATTTCATAAATATTTCTCAATCTTGGACAATTTACAGTGTTTTTTAGCTAACTAAGTATCATAATGTAGCTCACAAAATGCTCACAAATAGTTTATTTGAGGATGCAATTTAAAAGACAATCAGATTCAAGAGTTATGACCTCTACAAAAAATGGGTACTCGCTTTGTTTGTGAATATTTAAGATATGTAAATGTTGTACATGTATTTGAGTTCGTAAAAAAATCATATCTTCAACCATGTATTTAATCATAGTAATTGAATTCCACATTTCCGTCCATTTTTTATTAAGATAAAATGAATAATGTTGAAATTGTCATTAGGCTATATTAATAAAATAATTGTCTCAAAGAAAAAACATTTCTTTTTCTTTTTTCTTTTTTTTCAAACAACAAAAAAAAAATCCCAAAGTTTCACCGATTTTTCAGATTTTCATTGATCACATCATTTTAAATACAAAAGGTCACTTTTACAAGGATTTCAATATTTCATTTTATAAAAAAAAAATTAAAAAGCTTAAAAAACCGCATTCGGCATTAGTTTTGAAAAAACTGAAGAGCTTAGAGACAAAAGATTTTTTTAATATAGCCTTATAAAATGAATGTATTATACTTGTAGCTAAACTGACTAAACTAGAACCAAATATACATGTCTCATTCTATGCTTGATAGAAACTGTAGTTTGATGAGTTCCAAAAAGATAGTGTGTTCATTACATTACAAATTGATATACATTTTTGTTTGAGTAGTACCAATAGATAGGCAAGTCTTATTCTAACTGACCCAACCATAGGAAAGTACTCTAAGAAACTAATTACTCCGACAACCCTGTACTATCTGTTTGTAGGGGAAAGAATATACAATAAAAGGTTGTAAAACACACTATAAAACAATTACATTTTGTGTAGCGTCTAACATAGTGTGTATGTTTCGTAAACATTCTGTGTATCCTCGGGATCATTTCAGATAAAAGTAAGGTAAAGGCGGTTGATTCTGTAATTCCAGGAGCTGAGTGCCCATCTCCCTTTCAAAGCGATAGGGCCAGACTCACTCCTTTTTGTAATATTGCTGTGTGGGGCTCGCTACACCTCCTCCACCACGAGTCTATTACCTTCCCAGCACCGAAGAATGCCGGGTACCCATTTAAATACACCTGGTAGAGAGGAGTAATTGCGGCAAATTGCCTTATTCAAGAGCACAACATGTTGACCACAGCGAGACTCGAACCCACAACCTTTAGATTAAGAGTCCGGTGCTCTACCCACTGCGCCACACATGCCAGGAGCGGAGTGCCCATCTCCCTTTCAAAGTGATAGGGCCAGACTCACTCCTTTTTGTAATATTGCTGTGTGGGGCTTGCTACACCTCCTCCACCGCGAGTCTATTACCTTTCCAGCACCGAAGAATGCCGGTACCCAAGTCCCCAAAGTCCGGTGCTCTACCCACTGCGCCACACATGCCCACTAAAATTCAGATAAATCAGGTATATACCATACTAAAAGTGTATATCCTTTGTGTCGCCTCAAAGTTGGAAGATGACATAAGAGTATATTCTAGTAAACGCATCATATGATTGCTTCAATGTGACAAAGTTTGCATCCAAGAGATCAAAGAAGAATGTCTGCCATTGTTACAGAAAGTGCTGCACCTATCACTAGAGGGAGCATGCAACTAATACGCTCCCCATAGGCTTTACACACAAATGTCGGCCTATTAAAACCGCTTTATTTCAAAAATCCTTCAGTGAATTTTCATGAGAATTTGCAATCTTATGCTATCAACGATTATTTATAAAATATCTGAAAATCAAGGCAAGTTTACCGATTACATTTTTCAGTAAATGCCGCTGAATTGGGAAGTATTAATCTCATCACCTAATTTTCAGTCCTCAGTCTGGGATGCACAGTGGCGGTAAATCGGCTGATGAAATTATAATAAAGCTCAAATCATCCCGGTTTTTTTACAAACTTCACATACATATTCCACACAACACATAGATGCAACATTCGAGAGGACAGCACCAGCTAATGTGTCGATCTCGCACACTTTTGTGCTTGAATATTGCTGTATACAACTTTTTGCCGGAAGTGGATTTCCATACTAAATTAGTTGTGTGCGCCCTAAATTACAAGCTGATGTCACCTCCCAACTTGAGCTGATGCAGAGTATACATTCCTCAAAATAAGTAAATATGCTCTCACCTTCAACACTAGCTCCTATTATTAAGTTGTAAGGAAATTTCTTTTCTTTAATTTGAGATATTACACATGAAGATGAACACAAAGTTTGTTTTTCATTTTAACATTTTGTTCGTCTACACACAGCCTCGGTCTAGCAGCAGGCAGGTTATTGATTTTGGTAGTGACAACTCACGGGTCAATAGTAAGATGAGAATTTGGGGATGCTTTTATTGATCAATGCTGCATGCCCACACATATCTGTCCTGCATGTTCAAAACCCAAATGCGAAAATGTAAACTGCACTTTGTTCTATCCTTTTCAATGTAGCGTTCTTAATTATTAACCGATCTCTGTGAACAATATCTCAAATTAAAGAGAAGACATTATTTACAACTTTATAATTTAAATATTGTGGAGCTAAAGTTTTGCAGTTAAAGGAAGGGTCCCGCAAGGACAACATTGAGCATTATTTGTTAGACAAATAATTATCTAGCCGAAATTACGTAATTATATAGAACAAAACACCATACTAGTCACAAAAATGAATAAAAACTGCCACCACTCAACATGCAATTTTTAAAATTTGCGGCGATCGAAGGACCCGGTGGCGATGACGTCATGGGTATCAGTGCTCAAATTTACGCATGTGCATTGTATAATTATGACATCGACACTGGGACTTTCGATCGCCGCGAATTTTAAAAAGTGCATGTTGAGAGATTGCGGGTTTTATTTGTTTTTGTCATAAGTGTGGTGTTTTGTTCAATATAATTACAAAAAGTTGGGCTCGATAGTTATTTTTCTAACATATAATGCACACTTTTATGCTTGCGGGACACCTCCTTTAAGAGTATAGTTATTACCTGGTCAGGACTGTAGATTTGGTGTGTTATGACAAAACCTGATATCCTCATGTTTGTAAATAAGAATCCGTGTTTGCATTAAATAAATTCATCAGGAATTCAAGCATACATATTGTATAAGTTTATTATCAAAATTCCTAGAAAGACGAAAAAGTTTTATCTAGCTGTACCGGTCTTGATGACTGATCTGTCATTTTCTGCAGTAAAGTGTGCTTGATGTAGATGTCAGCATGTAGATGTCAAAATCTGATGATATCTTAAAAATCTTCAAGTCAACTTGTCAAATTCCACTGAAGACAACATATCAGACATTGGAACAAGAGCAAGTGAAAACCCCGGTGGTTTCAGTCAACATTGACTTTGGGTACGCATGATCGTTCCAAAAATCGCGGAAAAGGGGGGTTTTCCGTACCATGTCCGCGGACATTCCACGGACATTTATGTCCGCGATTTCCCAAAATTAGGGGTGTTTTTTGAAACTATGTCCGCGATTTCCAATAATAAGGGGTCGTTTTGGAAGCTATGTCCGCGATTTCAACAAATTAAGGGTGGTTTTTTTTTGAGAGGCTATGTCCGCGAGGAAGAAAAAAAATATAGAATCAGCTTTGTGTCATATCAAATTGTCCTGGGAATAGGAAAAAGGGGTATTTTGAACTAGAAAGTGTCCTTGAAATAGTGAAAAAGGGGGGTTATTTTCAGACAAAATGTCCTCGTTTTTGTGCGAAAAAGGGGGTCAAATTAGCAAAATTGCCCGCGAAACGCCGTAAATAGGGGGGTATTTGAAGATCCTGGAACGATCATGTGTTACCCCTCTGAATACGAAGAGAGAACACCGGGGTGAAAACTGCCAAGTTTTTCTCAAAATATTTATAAATTATTTGAAAGCAAAGAGAATGTACCTGAGCAGTACCACAGACATGAGGTGAAAAACCAGGTAATACCCTTAGGTCTTGGTTGGTTGTTTCTTGACCCAACCCTGTTCTACGGGCAAAGGGACCTCCCAGGTAGGGTCGGTCAGGCGTTTTTCAGTTTTTTGGGGTTTTTTTCTTCAAAAAATCAGGAAATGTTGCCATTTTCAAAAAAATCAACCAAAAAAAAAATCAAAAATATTCAACTTGATTTGGTCGGTCGAGTCCGTACAGGACAAGGTGGGTTTTTTTGCCGCCTAAGGGATATTTTTAAGCCTGGGGAACTATTGTTTAGCACATCCCCTTCCTGTGTGCAACCCTCTCCGGTCATTCAAATCAAGCCAGTCATTGGTTGTGATATTTCTTCAGTGAACTATGAAATGACTCATGTCTGCGATCTTGAATAGATTGGGCGTTTTTGTTTTTTTGTTCCAATTTTTGTGAATTTTCAGTCATTTCAAGATTTTAATAAAAATTCCGAACAAATTCAAACATTTCAGCTAAATTCAGTCGGTCGGGCCTGCAGGACAGGGGGGTTTGTTTCGTCGCCTAGAGAACTATTGTTCAGCGCATCCCCTTCTTAGTGTGCCACCCCTCTCTGGTCATTCAATACAAGCCAGTCATTGGTTGTGATATTTCTTTGAGTCGGGACTATGAAACAACTAATGACTGCAATCTTGGATAGATAAAAATGAGCAAATGTTTCATTTGACATGTGTTGGATTGCCAACTGTGTTTTTGATTAGCATCTTCCTATACTAATCCAAACTGGATGTGGATTTGATTCAATGAAAATAAAAAGAGAAACTTGATTCCCAGAACATTAGGATGATTTAGTGTAAAATCTCATCCAGACGAAATAAATCTCGACTCCATCATACACTGTACTGTCGGGGATAATCCCGGGGTACTCAGTGGTCATTACAAGGGGTATCAGACGTGCCCAAAGACTTTCAAAAAGCACCCTTAATAAGTAATTGCATTGTGTTATACCCTATTCATTGAAAAACTACCCTAATTACATGATTTTTGGACCAGCCTGCCTGATGATACCCCTCTTGTAACGACCACACAGTAAAACCCTGGGCGGATAATGTAGGGGTGACAAGGCTCATACCTGCTTCAAACTACAGGATGAGTAAAAAAAGAACAGGTGGCAAAACCAATACAAAATTAACATTTCAGGCATGTGGTTTTGAATTTTCGTTTGAAAATTCCAAGTAGGAAACTTTACTTTTTACCATACGGGTTTCAACAACTCAATCTGTTGTCTTCCTCAGTGGATTGTGTTTGATTGAGAGCTATAGGTAAATTAATAATTGAACGAACAACGCGAACGCAGTACAAAGATGATCGCGCCCAAAATGATCACGCGAATGATGTGCGCGCTTCACACAATGTACGCGATACACTGCTTAGTTGTGTTCGTTCAATTATTAATTTACCTGTAAAAGTCAGTTTCCTACTTGGAATTTTCAAACGAAAATTCAACACAATGTTCTTCTGAATTCCTGATGAAACTATTCCATGATTTCAGGCGTGTGTACTCAAATCAATAATAGTGCTAAAAGGCTGGTATATTTTGAGAAAGTGTGCCTAGAGTGATATTAGCTTAATGGCTACATAATTGCATGGCATTGCCATCTCCATGAGGTACGTACGCTTCGACTAACATTGGTGTAACAGTGTAACCCAATGGTCAAATTCCTTTTTTCCCCTTCCTTTTTAAAGCTAAATACATGTTTATTCTAGCACTACCGTAAAATGGGGGTGAATAGGGACATGGGGGTGAATCTTACTATAAATCTGGAAACGGTGTGTGTTTGTGTGTTTGTGTGTTTGTGTGTTTGTTATCCTTATTTCTCCGTTAGTTGTGATCAAAGTGGCGCCTTATTCGCATGAAAGATAGAGGAAATAACGGGAAGGGTGTTAAAGTTTATTTCAGTGAAATTGGTTAACAATTGGCTCCAAAAACAGCAAAAAAACGCTCAGATTTGGCTTATAAATGCCACTAGAATTGAACAACATTGTGCGTTGCGCGTACTACCGCGTAATCATACCGTGGTAACACGTCGCGTGCATGTTTGCGTTCGGGCTCACTGCCGCGCGCGGCACACGCACCCCTACACATGGCGCAGAAGCCACACGGGATAATGGTTATAGGCCAGTACAGTGTGTTGGTTGGGTATTTGGTGTCATGTTGGGGAGGAAGGGGGGGGGGGAGGGCGGGGTGGTGTAAAACCACGGGGAAATGATTTAGGATAGGCCTAGGGTTATAATGGATAGCGTTTTGCGGGGGTTAATGAAACAACCTGATTTCTTTACTCTAAGTTGGCATGCCAAACAGTATAAGGGACCGAGGGTTAATGAAGTAGCCACGGGAAATGGTTTAGGGAGGGTTGTGATTATAAATCAAACTGGTTTGGGTGTGTGCATGGGGCCGGGGGGGGGGGGGGGGCTGTAAAACCACGGGAAATGTTTTTAGGATAGGGTTAAGAGTTAATGAAGTAGCCGCGGGAAATGGTTAGGAGGGTTATGATTATAAATCCACCTGGTTGGTGTAGTTGCAGGGGGGGGGGCGATTGTAGAGGGTTTATGTGGTTTTAAAAGTACCGAAGGTTAACTTGATGCGGTTTGAGAGGTAGGGGTTAATAAAGTAGCCACGGTAAATGGTTTAGGAGGGACATGCTTATAAATCAACCTGATTTTTTTTTTTTTTTTGGGGGGGGGGGGTTGTATGGGGTTTATAATGCCTTTAAAAGGAATATGGTTATAAATCAACCTGGTGTGGGGGTGTTGTAGGGGGTTTATGTGGTTTCAGAGGTAGGTAATGTGGCATAACCATCTAGCGGGGACCCGATCCACCTGGTTGGTGTAGTTGCAGGGGGGGGGGGGGGGGGGGGGGGGGCGATTGTAGAGGGTTTATGTGGTTTTAAAAGTACCGAAGGTTAACTTGATGCGGTTTGAGAGGTAGGGGTTAATAAAGTAGCCACGGTAAATGGTTTAGGAGGGACATGGTTATAAATCGGTTATAAATCAACCTGATTTTTTTTGGGGGGTTTAGGATAGGGTTAAGAGTTAATGAAGTAGCCGCGGGAAATGGTTAGGAAGGTTATGATTATAAATCCACCTGGTTGGTGTAGTTGCAGGGGGGGTGGGCGATTGTAGAGGGTTTATGTGGTTTTAAAAGTACCGAAGGTTAACTTGATGCGGTTTGAGAGGTAGGGGTTAATAAAGTAGCCACGGTAAATGGTTTAGGAGGGACATGGTTATAAATCAACCTGATTTTTTTTTTGGGGGGGGGGGTTGTATGGGGTTTATAATGCCTTTAAAAGGAATATGGTTATAAATCAACCTGGTGTGGGGGTGTTGTAGGGGGTTTATGTGGTTTCAGAGGTAGGTAATGTGGCATAACCATCTAGCGGGGACCCGAGCGTAGCGAGGGTACGCCGCTAGTAGGGATAAAAATGGAAAAAGTTTTTTAAATGTCACCCGGCCAGTTTGTGTACCGTAAAGCGGGGTGAATAGGGATGTCCCTATTCACCCGTTCTCGGTACACAAACTGGCCGGGTGACATTTACAAAACTTTTCCCATTTTTGTTCCTATACACCCCATGTCCCTATTCACAACATTTTACTGTATTATTCATTTTTAATATACACACCCGCCTTGAATCTCCCTGTGCGTGCTTCTGCCAAAAGAGTACCTGTTCTTGCCCTGTGTAACAAATGTGGATTTTTTTTTTAGAATGGAAAATCAAATAAATGTATACTTCCTCTGGAGTAGGCTAAAATGATTTATTATTATTTTTGCATGAAACCTGTCATGTTTTGGAATTATTAAATGAAAATCCACGATTATATTATAAACAAATACAAATTCAACATTTAACCCCCTGGGCACTACCAGCCTATCTTACAGTGGTTCTGATTGGTTTATTGCAAGGTATACTTATTTGAATAGCCAATTAAAATGCAGCTTGTAAACTATTTCACTACAATCTTTATCAGGGATACAACTATTGTAAAAATGTCCCTGATTGGTGCAATAAACCATGTATCTATCTTTCTGACCAATCGGCCGGTAGTTCTCAGGGGGTTAAACACAATTGAGACCGTCATCGTCAGCTCACTTTCTTTATGAATACATTGGCCAGTTGAAAAATAGGAAATTGTATGATGTAGAAATGTACTAATGAAACCAGATACTGGACTGGTTTACATGCGATTAGGAAACACATGTCATATCCAATACAGACTAAAACATTCAAATAAGTAGCTGCTAGTATGTTAAATCAAAAGGGTAACAATCTAAGTCAATTAGATGCCAATCTTATTTCCTGGAAAGGAGGGAACTCATATATTTATACCTGGCAATGTGTGGGCCTTAGATTTAAACCCCTTTGGCCAACAAAATACAACTTGTTCTACCATGGTTATATGTAGCCTTTCATCAAGGCGTTGTGGTCAGGGCTGATACTACTTCAGATTTTTTTCAACCGGCCAGTCTGGGCAGGCAACTCACATAAAATACCTGCCCAACCGAAATACCATCAGTCAGTGTAACTTGCTTACATTGTGAGTTTGAAAATGTTTACCACCAGTAAGGCAGGTACTTTATTTGTATCTTCACCAGCCCGGTGCAAAAGTTACCCGCTATGGGCAGACGGGTGGGCCGGTGCTATTTCCAGGCCTGGTTGTGGTGGTGTGAGTGGGAGTACCTTAAAAAGAAGTGTGAGCGCCCTCTGTAAAAGTAGTCTAATACAATGCCTTTCCCCAATAAATCTTGTTGTGTTGTTTGATGGACGATTTATCTGGAAAAGTTACGCTTGCTTATTGGTTGATAATGATGTCATGATTTATCGGGAGACATCGATATCAAGTGTTATCTTTAAACGTTGTCGTCAAAAGAATTAGACGGAGCTAACCTTGTGTTACGATGACGACATTGTTTTATCCACACGAGACGCCTCGCTACGCTCGACGGGTCGGCCTCACTTCTGAGAGCACACATAATAAACTCAAAATTGACTTCACCTGTAAAGTTCCTCCTTTTGATGTGCTGCATCTCATTTAGGGTTTTGTATTTATTTTCACCAGCCTTCTCCATTTAACCACACGGTGTCACATATACAGGCTGTTACAATAAAATTATACAATTTCTTATATACATTTTGATGTCATAAATGTGTTTTCATATTTGTTATTGTTATGAGTTTTCGTACACTTTTATTTCTTGTAGTTTTCTTGTTGGAAAAATTCTTTAGGCAACAAAAAAAACCTCTGTTATACGGGCCAGAATGATCAATTTTTTGATAGACACATTTGTTTAAATAATATATAGACTCGGACAAACTGGCGAGAATTAATTTAACAAAGACCTTAAAAATACACAGCCTCGAACCCGGTCCCTCTCGCTATCGCGGCGATCGGTTACTCCACTAGGCTACAGGGACTGTGCTTACATGGATACCAGACGAACGAGCTATTATGTATACAAAGTCTTTTGTTGAAAGCCTCTAGCAGCCGAAATACATGAGTAAATAATAACAATTGATGATGGCCTATAAGCATGATTCTAGCACAGGGGTTCTCAACCTGGGGGTCGTGACCCCCATGGGGGTCGTTTGGGGTTTTCCAGGGGGTCACGAAGGGCTCATAAATATAGGTTTTTTGGGGAACTGTGTTTAATTACATTTCGCTTTAAAATAGCTTAAAAACACCCAAAAGAAACTTTCAAATATGCAACATTTCCTGCTCGCTGCGCTCGCATGGGCGCTCGCATCCAAACTAAGCAGTTTCATTTATGATATCCGGCTGGTGTTTTTATTCAATTTTTGTTTTGGGGGTCACGGTACTGACCAGGAATGTCAAAAGGGGTCGTGGGGCAAAAAGGTTGAGAACCACTGTTCTAGCAGAATCTATGACGAGCGAAACTTAATTAAATAAACGCGAGGATCAAGCAAATGATACCAGCCGAGTAATTGAAATGAATAAATAATATATAGACTCGGACAAACTGGCGAGAATTAATTTAACAAAGACCTTAAAAATACACAGCCTCGAACCCGGTCCCTCTCGCTATCGCGGCGATCGGTTACTCCACTAGGCACATTTGTTTAAATTAACAAAACAAACAAACAAACAAACAAATTACAATTTTTTTAAACATTTTTAAAAATGTTTTGAAACATAAATTGTTTTAAACGTTTTGAAATTGTTTTGAAACATTTTGAAATTGTTTTGAAACATTTTGAAATTGTTTTGAAACATTTTGAAATTGTTTTGATACATTTTGAAATTGTTTTGAAACATTTTGAAATTGTTTTGATACATTTTGAAATTGTTTTGAAAATGGTATACATTATGACATTTTTAAAAATGTTTTGAAACATAAATTGTTTTGAAACGTTTTGAAATTGTTTTGAAACATTTTGAAATTGTTTTGAAACATTTTGAAATTGTTTTGATACATTTTGAAATTGTTTTGAAACATTTTGAAATTGTTTTGATACATTTTGAAATTGTTTTGAAAATGGTATACATTATGATATTTTTACGAGTTTATTCCCCATAGCCTTATAAAATAATCATTTTCTTCTTTCAAATTGATAGCTTAATTGCACAGATGTGATCATTTTTTCCAACTAGTAGTTTTTAAAAACTTCTTGGACGTACTGCTGTCATAGGACACAATCAATGGGAAACTGAACTGGTATGACTGTTCTAATTACCATGAGCATGCGATGGTTGCATGTGTCAAAGATTAGGATTTTAAACATACGCCAATAGAGTTCATAGTTCATAACATTCAAAAAGTGAATAAAGATGTTTTCTTTGTTTTCCCTCAAGTGCCCCATAATAACAACCAGTAAAACTGGCTCAACCAATAGCATTAGCACAGAGACCTGATTACTTATGGATTGATGCAGTCCTGCTTCCACCCTGTAAAGACATACCAATATCATCAATGTTTTTGTAAAAAAGATGAGATGCTGCTATCTTCTGTAGATAGTACAAATGAGATCCTGCTATCTTCAGAAGATAGCACAAATGCGATCCTGCAATCTCCAGTACAAATGAGATACTACACTGTAAAAATTGTGTCTTGGCGACTTTTTGTCTTGTCTAGTGATGTCTTGCAAATAAACGTGAACAATGAAAAACAAAACAAAATATTTGGCTATAGACACGAGCCAAGACACATAGGGTAATTGAGATACGTATGAGACACATCGTCAGGAAAGTGGTGTCTTGCCAGAAGACACAAACTCAAGATATGTCTCAAAATTGGCTTCAATAGACTTGTCTTACATGGAGATAGTACTTTGTGAGACATGTCTTGCATATAGACGTGACTGTGTGTCTTACCGGAGACATGTCTCAAAACTGGCTTCACCAGACATGTCTTGGTTTGTGACTTCAGTCAAATAATTTGTTATGTTTTTTATTGTTCAAAACATGTTTATTTGCAAGACATGACTTCAAAAAGTTGCCAATACACCATTTTTACAGTCAGTAGGTAACACAAATGAGATCCTTCAATCGCCAATAGATAGTACACTACTATATTCAGAAGGTACCACAAATGAGATGCTGTTGCTAACATCAGTAGATAAGCACGAATGAGATCCTATTATCTTCAGTAGATAATCCAAAATAAGATCCTGCTATTATCAGTGAATAGCATAGCACAGATGATAGCAATGATATACACTCTCAGAACAGGTATTAAAAAACATGGGTTAAAAAGAATGTTGGTTAAAAAGTATACTACATTGGTTAACAATGAAGCATTGGTTAAAAAATACTTCTAATACATATAATTCATTTTTAGTTTATTCAACGTTGGTTAAGGCATCATAATTTTAACCAACAATAGGTCATAACAAGATTCCCGCCAAAGAATTTCAATGGCGAGAAAATATTTTGCGCATATTATTTAGACCACGTCACTATTTGTATATGAAATCAATAGTGTTATTTTCCGCCCCTGGTATATTGTGCCCGATATTGGACCAATATTTGTTTTACATTGGCGCTCTTCAATTGGCATCATGTTGCCAAACCAATATTGGACCAATATTGGTTTTACATTGGCGCTCTTCAATTGGCATCATGTTGGCAACCAATATTGGTCCAATAATGGGCACAATATACCAGGGGAGGAAAATAACACGATTGATTTCATATACAAATTCTGACGTGGTCTAAAAATTGCGGCCGCTTTTACAAGTTATCGCTTCCTGGCCTTTTGACTAGGATCATGTGCCTTGTCCTTTGCCTTGTCCTGTGGGCTTGCCCTTTGCCAAAGTTGGTCTTGGCCACGGGTTGGCGCCACTATTGAAAGCCAATATTGGGCCAATGAAACATTAATATTGTAATGTTGTCTGGGTTAAAGTTTATAAAAAAATTAAAAAAAGTTTAACCAACATTTTTTAGTTAAAACATATTAACCAACAAATGATTAAAAATTGTAACCAACCACAGGTTAAAGTTGAACCAACAGCTGTTGGTTACGGTTTTAACCAACCAATTGTGTGGTTCGCCTTGTAACCTCCCGTTGGTTAAAATTTTAACCAACATGGTTAAAGATTTTAACCTTTGTTCTGAGAGTGTAGAGTAGCCTATTATTAACATCTTTTTCATGTTTAATTTTATCAAAATATTGATATCCTGCTATATTAAGTACATGGCACAAATAGATCCTGCTATCTTCAGTAGATAACACAAATGTGATCCTGCCATCTTAAGTAGATAGCAAAACTAAGATCCTGTTATTTTCAGTAGATAACACAAATGAGATCTTGCTATCTCCAGTAGATAGCAAAACTGAGATCCTGTTATCTTCAGTAGATAACACAAATGAGATCCTGCTATCTTCAGTAGATAACACAAATGTGATCCTGCTATCTAGTAGATAGCAATACTAAGATCCTGTTATCTTCAGTAGATAACAAAACTGAGATCCTGTTATCTTCAGTAGATAACACAAATGAGATCCTGTTATCTTCAGTAGATAACACAAATGAGATCCTGTTATCTTCAGTAGATAACACAAATGTGATCCTGCCATCTTAGTAGATAGCAATACTAAGATCCTGTTATCTTCAGTAGATAACAAAACTGAGATCCTGTTATCTTCAGTAGATAGTACAAATGAGATCCTGTTATCTTCAGTAGATAACACAAATGTGATCCTGTTATCTTTAGTAGATAACACAAATGTGATCCTGCTATCTTCAGTAGATAACAAAAATGAGATCATGCTATCTTCAGTAGATAACACAAATGTGATCCTGCTATCTTCAGTAGATAACAAAAATGAGATCCTGCTATCTTCAGTAGATAACACAAATGTGATCCTGTTATCTTCAGTAGATAACAAAAATGAGATCCTGCTATCTTCAGTAGATAGCACAAATGTTATCCTGCCATCTTCAGTAGATAGCAAAACTGAGATCATGTTATCTTCAGTAGATAACAAAACTGAGATCCTGTTATCTTCAGTAGATAGTACAAATGAGATCCTGTTATCTTCAGTAGATAACACAAATGTGATCCTGTTATCTTTAGTAGATAACACAAATGTGATCCTGCTATCTTCAGTAGATAACAAAAATGAGATCCTGCTATCTTCAGTAGATAACACAAATGTGATCCTGTTATCTTCAGTAGATAACAAAAATGAGATCCTGCTATCTTCAGTAGATAACACAAATGTGATCCTGTTATCTTCAGTAGATAACAAAAATGAGATCCTGCTATCTTCAGTAGATAGCACAAATGTTATCCTGCCATCTTCAGTAGATAGCAAAACTGAGATCCTGTTATCTTCAGTAGATAACAAAACTGAGATCCTACTATCTTCAGTAGATAACACAAATGTGATCCTGCTATTTTCAGTAGATAACACAAATGTGATCCTGTTATCTTCAGTAGATAACAAAAATGAGATCCTGCTATCTTCAGTAGATAACACACATGGGATCCTGCTATCTTCAGTAGATAACAAAACTGAGATCCTGTTATCTTTAGTAGATAACAAAAATGAGATCCTGCTATCTTCAGTAGATAGCAAATAAGAGATCCTACTATCTTCAGTAGATAACACAAATGTGATCCTGCTATCTTCAGTAGATAGCAAATAAGAGATCCTACTATCTTCAGTAGATAACACAAATGAGACCCTGCTATCTTCAGTAGACAGCACAAATGTGATCCTGCTATCTTCAGTAGATAACACAAATGAGACCCTGATATCTTCAGTAGATAACACAAATGAGATCCTGCTATTATGTTATCTGATGTAGTATCCACTAATCAAACGGCAAGAATATGTTCATGCGTTATATAACATACAAATAGTGAATGCCTAAGAGTGTAATGGTAAAAACTATATAACCAGTAGACTATGCCATAGTCGATCTTTTTTTAATTTTTTTTTTAACCTTTTTTAAAACTTTTTATTGTTATTTTACCTTTTTTTCTTTTATATGTTACTCCTCCCCTTTATGGGTGCATACCACTATTACGCGCTAACGTGTGTTTCTATGGGAAAGATGCCTCGGGAAAACGGCAATATCTTGAGTTACCTTGCGACTCATTTAATGAAATCTTGGAATATTTATTAACACACATAGATCTTACCTGGGTCAAAATCTCAGATGGGGGTGACCGTTTACATTTTTTTATATTTCCCCCTTTATACGGAGTAGTATTTTTTAACACGAAATTAGACCTTGTAGCCCGTTGTGACCAATGTGTATCCCTCCGCCAATATTTTCAAATAAAACAGTAGATGTATACTCTTTTCATTCGAATTATCTCAGGTACACTTCAGTGAATAAATATAGACCAAATTCAATAATTTTGAATGACATATCATGTCAATATTCACCATTCTTTCCTTTATTTAGGAACTACATTCGTGATCGCGATCGACGGAAGCTGGGCGTTGGACTGTAATAGTGGTGTGCACCCTTAAAGAGACCCATTTTCATCCAATTTCAGAAATCATTATAACATATTAAAGAGCAGAAAATTTCAAATTAAATGGTAAATTTGTATTCGATTTGGATACTCCGTTTGGTAAATACAGCATGTACAAGAAGCTACATACCCACTTGAAATTCATAAAAACCCTTAATTTTTGTCATATTTTGGGATTCCCAGATATCAATTTTCACTTTTACAACGAAGGCCCGTGTTTCTTGATCTTATTGAATGTTAAAAGGATGCATGCTTCATCTTTTTTGATACACCACTCTTACTATAACATAGCAAAGCATGTTCATTCATTTGGTCATGATATACTTGCAATAATTGTCACCAATATACCGGGGAAAGGAAGTACATGTTTATGTATATGCACGAAGCCACACATTATTGGTCAATATTCATGATCTTTAATTCAATCGTCGTGTAGTCCTACATGTATATTGACATTTTTGATATCATAAGTATATTTTCAAAACTATTTGTATCATAAGATTGCCTACATTTGCCTGACCACTCCACAAAGTTGTATTGATCAAAACTCTCACGAAATATGTCAGTAGGCCTAAGACCTACAGGTCAAAACGATGTCGATATTTTGATTTCTGGTGCGTTTTGCCCCGGTATCCCCTACCCCCCCCCCCCCCCCACCCCACGCCCATGGAATGAGTTTCTGAGTCATTATGCTTTTGTTTTGATGTCAATGGATGTTATATATGTTTTGTTTGTAAACTAAATAAAAATACTGAGTTTTCACACACAATCTCGCTCACTGGTATCTTTAAATATGATGGTCCGACAATAACAAATTTCAATTGTCTGAATAGCAACAGTCAGGCGCGCACCCGACTGACTTTGCCCGTTTGGCCCGTATTTTGACAATTTCGCACTTTAATGAATGAAAAAGTCAAATGTAATAGTGTCAAATGTTGCGATTATTACTTCAAATGTATTTTCAAAATATAAAAATAAAATAAAATGCTACACAAACCAAGTTTTACAACCACAAAGCCTGTAATCGCCTGGTTTTAAAGACTATCTCTGTGCTCCCTTTAAGGGTGCATACCACTATTACGCGCTAATGTGTGTTTCTATGGGAAAGATGCCTCGGGAAAACGGCAATATCTTGAGTTACCTTGCGACTCATTTAATGAAATCTTGGAATATTTACATTTTTTTATATTTCCCCCTTTATACGGAGTAGTATTTTTTAACACGAAATTAGACCTTGTAGCCCGTTGTGACCAATGTGTATCCCTCCGCCAATATTTTCAAATAAAACAGTAGATGTATACTCTTTTCATTCGAATTATCTCAGGTACACTTCAGTGAATAAATATAGACCAAATTCAATAATTTTGAATGACATATCATGTCAATATTCACCATTCTTTCCGTTATTTAGGAACTACATTCGTGATCGCGATCGACGGAAGCTGGGCGTTGGACTGTAATAGTGGTGTGCACCCTTATTCAGTGTCTGACCTGTTGTCTAATGTTACATGCAATGTTCTAAATGTTCCTAATGCCAATGAGTGGTCGCAATATTGTATGTTCCTAATGAGGGCAGTATTGTCTATGTTCTTTCATTCTTTCGATATGATGTCCATCAATAGAGGGCTCCCTTTAGTCAACTAGTAATATAGTGATTGCTAGTGATCGACCCGCCCCAAGTAAAACGACGAACTCTAAATGGCGAATGTATGATGCTAACGGGGACACAGTAGGGGCCCTCACTTTGCAACTCCATAATACTGCCCATGTATGATGTTAATGGTAACAAGTAAAGGCGCCGTCACTTAAAGGTATATTATGTGATCTTTCCAGGAAACGCCCTCAACATCGAAAACAAAATTGAAAGCAGATTTTCTTGCAGATTTACATTTCTGATAATAAATCGTACATACATTCCAAATTACAGGGCGATACGATTCTTAATTACTTCAAAATCATGGTTTTAGAGTGAAAATAAACTGTCGGGATAACACGACAGTTTATATTTTCACTCTAAATTCACTCTAAAACCATGATTTTGAGGTAATTAGGAATCGTATCGCTCTGTAACTTGGAATGTATGTACGATTTATGATCAGACATGTAAATCTGCAAGAAAATCTACTTTCTAAAAGAAATCATGAATAGAGGGCGCTCTCTGGAAAAGATCACATAATATGCCTTTAAAGTACTAGGTTATGCATTAGGGACTAATGAATATGCTGAAACGCTGATAAATAATCAGAAAAAAAGGGATAGAAAGGTAAAGAAATAGAAAAAGAAAAGAGAAAAAAATTGGACTACAGAGTAGTCTATATAACCAGGTCAAATTGGACCGAGTGATATAATTTTCTCGGCCGCCTGGTTGAAAAAAAATCTGAAGTTCCAGCCCTGTACAATACAAATGAGATCCTGCTATCTTCAGAAGATAGCATAAGTGAAACTCTGCTTTCTTGAGTAGATAGCACTGATGTAAACCCATCACATCGAAAAGGAAATGTTGTCTCATCTCACACAGTTTAGAGATAGATACAAATGCAGTTGGTGAAATATAAAGAAAATAAAGCAACAAAAAAACCACCCTGTTTTACAGACCCTACCCCACCCACCCATTTTTGTTAGAATTTTATTTGTTCATTTTTTTGAAAAAGAAAGAATTTGTTATTTAAATGTTTTAATTTTTTTAATTTATTTTTTTTTAATTTTTTTAAGAAACATAATAATAACCCACACCCACCAGACCAACCCTACCTGAGATGTCCATTTGCCTGAAACTTTTTTTTTTGCCTAATGGGAAAAGATTTAATTCTTGAAATCATATCATTGAGTCAGACAACTTCAACAATACATCGTCATCTTAAAGCAAGCATGTGCAACCTGTGGCCCACCAGCCTCTAATTTGCGGCCCGCGAAGCAATCCCCAAATTCTCCTTGATGCGGCCCGTTTTAACCGGAACTCCCTAAGTTAAACAAATGGTGGATTGATTTAGTGGTGTGCTCCCTTATTATTAGTAGAGTGACGCGCTGCATTTAGTAAATATAACTGGAGCGTGATTGCGTGTCAAAATCCCTGGTTAAAATAGTAAAAAGAGAAAATTACACGAAGAGCAACAGGTATTCAATGAGCAATGGACTGAGGAATATGTATATTTGTTGTCATTTCATCCTCATTTTTCTTCGTAAGCTTCCTCTCACCCTATTATAGTACCCTCCTCCGAACGTGTTTTGGAATGTTTGACAATCACTGTGGCCCGTGTATGGATTTCAAAACCGGGTGGTAGAAAAGGTTGCACATGCATGTCTTAAAGCTTACAATGGGTATTTTCCATTGAAAACTCAGATTGGAGTTTTGCCACTAACTTTTTCATTTCGATGTGAAGGAACACAAATGAAATCCTGTCATCTTCTGTAGATAGCAAAACTGTAATATAACAGTGTTTTTACATGCTAGTACAATGAGACTCTGCTATCTTCAGCAGATAGCATTTTATATCATGTTAACACTCTCCACACGGCAGGCGTCAGACAACATTCCAAAACTTCACAAAATGTTTCAAAAATGTCAAAATGATTGAATTTCATTACCATGTTTGGAATCACCATGAGAAATGAATTAAAATAAGTACAAACATGCCTAGTATTGGTTCTGTAATCCTTGAGATAAACCTTGAAAGTTGGGAAAGGTTTCTGAAAAATGTATACAAATTATGGTAAAACCAATAGCTGCATGGAAAGTGTTAATATCCAAGTGTTTTTTCATAGGTGTCTGCAACCAGGTTTGAGTTTGAACAAAAAAGGATGGATATTTTCAGCATTATTCTGACAGCCATTTTCACAGATTTTCTACCATTTGAAACTTTGAATTTGTCTGTATTTCTTGTAGAAGAGTCACATACAATTATTTATACCCTTGCCAAATTTCAAGTATTTTTTGGGGAATGAGTTTCATCGCCTAAGAAAGTGATAAACAATTGAAAGAGTTTCAAGAAATAAATTGTCTCCTGGGTATTGTATTGAAGCGAATTCAAAATTCTCCGAATTTTAAATTTGGTAAGGGTATGAATTTATTGTGGGCTTAACTGTATAGTCACCAATCCATGCGGTTAATTCATAATATGCCCATCTAGCCTTACAAGTTACATTCATATCCATTTCAAAATTCAAAGAGTATAGCCCCTCCCATAACAAAACCAACAGGGTGCTATTTGACAAAGTTCCATTACTAAATCATATTAGGAAAAGTAGATTCTTCCAGCTTGTACCATTCAGGCAGGGCATCAATATTGGTCAGCATTGGTCAGTGACCTAAAACAGTGCAATCACTAAATCCCAAAATCTGACAACTGTCATTAACTGATTGAGAGGCTTACCAAAACCAGTGACCAATCCACATTCACCTATTTTGGTGCCTTGTGACATTTCATTCGGACACGTCACTAAACGCTGGAAACCCAGCAGCCAGCACAGGCCAAAGCTGGAACAGGCTTTGGTTGAGGGCCAAGGTCCAGTTGATGACAGATTGGAAGGATCAGATAAACTTGACCGTGAGGTACGAGGTCAATGCCGAGGTCACTTGAGCTAAAAGAGGATAGGGGACCTTTCTTGCCATGGAATGAAAGTGACCTTTCACTAGTATGTATGGTATACTAGCTGTCTGGAGTTCAATGCTGTGTTAACCTTGATATGATGTGGTGTAGAGTGTCTGTATGCAAGGCTGGAACTTCAGATTTTGTTTAACCAGCCAGTCGGGCAGGTAACTCACAAAAAATACCTGCCATGCAGAAATTCCATCACCCAGTCAGTACCCAGTGTAACTCATTTACACTGTGAATTTTAAAATGTTTACCTGCCAGTCGGGCAGGTACTTTGGTATCTTCACCCGCCCAATGCAAAAGTTACCCATCTTGGGCAGGTGGGCAGTGCTATTTCCAGGCCTGTCTGTATGGGATAGGCGGAGACCTACAATTCCGGAAATAACTGTTGAACCACTTTGAGGACTTCGTTGAAATCAACCCCCCAGTCCCCCCATTCAATGTTGTTCGGAACCGTTTCATCACCACGGTCGTTGGGACCCTCAACATTGATTGGTGGGGGCGGGGGAGGGATATCACTTAGTAGATAGCTCAAGCTCCCCACACAAGTTTGTTGCAAAATCAGCGCTTGAAAATAGTTCCTTAATTAAAGTGGGATATTAGCAAAGAAATTGACTGTGTGGTCCAACACCAATTTTCCTGAATTGTAGCTAGACGTGAATCCTTAAGGTCGTCACAATTTACACACGACCCCTTCGAGAGTGCTCAAAAGTGAAGACTGAAAAAAAAAAGTTCCAAAAGTGTGCACTGATAACTCGTGCATACACATGAGCTTATTTACACATAGCTATCACGCAACAAGGTTTCGGTTGCCCAACGAATCATACTCTTAGCAAGTGAAACCATGCAGTAAAATGTTATGATATAGCAGGGGAGGCAGGTTGAGAGCAGGTACCCTTGCTCCCCACAAGTTACCCTAACCATGTAGGCCTAGTGGTGATGCCAGCATCAAAATTATTTTAAGGGGGAAATGGGTGAGGGGGGGGGGGGGGGGGGGGGCAAAAGATTGGGGGAGGGGCAAGAGAGAAAAAATTAGGGTGTGGGGTGAGGATAAAGTCAACATTTTCGATAGTTTAGGGGACATCGCTTGAGCTGAAAATGGCGCCGTCACTGAAAGTGTGTCAATGGGAGTATCAATTATATTGCTCCTTCATCAAATAAAGGTTGCAGAAGATGCCTGTAACTTATATCTTGCGTGTGGAAATGAGCCAAGTCAGTAAGTCACATTCTGTTTCATTGGAATTGAAAACATATTTCCGACTTAACAGGGTTTAAACTTACATTGCACTTACACCAAAGGTTAAAAAACCAATCCACAAAGAAAGGCGGAACTTTCGCAAATTATCTAAACAAAACTTGAAAGTTTCATAATTCCCACTGAGAGAAAGAAAGGGAGGTGTGTTATGATTAAATCCCTCCACTCTTTGCGGAGATCAACGGATTCGGAATTTGGAGCTTACCGATACAAATCCGGCGCTTTAGACGGGAAATGAGACAAAAACCAATTTAAACTGTGATGGTGGTCTTGAGATCAGGTCACATCAGGCTAAAAGATTATCATTTTGCTTCACCGGTGAACGAATAAAACTGAAAAAAGTGAAATGGCATTTGTTTCAAAAATTAATGGGATGTATGCGGTGGATGAATCACAGGAAGGCAAGGCCAAACAAAAAAGAAAGTTGTGTTGCCGTCAGCGACCGACCCTAAAATCGTAAAAACTATAGGATCGCATTTTTTAAAATTTTGTTTTTAAATTTGTAATTTCTTTTTTTAGATTTAAATTTGATTAAAAGTGTCTAAATGTTACTGTTTCTTGCTTGAAATGAACAAGTAAGCTTAAATAAATGTTTTTAGACTATTGTCACACTAGAAACATTAGCTAAATTGACATATGGGCCTATACCAATTTTGTCTTGACATAAACCATATATTTTTTAGGCCCCCCCCCCAAAAGAAATGTTGTAAAATAAAAATGGAAGTAAAAAAAAAAATTAAAAAAAGATTTCCGACCGACCGACCCGATTTTAAATTTTTGGCACTTGACAACTGTTTTTTGTCCCTCTCGATTTAGGACCCTTGTTAGGGGTTTTCAGCACAAATCATACCCATGTTTAGCAAGAAAAAAACCCATACCTGTATACCCCCACCCTCAAGAATTACAGTCAGCTTTAGGGACCAAGTCAGAGACCTTTTATCCCTAAATATGTGTGTGTTGGTTATATGAACGGTGAACTTTCACATTATCCTTAATACTAACAGATTTTGGTCACATTTAGACAAGTATGGATGAGATGGTTTGTATAAAGTAGTATTTACAGAATTACAACACACAGACTAGACTTAAATGGATGAAGTAAATTGGTTCTCAACTTCAACTTTCTTTGGACAAAACACAGATATTGTGGCAAGACTCTTTGATGATGAACTATAGTTGTCGTCAGAACACTTCGGCACTTTTTCTGTGACAACTGCGTACAGCGTAAACACGGAAGTGCGTTGTAGAACAGCGTCACAATAGCATTTTCTTTGAGCAGTTTGATGTGTCGCGGCCCCTGTAATCCGATTGGCCGCGATCGTATATATATGGGTCATGAATGTCCCCGCCCACACGCTCATTAAATAGATGCGTGCATTGGCGGTTTTAAAAAGTGCTGAAGTATTCTGGCGACGACTATAGGGGGAGCACAACACTAAGACACTCTCTGCATAGACTTTACATGTTAAGAAAGGCTTACTTAAATAGCTATCTAGTTTCTTTGTGCGCATGTTTTGACTTATGAAATTTGGATAAGTTATACATCCAACGCTATAGATGAATACAATTGCATCTAAAATGTAACATTAGGCCACAAAAAACCCCACCTTGTTCTACGGGCTTGACCGACCCTTTTTTGTTCTTAGAAAATTTTGAAATTGTGTACAATTTGTGATTTGAGAAAGGGACCAACTCCCCCCCCCCCTCAATTTTTCTTTTTAACGGATTCCCCCCCCCCCCCAAAAAAGGGTCTGATCTGGCAGGCACATTTCCCAACATTTTTTTTTGGGGGGGAGGGGGGGGGGGGGGGGGGGGGGGGGTGGGGAAGGAAAAAAAAGTATTTTTATTTTAACCCTTTGAACACTGGCGGCCGGTATCAAGCTTAATACGAGTATCGCATGGCGGCCAGAATACCGGCCACTACGATGTGCGCACTGTTTATAAGCTTTGGGGAATTCCCCATCGCATGTACACATGCCCTTTGACCCAGAGAGTTGTCTGCGGGCTACGGGCTGCACATAGCTTTGTCTGACAATGCGTTAAAGACGATCTGTGCTGATGAATGTGGAGTTATTTCATCAATTTTGGTCGGATTTTTGGATTTTTCAATGGCGCCGTCGGCAGCAGATGTTTTAGCAAGGGTCATGGACTCTGAAATTGAGGATATGATTCTGACTATAGTAATAAGGATGAACAAGACACGGTAAGCATGCATAGTGCAACTAAAAAGTGCTAGTAACTGTTATGGGAACGATACAGACAGTTGCATTATGCCCTATTGAGGGGTATTTCGGCAGGGGTGTCAGGGTGGGGCTACCGTTTACTCAGGGGTGTCAGTGTTCAAAGGGTTAAAATAGGGGACTTTTTATGTCATGTGGCAGAATTAACAGATTCCATCAAATGTTTAAACTCTAAACATATTATCATAAATACTGGAGAGCTCCAGTATTTATGATATTATTCACAACATGTGTTGAACCAGAAATTGTCACAAATCCTGAACCATATTGACGACATCACGTACCAGTTCTGCAAACCTAGTGCCACTCATTACATCCATTGGTCAAACCAAGAAATATCTTTATCCTGTGTTTTGTATTGTAACATCCAGGTCAGGCCCCTAACCAGGGGAGGGGGCATTTGTCTTACCCCACCAAATCCCAAAAGTCACCAAAAATGTCCAAAATATGCTGTTTTGAGTGAACGATGAATCCAGGCAGCCTCAAAATTCAGGTACACAGAGAAAACGATGTACAAAATATCGCTGTTCAATTTCGGTTGTACACTTTTTCAAACAACAGATGTGTAAAAGTTATACATCGTTGTTTAAAGAAGACAACATTTTTTTAAACAGGTGTTGTTTACAGTATAAAGAACGCCGTTCACATCAATACAAAGTGATCTTGAACAACGTTGTTTACTTGTGACGTCACAAGTCACGTGTCACAATGATTCGTTTGCGATATGCTTCAAATTAATGGCCGCCGTATTTCATTCGGTAAACAAATTTCGATTTTAAATCATAATTTTAAAGATTTTGCTGACAAGATGGGGTAATACAATCAAGAAAATAATGAAATATGATGACCAAAGAACCGATATAGTTTGATGATAGACGGCGAAGATGGATATTTTTTGCAAAAATATAATTTTAATTTCGCGATTTTGCTCCACAGACAGAAGGCATCCGAATTTGACAGTTCTGCCGTTCTGTCTGTGTACTTCAACACAAGAAATTCAAGTCTTCAAATCGTGCTGGAATTTTAAACAACTACCATTAAACAACCCTGTTTTTTTAACAACCATCATTTAAACAACCCTGCAGTTTTAAACAACCACCATTAAACAACCCTGGTTATTTAAACAGGCCAATTTCATCCATGAGGATGGAACAACTTTCTTTGAACAACCCAAGATGATTGAACAACTTTCTTTGAACAACCCAAGATGATTGAACAACTTTCTTTGAACAACCCATGAGGATTGAACAATTTTTTTTAAACAACCCTTGAAAATTGAACAACAATTTTTAAACAACACCAATTGTGTAAAATCTGATTTTAAACATGTTGTTTAAAAAGTTAAACAACTAGGTGTTTAAAACTTTAAACAACCCCAGATGTTTAATATTTTGAGCAACATGTTGCTCAGCTCACCCGTTAAACAGCAGTTGTTCACTTTATTAAACATGTTGTTCACTTTTTTTTTAACTGTGTACAGCACTGGAAAGCTGTGTCTTTGATCTTTGTTATTTAAAAGAATCACCACAGAATCATTGGAAGATTTATGGTGTAAGTTATATATGGGGTTAGGGGGGGGGGGGGGGGGCAGGGGGCACTCCCCCTACCAGTGGCTTTCCCCCTGATGACCCCCAAATGAAATAACAAACTCTATGTATTGACCTATTAACACGAAATAGTTGGGTATGCCGCCAACCTGATCACTGGCCTGTCCACCCACACCCCCCCCCACATTGAAGACCCATACGCTGGTGTAAATGCCCAAAAGATGACGCTTTGAGCATTCTTAACAACCTAGTCTTGTTGTAAGCATACCTTCTCAGCAACAAAATACCTATCAGGCCAACATCCAGGTCTTCGTTCTTTCCCTAATATTTTCATAAGCCAACTGATGTTTGGTTTAGCCAAAACACAGCCGTCATGCAAAGGACATTGGCCCGTGAAGACCTAGAAACGCTTCACCTTGGTTCTATATCAAGGACAAACTTTCTTCCTTGTCGTCAAGGGATGTGCGAGCATTGTGCTCCTATATGTCAACTGTCAAGCAGATGGTATGGCCTGGGTTTGGTTTCTTGAGCAATCCCAGCATGCTTTGCAATACTACTGCATTCATCCAATTTGACACCCATTACATGTCCATGTGCTACCCATGTGATACCCATGACATGTACATGTGACATCCATATGATACCCATGTGATGCCCATGATATGTCCATGTGACATCCATGTGATGCCCATGTCAGACATGTCTGAGTGACATAGGTGACATCCATGTGATACACACGGTTCTGTATGTACTGAAGATCAAAGTCTTCTTGAGCAATCTGCTAAGATGCTATGTATGTTCAACATTCATGGCATGAATCGCTAAATTTCTCAACAAAAAACTTAACCTATTATCAACATATTTTAGGATAAGTTTAAACACCCACCTCCTCTCAAAAACGTACTTTTATTCGAAAGACTATTCTTAATTTTCTCTGAAACCTTAATATTTTATTAGCTTTTTTTTTGCAAATTGATATAAACGGGTTAATTAACCAGCACAAACTTGAGATAGTTTAATCAGTTCCAAACATATTATTCGCAACATGTGTTTAACCAGAGACTGTCACAAATCCTGAACCATATTGACGATGCACATCACCATACATCACATATTAAAACCGTTCCCAAACTTCACAGGCTATCACAAGGATTACTGAACCGTAACTAGGCATGTTTGTACTTATTTCAATGTATTTTTCATGGTGATTCCAAATATGGTAATGAAATTCAATAATTTTGACATTTGCGAAACATTTTGTAAAATTTTGGAATGTCGTCTGCAGACGCCTGCCATGTGGAAAGTGTTATATACCAGCTGAGTGGATGAGGCAAGCACGAATCCAGTGCTAAGATTTGACGTCACACAGGTCCTCAAAAGTAATGTAATGTCAATGGGAGCCAGTAGACACAGGAGACTGAAAACCACTGGTCATGTGATGGAAGCAAGGCATGCTGGTAACGCTCAAGACATCTTCTGTGGCAGCCTGGGCGAAGCAGATCAAATGCCATCAAACATCAACTACAGATACCTGATCAGACTTTGTGACTGCGTGTCTAGATCACAGTCCATCTGTGTTAATCTTTATCAAAACAATTGACAGATAGCTGAGCTTACAAACTAACAGAACGTATTTCAAAATGGCCGCAGGAATGTAATGCATACAGCGCTATGATATTTCACTGTCTAGACCGTTGATCTTGGGAACGACGTTTGTGTGTGCGATTATTCTGCGTGATCATCCATCATATGGACAACATCTGACACTTTAGATATTTTAAAAATAAAATCTATTGAAGTACCGTATTAAAACTGTCCACACGGCTTTTACCGTATACAAAACAGATTTTTCAGAAACCTTTTCCTACTCAAAGTCTATCTTAAGGATTACTAAACAAATACCAGACATGTACTTATTTCAATGCATTTCTCATGGTGATTTCAAATATGGTGATGAAATTCAATAATCTTGACATTTTTGAAACATTTTGTGAAATTTTGAAATGACGTTTGCAGACGCCTGCCGCGTGGTAAGTGTTAAGAAACAATTGTTGCGGTTTCTGGTTTAGAATTGTTGGTCATGTTCAGTGACATGTGAAACATTTTGATATTTATGAAGTTTGACTGATGGATAGGATTTTCAAGTCCCCAGAGTCAATACAATTTTTTCCAGAAAGTTATTTTTGCCTACTGTGTTTCTCACTAGAAATTTGATCTTTTTGACCCACATTTTCTCAATTTGTTGTAATTCTGTTTATTCATATAAATGTGTAGGTTTTTAGGTTGTGATTGCAGTATTCAGCCAAATTCCATGTTTTGGCTTCGACTTTCAGAATGAAGAGGTTATTTTCTTGGGCACATCACACATAATTTCAACATTTCCTCCCATATTTTCTACATCCTGCGTAACCATAACACATTCTATAACACATTCTTGTGCTCAAGAGGATTCTCTTGTTCAGATTTTGAGTTTAGAACATCCTAAAGAATGTTTGTGCACACACTGTCCTTCTTTCATGAAAAACAACCAATCTCTTTCCTTATCCTGAGCACTGAAAGAATTAATTGCTACAAATTTGGTGTCATTGGAAAGATCAACACATCAGCTTTCCTTGATGTACAACACACTATTATTATAGACATAACAAAATGACAACATTTAGGCAAAAAAACTGCCCCAATCTTGTTTTGATTTTTGAGGGGTTTATATTATTGGTCAGTATACGCCTATTTGGAATCAATAATAAACATGAGAAATGGTGGAACTGAGATGAAGGGATGTAAATTTTCTCGCAGTGGCGTAGCTAGAGGGGGGGGGGGGGGGGGTATATCGCCCCTCCCCCAATATTTAAGTCGTTTCGGTTGAAATCGGCAGTTTGTGTTAACACTTGTCTATTGGTTTTATCAAATAAAATAAAAACAGATTTTTCTGAAACCTTTCCCAACTTGCAAAGTCGCTCTCAAGGATTGCTGAACCAATACCAGGCATGTTTGTACTTATTTCAATGCATTTCTCACTGTGATTCCAAATATGGTAATGAAATTTGAAAATGCTGACATTTTTGAAACAATTTGTGAAATTTTGGAACTGTCGTCTGCAGACGCCTGCTGCATGGAAAGCGTTAACAGAGTTTGTGTTAAAGAGGTCCCACTGTAGAGAACTTCAAACCACATACAGGGCCAATTGCCATATCTTTCAAATTGTGAGATAGGCTTTTATACTTGATGCATCTTTCACTTGATGGACCTTAAGGCTAGTATAAGCCAGTACTAAACCCATCTATATCGATTACATGAGAAAAGGGAATTGATATCCCTCTACATGCAAACTTGAAAAGGTCCAAGAAGTGTGCCGAGTGATGGCTAAATACCTCTACAATAGGCCAGGATCTCTCAGTGGCAACCCACACAAAACAGGAGCTCAACAATTTGTTGTATTATTTTGCAACAACTAAAAATAGACACATATACGAGGCTTTTAGCGCTGTTTTGATAGAAGTTTGGGATCATGGACAAATAGCAAAAACTCTATAAATACTGTGAGTGGAAACTTGGCAAGGGTTCATGGGAAATAGCAGAATATGTTTTCGGATGTCAGGGCTGTCTGAATGAAGCTACTTCGGTACGTTGCACATTCTGATTTCATAATTTTTCTTAGCTAACATAAATGGGTATGTATTCAAATAATAAAACAATGAATCTCCCAAATTCAACATTGGAACCTTTCAGTGGTGTTGGCACAGAAGGCTTGTGTCCCCCCTGATGCCCCCCCCCCCCCCAAAAAAAAAAATTGCATTACAACAACTTTGTGCACAGTTTGGACATTTATTAATTAGGTGACGTAAAGCCACTACCATGCGTCAGCATATCAATACAGACCGACCATTCAAAGTTAGCGTACCGTGAAAGGTCCACACAGAAATCACGCGCTGACCTGTACACTCGTGCATGACCTCAATTAACTTGCATAACTTGCACAAGCCAGGCGTTCATGGTTTTCGACCAAACTGCTTTCGATCATGTAGGAAAAATCATGAATATTAGAAATGACTAAGGGTCAAGGAAACATTTGGTCGATGACCTTTAGATGATACTGTGCCTTATGATCGTTGTAACAAATAAAATTAGGTTGATTTTATGAATGGGGGACTGCCGCGGAGATACACTATGATCTAGCACCGGGAATTCTCGGTTGTCGGAAGTTGATCGCAGCGGGTGTTATGAATGGTAAATCAACCGATTTTTGAGTCCTTGGTATGAAAAGAACTGCTAAAGATGTGTTAATTAACGGTAGTGCAAAGTTAGTATTTATGATAAAAGTATGTATGATATGAAAGAAGAGATGTTAAGCTTTATAAATATATAGGTTGATTAAAGCAAAGGTATAACGTGAATGAGTTGTGAGTTCACAAACGCTGGCATACGTACAAAGCCCCTATACCACGTTAGTGTGATGATGTGCGTGTATGCTCGTATACGTACAGGATGTCCTCAACTTATTGTAATGGACAAACTCTATGTATATTAACAAAAAGTAGTCAGTTATGCCCTTTTCTCCCGGGGGGGGGGCCAGTCAAACATAATGGTGTACACATGCGTGACCAAATTTTTCCAGACACCCCCTAAACAAGTTTTACCCTGCAAGCAAAATTACCCCCTAAACAAGTTTTTAGCGCGCTTTTCTTGCAAATTTTGACCCCTAAACAAGTTCTTGCCAGAATATGACCCCTAAACAAGTTTTGTCTATTTAACGGGGAACAAAATAAGTTACCCTAAGCACGTTCGACCTGTATTTTAAGCCGGGATTTTAAGGCCACCCTTTTTCTTGAAAATCAGCGTTTTTGATACCCTTAACGCGTCACGCGCGTGATGCGTCCAACACTGAAAAAACACCCCTTTTTACGCGTTTTTTTGGTCACGCATGTGTACAACATTATGTTTGACTGGCCCCCCGGGCCTTTTCTGTAAAAAAACATCACAGAGCTTTACTAAATCATGATGGAATTCTCGATCCGTGGGGATGTGTTCACTTATGTACAGTTAAGTGATCGTAACCGTAAACGGTGTGAACACAGTGTCAAACCATGGAATTCTATACAAACAAGAAATAAATACTCTGAAATTAAGGACAACTTATTTCAAATTCTGATTTTGAAGTATTTAGGAAACGAATTATTATTGCTCTGTAACTTATGATATTTTAGTTTCATGGTTATAAATGTAATTTGACCAAAGAATTGCATTTCTAGGGAATAATGGCAGATACAGAGCGTTCCATGAAAAGATCGTATAATATGCCATTCAGGTCCGTATGGAAAAAAGCGCTATTCAAGTTCAAATTATTACCGGAATACCGGTATCGTGATTACGATCCTTTGATGGGTGAAGTTACTATGTAAAGTGCTTGGAGCAACATATGTAATACACATAGGCCTACTATTACATATTGTGTAACTTGATAATAATAGCCCATCTGTTACACACATGAAAATATCATTCGATGGTGCCAGAAATAGAACATGCCACATGATCTATGATAGCCTATAGTTTATAGTCAAGTGGCAAGAAATACGCCTCCGCTAACATGGTAATCCAAGCGTATGTGCAAGAATTTGGCAAACCCACACGTCATGCATTTTATGCACCGCACGCCTTGTTGCGTTATGTAGCCTGAGTGCTGATGCGCATGCTCTTCTGTATTCATTCACTGCGGTGAAGAGGCTTATCACAGTTGAGATTGGCACTGTCAGTTCATTTGACAAGGAGAATCAAGGTATTATGACGGTCAAAAGTACAAAGATAGCATTTTTATCCTATTGAAATAAGGAGAACATTAATTACACAACCATAGGGCCCTATCAACTTGAATCATGTTAAGACAGTTCAAGGTTTGCTCATTCTCCCGGCATTATAGGCATCAGTAAGACCGATGAACATTGCAATTTGTATCAACTTTTGCAACAATATCCATCATCGTCGGACGGTCCAAGATGAATGAACCATTTGATGATTTTCACAGTAAGGGCTAGATTGCCCATCTCAAGTAGTTGTTCTCAGACCAGGATGCATTATGGTAGTATGTGAGCATAAAACATGCGACCTTATAAGAACAGAGGTATTATAGGACCAAGTTCAATCTCACTAGAATTTAATAGCTTTCTGCAAAATTATTTCACAACAATCCATGGAAAAAGAGTTACAGGAATCCAATTCTTATACTTGGAATCTCACCAAATTTGTATCCTCAGGAATGAATGACCTAGCTTTGTCACTTTTTCAAACATATTTATTTTTAACCCTTGCAAGTAGCCGATTTCAATCCTTTTGGATAGCAGATAGTTTAAATGGGTATAGAGATGCGTTATATGTAAGAATGCAGACAGGTTGTACGACGGAAGGTTTCCATTTGTCGGTGCGGATGTGATACCGGTGTAAAATATCCACATAACCATCATACGAGCTTCTAATTGCAGTGGGAGAGACGGAAATAGACCTATAGAATGTTCTGGCATATGTTATCGTAGCTATGCTATGCTAGGTCTACTATTACTAACTCTAATAGCAGATTGGCAGATCTGCTTATACTCCGATTCACAATATAGGATTCTTTGTCAATGCAACAGTAAAGATCAAGCAGCTCTATTGTATGTCTTAGGATAGGTATCTTATGTCAAGACCTCAACCCACTCATAATCATTGCGTGGGCTCTTACATCCAGGGCTGCTTACACCTACAGATTATTTAATACGGTGTGTGCATTCGCCCTGACGTCCGAGCAGGGTGAATACATTTCAGTGAGAAAATTATAAAGGTATGTTTGAATAATATGTGAATAACGCTATTTTAATGGTACGTCTTTGGATGTCAATGAAAAAAACAAAAACATATTTGACTGTAAGTATTGCATGTGGAAATGTTATCAAAAGAAAGTATCATTGGCTATTTTTATTCAATTGGATATACAACCATGTTTGAATGCAACATTATAAAAAGAGTCTGCCCTATCACTTTGAAAGAGAGAAGAGCACTCCGCTCTTGGGTTTACAGGATCGCCCGCTTTACCTTTTTTACTTTGCCATACATATCATATGATCAAACAAATTCACTTTTCATGCCAGAAAGATGCCTATATCATCAGCAAGACAAAACAGTAATTTGTCCTCACAATCATCCCAACAATTTCTGCATTTCACAGCAAAAAGATTGAGAGCCTTGTAGAACGTGAGGTCATCGGAATTCAGGTCAGGATTGAGATTGCACCAAAGATGGTTTAAGTTACCAATGCTGGTCACTAAAGTACACTGTGATGTCAGACAGTATACATATACAACTTGCATCAACAAATAGGCAGGGCAAAGAAAACAAGAGCTCTGGTGAACAAGCCAAGGTTACCTCAGGATGGCAGGCTGGATGGATGGAAAGATTTGATTGCAGGTCTGCATATTTTGTGCGTAATAGTATAAAAGCAACATCTTGAAATGGAATACAATTATTTGAGTTTGGTAATGTAAGGTAATGAGTTTGGTGACGTAATTAAACCAACTGCAATAATTCAGGAAACATTATTTGCCATCTTTCATAATGGGTATGGCTTCAATAGATATCAATGGGTTTCACACAGACATCATATGGGTAGTACATGGTTTAGACATATCCATTTAGTCTCTCAGAATGGTATCACATGGGTAATATGGTTTCTATGGGTATCACTTTAGATTTACCTGGGTTTGTCACATGAGTCATTTATATAATATTTATTACACAGCTTTAACAGGTATTTTTACTACAGGGTGTCCCTAAAAATAGGGTGCACATGTTCCACGACATTTCCCTCATTGAGTACTCAGTATTTGGCTGTAATCTTTATATAATCTGAAAGATGATTCAAACAAAACATTGAAACCAGTGTCTCGACAAACTACGGGAAAATGCTGTGAGTGCTGCATGAACAAAATGTTACACCGACAAATCTGATGAAATTATAGACTCTGAAGAGTTGGGAAATCAGGAATATAACTCATTTCAAATACATTGCAATTGAACACTTCATGAAGATTTTGATATTGCGAGTAAAAGGTTTCTTGAAACCGAATCCAAAGAATATTTACTACTGATACTGTCAATCTCAAATGTAATAGGAAAGGAATATCTGAATGCAGTGTAGGTATTAATATCAAGAAGGTATGTGTGGCCCAACATGGCATAGCATCCAATCCCCCCAATTTAAGACAGATCTTACTCATAGGTAAGCTGATAGGCAGGATATTAACATGTCAATCGCTAACACCAGTCAGCTGCCTGCTTGCCCATACTCAATACTATAATAGCTATGAACTTGGTTGACGCTGTTTATACAAATTGTGCTCTAAGAATTCAGTATTTTAATATTCATTTTTCCATTCAAAACATTTGATTCAATTTTATTTTACAATAAATGCAATCAAACCCATCAGGCCTGAAGCAGCCAGTTTCATTCATGATAAATGTAACCATCCACCAGAAATGGGATGTAAAGAAAACATTTTCAGATATTGAACAGGCAGATTTTCCTAAATAAAGGGGTAAAAAAAAGTAAGTCCCCCTAAAATTAGATTAATTTTGTTTACATAACTTCACACACAAACAGACGTTTTGAAGGATTATGAAAAGAGAAAACGATTGGCTACCAATAGAAAGTTTTCCGTTTTCAATATCATGTTTACTTTTCTCAAAACAGTCACATTTCCTTAAAATGATGTTTTCAGAAAAAGTGGCACTTAAGCCTACTTGTATTGGATTTTGGCAAATTTCATGTTAACGGAAACATCATTTGGGGATATTGGACTTTTTTGGGAAAAGTAAACATGGTATTGATAAGGGGAAACTTTGTACGGATAGCTAAGCGTTTTTTCTTTTCAGAAAAGTATTAATTTCTTAAAACGTCTAATTGTGTGGGTGTTACGCAAACAAAATTGTATAGGATTTTGAAAATTGCCACTGTTTCTGAGAACATCGTTTTGGGAAAATGAGAACATTTTGGGAAAAGTAAACATGATATTGAACAGGAGAAACTTTTTATGGGAAGCCAAGCACTTTCTCTTTTCACAAGTTTTTAAATTTCTCAAAACGATTAATCCTATGCGGAATTATGCAAACAAACGTGGTCTAATTTGTGTACAAAAAAATCTCAAGAGAGAGTTTTTAAATTTACTGTTATGGGACCAAGTGCCACTTATTCTGCAAACATCAATTTGGGGAAATGTGACTGTTTTGGGAAAAGTAAACATGATATAGAAAATGGAAAACTTTCTATTGGTAGCCAAGCATTTTTCTTTTCATAACCGTTTCAATTTTTCAAAACGTCTAATTGTGTGTGAAGTTATGTGAACAAAAGTAACCTCATTTTAGGGGGGGGGGCCTTACTTTTTTACCCCTTTATAAGCTTTACATTGATACATGCACAGACAGTTACATAGGTAGTACACAATCAGTAAATCCAACGAAAAGATCTTGTTTCCTATCGTTTATTGAAACGTTCATTGGGCAAAATCTCAGAACATGGTCTGCCAACTTATGGCCCCATTTTGCTGGATGGTCACAAATGGTGGAGTAATTAGTACAGTGAATGTATCTTTTCCTCATTCTTAAAACCTAAATCATTTTAACACTTAAAATGTATTAAAACAAAGCATGCTACAAAATGAAGTAAGAATTCTTACTTATTTTATTTTAAGCAAATAGATTAATCCAACCATAACACACTTTAGAAAGAAGCGCATTGCGCTGAAAAAAGAAGGAACTGTAAAAGCCAATATTTTCGCACATTTTGATACCATAGACATTTCGCTAATTGTTTTTTCCCGGGCGACCTTCTGGATGCACTGCATGAATGTTGAAAACAATATTTGTGCGTGTTATAATATTGGCGGAAAATATTTTGCGCAAAAAGCGCGGAAAATAAAACCACCGCGAAAATTTCAGCTTTTACAGTAAACAACTTGCCAGATTTGTTTACATACAAACACCACATCCGAAGATGAGAAGGGTTACACATCACATACCAACATATACAGGCGATTCAATAGGGAACTTGAACAATGCAAGTAAATAACAGCGAGGCAGATGACACCGCAAGTTCCAAACAAACATAACGACTCATATCCCAACTTAGAAAGCAAGGACTTGAGCTGGTGCGGGACTCGAACCTGTGACCTTTCGAACAGTGATCAAATGCTCTAACCATTGAGCTTAAAGGTATATTATATGATCTTTTCCATGGGACGCCCTCAATCCTCGAAAAAGAAAAATTGGAAGCAGATTTTCTTGCAGATTTACTTTTCTGATCATAAATCATAAATATATTCCAAGTTACAGAGCGATATGATTCCTAATAACCTCAAAATCATGGTTTAAAAAGTGAATTTAGAGTAAAATTTGAAAAATAGATTGTACCGCTCGGTACAATCTATTTTTCAAACCATGATTTTGAAGTAATTAGGAATCGTATCGATCTGTAACTTAGAAGATCTTTATGATTTATGATCAAAAATGCAAATCTGCAAGAAAATCTGCTTTCATAGTAAAAATCAATGATAGAGGGTGCTACTTGGAAAAGATCACATAATATGCCTTTAATTGACTGGCCGTCTCCGATAAACAGAGTACAAACCAGATAGTAGTGATATAGAGCAGTTAAGGATTCTAATCAACAAACAATACAACAATACACAGTATATGATATTTCAGATTGGTTAATTTCTGTTTTTGTGTTGTAAATACAATTGGTGAACAGGCATTAATTTCACATTAAAATAATTTGGAAAATGAGAAAAAAAAATCATACATACATGCATAAGGCTATATTAAAAAATCTTTTGTATCAAAGCTCTTTAGTTTTTCAAAACCTAATGCGGATGCGTTTTTTAAAAAAGTTTTTATAAAGTTTTTTTAATAAATATAAAATATTGAAATCCTTGTAAAAGTGACCTTTAAAATGATGTGATCAATGAAAATCTGAAAAATTGGTGAAACTGGGATTTATTTATTTTTGAAAAAATAAATTTAAAAATCTTCTAACGCGCATCAATTAACTAACGTGCGCGGGAGCTTTGAGACAAAAGATTTTTTAATATAGCCTAGGGAAATTGTAGTTTGGTTGTTGGAATAGGCTAATGAAAGTCAATTACAAGTTTCCAGTTACTTTGCTTTTGCAGAGCATGATAAGGCGACTTTTTCATTATTCATTATTCTTTATTTGATCAGATTTCATTATTGACATGTAAATGCATGTTTGATCAACCAATACTGATACGGGGGCTTCACGAAAGGTAGGTTAACGACAAAATGCCTTGCTTTTGAGCCTAGTTCCCAGTTTCATATTTTATAAAGTGAAAAATATGTTTAGAATCATTAAACTGGCTCCAATGGTGTTTTGAAAATAAATCATGCATTTTTTGGCAATCTTGAGATTTGGATGTGGGTGAAAAAAAAGTGATGCGGGCGGGTAACGGGAAACTCAAAATCTACTTTCAGGCACCTTATGGTGTGATAATGGATGATAGGTGGGGTCCATATTTTCATCGCAGTGGATGCCGATTGCGACGACATCCAGACCTGCCTATTCCATATTTTCATCGCAGGGGATCGATACGGACTGCGCCGACATCCACTACTCAAAATATGTACCTGCCAATTCATTCATAATCACCTCATAGACTAGCAACCAAACTATACTGCTCAAAAAAAGTTTGGAATATTTTTTCAAGCACAAGATTTTCAAATATCGCAGGATATGTTCATTAAGTGTTATATATCCATGTAAAGCTGATGTGTTCATCTTTACAATGATACCAAATTTGAAGCAATCCCTTGCTCCAGTGCTCAGCTACTTGCTTGAGAACATGGGGAGGTCACAATCTGAATGTGCTAAAACCAACACTATTTTTGAGCAGTTTACAATTGTACAATGTACTGTTATATTTCAGTACATATTACTTCATGGTTTAAAATGATTACATTAGAAACACAGACCGAGCTCATGCACATCTCCTGCTATTTAAAGGCTGTTTGTGCTACAAACTTTTTGTTGAGCCTGAAATTTCTACTAATGCATTCCTCCTCTACCCCACCAATCAAAGGTTTATTCGGTGATGTCTTGGAGGCTGTGCACTCAATTTTGATACAAACTGGGATTTGTACATTTGTATTACATGTATGAACTTACACTTGTAAGGATTCACAAATATCAGCTCTCTTTGAACAACAAAACGTTGATTCAAATATTCTGATCTAGGGCTTAGACAAGAGTTTCACACTATAGTTGGGGAGCATATGTTTTTTTGGTCCCGGTCTAGGCTGACACAGGGAGTTATACCATAATTTCATTGTGTTATAAAACCATGTGTGCTCCCAGGCTATTAACCCTAACTCTACCCCACCCCCCCCCCCCCCCCACTTTTTCAGAATTTTGTTTCAACGTGGAAAATCGACCAAAATATCCCCTCGATCCCCCGGGATTTGATCCAGGGACCTCCAGCACGTGGAGCTTAGGATTCCCCACTACACCACGACTGTGAACGGTAGTCTGCGCAGTGTATTGAAAAACTTCCACGCCGGGTGGTACCAACGTCAACGTGCCAGTCGTGGAATATTGTGGTATATGGTAGGGTTAGGGTTATCAGTCACAATACAAATATGCTGGGCATCAAGGCTTCTTTTGCGATTTCGTGAGTGGCAACAGCAAAAATGACCATTGAATTCTGAAGTAGAATGACTCAATGGTTGCTGTGATAAACAAGGCGGTTCTCGAACGGCGCGTCTCGCCTGTTCATCAAAAGTGACTTGAAAGAAATGATGATGAAACATATGATACAATGTAGCACTGTCACAGAGGTATGCATTGTAGTGCAAGGGATGTAATGCCTTGAAAAATTTAATCAACAAAAAGAACACACCAACCCCCTTCCCTACACCAAATCACATCAAGATAGGCCTTACAGATCTTATTTGACCCCAGATGACCTCTGATGACCTTGAAAATTTAATCAGCAAAAAGAACACACCAACCCCCTTCCCTCCACCAAATCACATCAAGATAGGCCTTACGGATCTTATTTGACCCCAGATGACCTCTGATGACCTCGACAAATTAATCAACAAAAAGAACACACCATCCCTCTTCCGTCCACCAAATCCCATCAAGATAGGCCTTACGGATCTTATTTGACCCCAGATGACCTTGAATGACCTCCGATGACCTTGAAAATTTAATCAGCAAAAAGAACACACCATCCCTCTTCCGTCCACCAAATCCAATCAAGATAGGCCTTACTGATCTATTTGACCCCATATTTGACCCCCGATGACCCCGAAAAATTAATCAACAAAAGAACACACCACCCCCCTTCCCTCCACCAAATCCCATCAAGATAGGCCTTACTGATCTATTTGACCCCATATTTGACCCCGATGACCCCGAAAAATTGATCAACAAAAAGAACACACCATCCCTCTTCCGTCCTCCAAATCCCATCAAGATAGGCCTTACTGATCTATTTGACCCCCGATGACCCCGAAAAATTAATCAACAAAAAGAACACACCACCTCCCTTCCCTCCACCAAATCCCATCAAGATAGGCCTTACTGATCTATTTGACCCCATATTTGACCCCCGATGACCCCGAAAAATTAATCAACAAAAAGAACACACCACCCCCCTTCCCTCCACCAAATCCCATCAAGATAGGCCTTACTGATCTATTTGACCCCATATTTGACCCCGATGACCCCGAAAAATTAATCAACAAAAAGAACACACCATCCCTCTTCCGTCCTCCAAATCCCATCAAGATAGGCCTTACTGATCTATTTGACCCCCGATGACCCCGAAAAATTAATCAACAAAAAGAACACACCACCTCCCTTCCCTCAACCAAATCCCATCAAGATAGGCCTTACTGATCTATTTGACCCCATATTTGACCCCCGATGACCCCGAAAAATTAATCAACAAAAAGAACACACCATCCCTCTTCCGTCCACCAAATCCCATCAAGATAGGCCTTACTGATCTATTTGACCCCATATTTGACCCCCGATGACCCCGAAAAATTAATCAACAAAAAGAACACACCACCCCCCTTCCCTCCACCAAATCCCATCAAGATAGGCCTTACTGATCTATTTGACCCCATATTTGACCCCCAATGACCCCGAAAAAATAATCAACAAAAAGAACACACCATCCCTCTTCCGTCCACCAAATCCCATCAAGATAGGCTTTACTGATCTATTTGACCCCATATTTGACCCCCGATGACCCCGAAAAATTAATCAACAAAAATAACACACCACCCCTCTTCCGTCCACCAAATCTCATCAAGATAGGCCTTACTGATCTATTTGACCCCATATTTGACCCCCGATGACCCCGAAAAAATAATCAACAAAAAGAACACCCCATCCCTCTTCCGTCCACCAAATCCCATCAAGATAGGCCTTACTGATCTATTTGACCCCATATTTGACCCCCGATGACCCCAAAAAATTAATCAACAAAAAGAACACACCATCCCTCTTCCGTCCACCAAATCCCATCAAGATAGGCCTTACTGATCTATTTGACCCCATATTTGACCCCCGATGACCCCGAAAAATTAATCAACAAAAAGAACACACCACCCCCCTTCCCTCCACCAAATCCCATCAAGATAGGCCTTACTGATCTATTTGACCCCATATTTGACCCCCAATGACCCCGAAAAATTAATCAACAAAAAGAACACACCATCCCTCTTCCGTCCACCAAATCCCATCAAGATAGGCTTTACTGATCTATTTGACCCCATATTTGACCCCCGATGACCCCGAAAAATTAATCAACGAAAATAACACACCACCCCTCTTCCGTCCACCAAATCTCATCAAGATAGGCCTTACTGATCTATTTGACCCCATATTTGACCCCCGATGACCCCGAAAAAATAATCAACAAAAAGAACACCCCATCCCTCTTCCGTCCACCAAATCCCATCAAGATAGGCCTTACTGATCTATTTGACCCCATATTTGACCCCCGATGACCCCAAAAAATTAATCAACAAAAAGAACACACCATCCCTCTTCCGTCCACCAAATCCCATCAAGATAGGCCTTACTGATCTATTTGACCCCATATTTGACCCCCGATGACCCCGAAAAATTAATCAACAAAAAGAACACACCACCCCCCTTCCCTCCACCAAATCCCATCAAGATAGGCCTTACTGATCTATTTGACCCCATATTTGACCCCCAATGACCCCGAAAAATTAATCAACAAAAAGAACACACCATCCCTCTTCCGTCCACCAAATCCCATCAAGATAGGCTTTACTGATCTATTTGACCCCATATTTGACCCCCGATGACCCCGAAAAATTAATCAACGAAAATAACACACCACCCCTCTTCCGTCCACCAAATCTCATCAAGATAGGCCTTACTGATCTATTTGACCCCATATTTGACCCCCGATGACCCCGAAAAATAATCAACAAAAAGAACACCCCATCCCTCTTCCGTCCACCAAATCCCATCAAGATACGCCTTACTGATCTATTTGACCCCATATTTGACCCCGATGACCCCGAAAAATTGATCAACAAAAAGAACACACCATCCCTCTTCCGTCCTCCAAATCCCATCAAGATAGGCCTTACTGATCTATTTGACCCCCGATGACCCCGAAAAATTAATCAACAAAAAGAACACACCACCTCCCTTCCCTCCACCAAATCCCATCAAGATAGGCCTTACTGATCTATTTGACCCCATATTTGACCCCCGATGACCCCGAAAAATTAATCAACAAAAAGAACACACCACCCCCCTTCCCTCCACCAAATCCCATCAAGATAGGCCTTACTGATCTATTTGACCCCATATTTGACCCCGATGACCCCGAAAAATTAATCAACAAAAAGAACACACCATCCCTCTTCCGTCCTCCAAATCCCATCAAGATAGGCCTTACTGATCTATTTGACCCCCGATGACCCCGAAAAATTAATCAACAAAAAGAACACACCACCTCCCTTCCCTCAACCAAATCCCATCAAGATAGGCCTTACTGATCTATTTGACCCCATATTTGACCCCCGATGACCCCGAAAAATTAATCAACAAAAAGAACACACCATCCCTCTTCCGTCCACCAAATCCCATCAAGATAGGCCTTACTGATCTATTTGACCCCATATTTGACCCCCGATGACCCCGAAAAATTAATCAACAAAAAGAACACACCACCCCCCTTCCCTCCACCAAATCCCATCAAGATAGGCCTTACTGATCTATTTGACCCCATATTTGACCCCCAATGACCCCGAAAAAATAATCAACAAAAAGAACACACCATCCCTCTTCCGTCCACCAAATCCCATCAAGATAGGCTTTACTGATCTATTTGACCCCATATTTGACCCCCGATGACCCCGAAAAATTAATCAACAAAAATAACACACCACCCCTCTTCCGTCCACCAAATCTCATCAAGATAGGCCTTACTGATCTATTTGACCCCATATTTGACCCCCGATGACCCCGAAAAAATAATCAACAAAAAGAACACCCCATCCCTCTTCCGTCCACCAAATCCCATCAAGATAGGCCTTACTGATCTATTTGACCCCATATTTGACCCCCGATGACCCCAAAAAATTAATCAACAAAAAGAACACACCATCCCTCTTCCGTCCACCAAATCCCATCAAGATAGGCCTTACTGATCTATTTGACCCCATATTTGACCCCCGATGACCCCGAAAAATTAATCAACAAAAAGAACACACCACCCCCCTTCCCTCCACCAAATCCCATCAAGATAGGCCTTACTGATCTATTTGACCCCATATTTGACCCCCAATGACCCCGAAAAATTAATCAACAAAAAGAACACACCATCCCTCTTCCGTCCACCAAATCCCATCAAGATAGGCTTTACTGATCTATTTGACCCCATATTTGACCCCCGATGACCCCGAAAAATTAATCAACGAAAATAACACACCACCCCTCTTCCGTCCACCAAATCTCATCAAGATAGGCCTTACTGATCTATTTGACCCCATATTTGACCCCCGATGACCCCGAAAAAATAATCAACAAAAAGAACACCCCATCCCTCTTCCGTCCACCAAATCCCATCAAGATACGCCTTACTGATCTATTTGACCCCATATTTGACCCCGATGACCCCGAAAAATTAATCAACAAAAAGAACACACCATCCCTCTTTCGTTCACCAAATCCCATCAAGATAGGCCTTACTGATCTAATTGACCCCCGATGACCCCGAAAAATTAATCAACAAAAAGAACACACCATCCCTCTTCCGTCCACCAAATCCCATCAAGATAGGCCTTACTGATCTTTTTGACCCCATATTTGACCCCCGATGACCCCGAAAAAATAATCAACAAAAAGAACACCCCATCCCTCTTCCGTCCACCAAATCCCATCAAGATAGGCCTTATGGATCTTATTTGACCCCCGATGACCTTGAATGACCTCTGATGACCTTGAAAATTTATTCAGCAAAAAGAACACACCACTCCCCTTCCCTCCACCAAATCTCATCAATATAGGCCTTACTGATCTATTTGACCCCATATTTGACCCCGATGACCTCTGGTGACCTTGAAAATTTAATCAACAAAAAGAACACACCATCCCTCTTCCCTCCACCAAATCCCATCAAGATAGGCCTTACTGATCTATTTGACCCCATATTTGACCCCCGATGACCTTGAATGACCTCCGATGACCTTGAAAATTTGATCAGCAAAAAGAACACACCACCCCCTTCCCTCCACCAAATCCCATCAAGATCGGCCTTACGGATCTTATTTGACCGCATATTTGACCCCGATGACCTTGAATGACCTCCAATGACCTTGAAAATCTAATCAGCAAAAGAACACCCCACCCCCTTCCCTGACATCAAGTCCCATCAAGATAGGCCTTACGGATCTCTAGATATCGCGTCACAACGCGTCTCAAAAGTTTTAAGCATATTTGACCCCGATGACCTTGTATGACCCCCGATGACCTTGAAAAATCAATCAGCAACAGAACGCACCACCCCCCTTCCCTCCACCAAGTCCCATCACGATAGGCCTTACGGATCTCCAGATATCGCGTCACAAAGGTATTTCTTAGCACACGGCGGACGGCATACGGCGGACGGCGGACGCCGGACAGAAATAGTGATAACATAGTCTCTTTCTGATTACATCAGGCGAGACAAAAAGACTGTGAGCATCATGGAACATGGGATGAGGATGATTTCATTGAGATACTCATATGGTCCCACACCACCAGATCAGTTCCCTATTGGCAATAGGGAACTTCATTTCATTCAACTGAACAATTTGTGTGGTTAAGAGGTCAAGTTCATGTTAATTTTGTTCACCTTTAGAGCAAACTGGTTCATTCAAATCATTGTTTTTATTGAAAATCTAGATGTTTTCTGCTTAAAAACAATCACTTTTCTAGGGGGTAACCAGCATTTTCTCCCGCTACGGGCCAATGATATCTATCTTAGGTTCGACAGGCTGCCTATATCCTAAGATCAGGGATTTTAGCTCTAAATTGGTGGAAACAGTGAAATTGTGTAAAATGATACCATTCAAGAAAAAGCTAGAGATTGTGGGCCTAATGTGGAGGCAATAACCTACAAATGCCAAATTATGAAACATTTAGGTACATTTACAGCACTTTTTACCTTTTCTAGGATGTTAAATTTAGACTTATGATGGGGTCTATCTTAATTTCAAACATTGCTGGGTATTGCCAGAATGCAAAATATTATTTGGTGGTATGCACTCATTATATAGTCTATTTTTAGTGGGGTATACCCTGTAAATTGCACCAAGTTTGCACTTTATGTCTGTTATATGATGTGCAGGTTTGTGGAATTCTGCATATGAAATCTTGAGATGATTTGCTGTAGGTTCAGATCAGGTCTGGAAATAGCACTTAGCAAATAGCCCACTATTTTTGCCCATCTGCCCATAGCGGATAACTTTTGCTTTGGGCGGGTGAAGATGCAAAAGAACCAGACCGACTGGCTGGCAAAATGTTTCAAACTTACACTTTTACAGTGTAAATGAGTTACACTGGCTGGTGGAATTTCGTTTGGGCAGGCATTTTTGTGAGTTAACCTGCCTGATTGTCTGGTTGAAAAAAATCTGAAGTTTATATTGAATTTGGTAAAGTACTTTAAAGGGGCATTGAGAGATGTATCGATATACTAAATGAGCAAATAACGTAAAGAAAATCATCCACATAGCCCAAATCCAAAATGTCATACAATTCCGACACTGCCTTTATGCCAAATAAGCAAATAACGGCACTTCCGGGTTGAGATTTGCTGCGACAGTCCGCGAGTAAAACGATAGCATAACTTCCGAATTCAGCACCTAGTTTCGATATGATCACATCGAAACTAAGAAAATCATGAACATTTATATGATGAACGGCGAATGTTGGTAAACTGTTTCAGATGGTAGTTAGTATATGCCTAAGTATTACTTTGATGCCAAAAACTGATTTCCCGGATAATTGAGGGCACACTCCCATACGTATCTCTCAATACCCCTTTATTGAATAGTCTGAAAAATCCTCAGATAGCATGACATGTTTTGAGTGATTGCGCACATCTAAATAATAGATGTACATGATTTTCGCTATAAATTCTAAGATAAATAAAGCCTCAGGCCACACTGTCATACAATGACCATGGCCATGGCCTTTAAAATCCTTGTGTACAGGAGGGACCTCCTTAAATTACTTGGCCAAGACATCCAATCCAAAGGTCACATTGGATTCTGTCGGAACAGGAAGGGATCACCTCAGATTTGTGCCGACATTCGTCTATAGAAACGGTCAGCATCTTGGATTATGATTTGCTCCGTTTTAAATTGGTGGGATTTGTAATAAGGCTGTTGTTTATCTGCATGACAAAGCAATTGAACTTAACACACAATGTCTATGGATGAAATAACAGCAGACTATGTGTCAATGTGTTTGTGTCGAGTTTGATTTTGTCAATCCAATACCATATTAACGCTTTCCACGCGGCAGGCGTCTGCAGACGACATTCCAAAATTTCACAAAATGTTTCAAAAATGTCAAAATTATTGAATTTCAATACCATATTTGGAATCACCATGAGAAATGCATTGAATAAGTACAAACATGCCGAGTATTGGTTCAGTAATCCTTGAGATAGACCTTGAAAGATTGGAATGGTTTCTGAAAAATGTATTTTGTATATCATGGTAAAACTAATAGCCACGTGGAAAGTGTTAAAAATATAATGAGTTAAAGGTAAGTATACAATTGAATTTATACATGTATGAACTTACACTTGTAAGGATTCAGAAAAATCAGCCCTCTTTAATTTGTACATCAAAACGCCAATTCAAATATTCTGGTCTATGGCTTAGACAAGAATTTTAAACTAATAGTTGGGGTGCATATAGGGGTTTTGCTGCCCCAGTCTATACTCTATTTGGCTTTCTCTGGACAGTGACGTAAAACAGGCGCAGCTTTTACGCACGCGTATGTATCTTCCACCTTACAACGCTCGTCTGTATACGCCAGCACCGCGTTATGAACTGCAATTAGTAGTATACGCGGTTACGTCATTGTCTCGTGATGGCCAAATAGACTATAGGAGACACAGGGATTTATGTACCAAAATGTTCTTCGAAGTCGGTAGAATTACACCCTAAAGTGATAAGCCTTGCCAACATGGGTGGTTATTTGACCTTTGACCTTGATTTTGGGTAGAAGGTCACATGTGTTTCAATGTGTTTCAAAGCCATGTGTGCTCCCCAGCTATAAACAGTCACAAAATAAATATACTGAGCATAACGCTGCTTATCGTGATTTCGTGAGTTGTAACAGCAAAAATGACCATTATTAATGTTCATCTCAAATTCTGAAGTAAATTATATAAAAAATAAATTCTTCAACACCACTGTGTATCACTTAAAGGGGGGGGGGGGGACTCAAGGAAGTTTTTGACTTGATTTTTTGAATTTTGTGAGTGCTGAATTTTGTTTTTAAAACCTTATCTAATATTGTTTGCAATTTTGACCAAAAAACGCCAACAAAGTGATTTTTTCATTTTTTCCACTTTTTTGTCAATATTTCAAAAAATTATTAGATTCGATTAAAAAAAGTCCTTAAGTTAGTATCTTTACATCATAATCTAGCAATTTGGGAATTTTTTACTCAAAATAATTTTTGTTAGCTTTGTTGTGAACTTTTTGATTCTCTGACCTATTTCCATTCCAATAATGTATACATTAAATTTATTTGAGTCATAGTTAAATAATTACAGCACTCACACAATTCAAAAATTGACTTCCTTGAGTCCCCCCTTAAGTGGTATCTATTCTCCAATAATACACCAATTCATAACAAAATGTAAATAACCAATAAAATGCAGTTATACTTGTTATTCAAATTACCGACAGTATAATACGGTTTAACTTGAGATTTGCATGCCTTGGGTTTCAAGTGGTAAGGAAATATCTTACGAAGCTATGAAGCCCATCAGTTTAAAACAGGTCAATCTGTATGGCTATCATTCTATGTGAGGACTGTAACTTTAGTGGCATTCACAATGTAGGTCAGGGTCAGAAAATCGAGGAGAATCCGAGAATTTATTATCCCAAACGATTCCCAGTTGGTAAGGTTGCAAGAATCCAAGTTGATTCTCGCGGATATGGCCTAAAAAAAAGGTGGGATTGCCCTTTCACCTCAATTTTTTTTGGGTCAGTAGGTCGATTTTGGTTTTTTTAGATTCCAAAGAATGACCAAATCACACTGGAATACACTGAGGTTTATAATTTAACTACATTTTGATATTAAAAAGACGAAGTCTGGTGGCATGGATAATAAATATTTCAGAGTGGGGTCACATAGGGGTCAATTGAGGTCATTTAGGTGACAAATTTGTAATTTCTAAAAAGAAAAGTTAAAAAAATCTTTTTCTTTAAACTTTTTTTTCTTCAAAAATTAAAAAAATTAAAAAAAATGCGACTGAGTTTTCCCGATTTTTACGGTCGGTCGGGAAAGGGCAATCCGACATCTTTTTTTTGTTGCCTAATCTGCAATGTCTAACACACTATTTGAATGGAGGAGAATCCATAGATGCTCGCCTAAATCCTAGGCAAGAAAATAAATGGATCCTCTCACACAAACTGCTGACCCTGTAGGTCACCTCAGAGAAGCCTTGTAGGTTGCATAATCTTCATTCTTGAAAAAAGATATCTCTGTTTCGTTACCTGTTTGATAGGAGGATAAAAGCAAAAAAGAAATTGAGGTGACATTAGGTTAATTTAACACAAAACATTTCAAGAGATTAAATAATAATGAGACTTTCAAAAGGCTTTCAAAAGCTTTGAATGCAGCCATATTAGTTCACCTTAATATGATGGCCGGGTATTACACATAGAAATTGATGTTATATGTTAAGGGTGCATATAGTGTCAACCCTTTAAATATGACATTTATGAAGCGCTGTAACTTTTGAACTATTAATGTGATGTATATAAAAGTATACATTTTAATAAATGAAATGAGTCAGAGAATCCATTTTTGGTGTAAAAAATACCAAAAATGCTGATTTTTTAAAATGTTGACCAAAACATTACTTTTTTGGCTCAATTTTTTTCAGACAACGTAACAAAATCAGTTTTTGGTAAAATATGCTAAAATTGCACTAAAATCCTCTAAAGATACTTCTCTCGGAACGCATATTTTTGTTTTACATACAAATCTTGCATTTTTTACTTAAAGAATCGTAAACAATTCTATTTTTTGGCACTTTTTGGTCAATATTAATAGTTTAAAAGTAACAGTGCTTGATAAATTTCATAAAAAAGAGTTGACACCTCCCTTAACACTTTCCACGCGGCAGTCCAAAATGTTGTTTCCAAAATGTCAAAAGTATTGAATTTCATCACCAGATTTGGAATCACCATTAGAAATGTATTAAAATAAGTACCCTTATCGTTTAGTAAGTGTAAATACTTCAATCTCATTGGTTAACACGTATGAAATCTGATCCATATCGTGTAAACAAGAAAGTTAAACCACACGATATATTCCATATCGTCGATTAACCGCGTTCCCAGGACCGCGTTACCAGTTAACCGTGTAAAGCGATTGCTTTGTGTCTGTGGAAGAGTTGCTTAAAATATGAGACGTAATAATAAACAAATAAAATGGCGGATGATTTAAACTAAAGTGACTCGATTTCAGTTACATTCTGAGGCCGAAATAGACCGTACTCCCGGTAAATTAGTTCAGTAATTCTTGAGATAGACTTTGAAAGTGGGGAAAGGTTTCTGTAAAATCTGTTTTGTATTATGGTAAAACTAATAGCCACGTGGAAGAATATTTGACGTAAAACATTTTGAGAGACATTACATATTGATGAAATCAAGGCTGAGGATTACGGTAACAACCTTTAATGTAGTCAGATTAGTTTACATAACATAACATAACTATGGTGTGATATAAACCAGAGGTTACATGATTAGGATTTTGTTTGACGCAAACACATTTGAAAGGATTACACATTTTTATGATACTCGAGGGTTGAGCGCCAGAAGACCGTAACTCAAAATATGCTATTTTGATGTAAGGCCCCCAAAAAAGTTTGTCTCAAATGACATGAGACTGAAAATCTAATGCGGTCTGCGGAATTTTTCTTCTTCTTCAATTTAGACCTGATCGTCATTTGTTTGTTCAAAAAGTTGGTTTTGCAAGATTTTGTTGAGAAAATTGAAAAAAAAAAAAAAAATTGTTGTTGAAAAAAACCACTAAATATAAAAGCTAACGCGGGCGGTTTCGGGAATGCGGGCGGGTCATTTGAGACAAACTTTTTTTTTGCCTAATCAACTTTCAAATATTTTGGACTCATTACAATACACAATTGCTTAGGGCTTGAAAGAAAACATTTTCTAATGGGGCCTTCACATGTATCCGTGTGAGCTGGGCGGCCCCTTACCGTGTGAAATATTGGTGAGGACGGCGGCACACGGTGAGCCTGAACACGTTCAGGGGACTTTGCCGGCCATCCACGCCTGGCAGGAGTTTTTCTATTAGACGATAAGGGGCCGCCGAGCTCACACGGATACATGTGACTGGGGCATAAGGGCCCGACCGACCCAACTTGTCAGAAATTGGTGAACATTATTTTTTTCAAGTGTAAATGAATACTGACCCAAAATTGTTTTTGCTTGTCACAAAATGGCAAAATTATACAGATTTGAGGGTTTTTTACAGTCATTTTGAAGGGAAAAAAGGAAAAGGAAAAAAACTAAAAAAACCCACCCTGACAGACCCACCCAACCAGATCCATTTGCCAGTATAACAGATTTTTGTGTGTGGCCTCACCCTACCTGATTAATACCGGACTTACCAACATTATTGTGCGCTAGTGTAGTGCCTTTTTTTAACAAAAGTTTGTCATCATCATCTTCTGTATTTATCACAGGATCATTTGTCTGTAGAAATAAATAAGACAGATTCAAGATTTACGAGTTTGATTTATTTCGCATGTATACCATTGTATACAGTCCAACCTCGATTATCCGACCCTCTTTTATCCAAATAAGTCTGTTATCCGGCTGAGTAATCCTAACAGAAATATCTTTTTTTACACCCTAATCACCTTATTTTCACACTCTGAAGCATTTGAAGGCTGTTTTTTGATGTTGGTAGTGCTGTTTAGTGCTTAAAACAGTACATTGCCACTGTATGGCCCCCCCCCCCAAAAAAAGAAGTTGACTTGCCCTTTCCGACCGACCCAAATTTTCGGAAATCTAGGGTCGCTATTTATTTTTCCAAAGTAAAAAAAAGAAACACATAACAATAAAGAAAGATGAACACGTGAGTAGTATCTGCTTGTTTAAAAAAAAGAAAAAAAAGAAGAAATCTTTAAAACATGTTTTTGTGTAGTATCTCCCTGTTAAAATTTAAAAAAGAAAAGATAAAAGAAATCTGATTGTCCGACCCAGACTCTGGCCCTGAAAGGGCAAGTCATTTCTTGTTTTGCCTAATTACCCCTCATGCAGTATCTTCTACACAAAATTCAGTTATCCAGATTTTTCACATATCCAGCCTATGCTTGGTCCCATGTCATCAGGATCCAAGGTTGGACCGTATACAGACCTGTGCTTTTGACATTTCGCCGGTAATAAATCATCTAAGATTTTGTCAACCGCTGAGACTATGTGGTCCACTTTCAGGGATATGAAGGTTAGTTTATGCCCCAAAAGGGCATAATTATGTCCTTTGCAGTCTTTCAATTGGACCACATAGTGGAAAATAGACACAGCCTTAGATGATTTATTACCGGCGAAATGTCAAATCACAGGTCCAAAAGTGAAGGGAGTGGGAACATAATGTAATGGGTTGGTGCCATGGAATGTCGAACCAAAGGTATTTGGTCAAATTGTGTGAACATCATGATACAAGCGATAACTAATATTATAATATAATCATTCGACCTTTGGCTGGCTGTGATACAAAACCAGGTTGGGGGGGGGGGGGGGGGGGGGGGGTTCTCAGTGGATATTAATAAATGGAGATACACTGCCAAATAGGGTTTACTTACATTTATTTGTTTAATGATCCCATCTTACTAGACCAACATTTATTTATATTTCTAGCACTTTTGCCCTGGGGGTTCTCACATTGATATGTTATACGTATATGTGCCTGCCCTTTGGGGTGCTTTTTTGCAAAAATTGGTATAGCGATGGGGTGGTTTTCATCACTGACCAAAGCGCCCAATTGGCATAAATTGGGTGTATTTTTTGTAAAAAGCACCCAATTTGTGCAAAATTGGGTGCTTTTCTTACAAAATTGGTATATTGATGGGTGGGAAATTGGCCAAAAAATATAGAGAAAGTCACATTTTCGAAGTCTGGCAGGCACATCCACATACAATTTTTGGCGAATATACCTCCCTCCCCCCCGGACTTTTGCCTTTTAAAAAAATGTTTTAATTTCTTTCCCTAGGAAATTACTGGTTTATATATGATCAGTCATATAAGAATGGAGATGTTATGTCAGCAAACACAGTTTGTTTCAAGATAGAGGCCAATAATAAGATTGGTGTAATAAAAATAAAATGATAGGGCCAGAAATATGCTTCTCAAAATCATGTTATGTCACTCTTGTGTTGAATATCCAAGGTGCTCGTTTAAGGGGGGACTTAAAGAAGTTTTTTTGGAATTTTGTGAGTGCTGTAATTATTGAACTATTAATCAAATGCATGTTAAAAATCAAATCAAAAACTTCCATGAGTCCCCCCATTAATTAATCGATATCAATAACTTGGTTTCTTGTCTTCCACATGACCATTTAGATGGACATTACAGGTCACACATGGACCATGTTGTCATTTTAGATAGCAAAACATCCCTACATGTACCCCCAAAATATGACTTTACTCCGCTGGCAGCCCCCTTCCCTCGTGAAAACCTGTATAATACTCCCCCAGTACCCCGACTCAGGACCTTTCCCACATGTGGAGGTTAAGTTTTATTAACCAATTTTATTGAACAAACCAAGAGGTACACCTAACCTTACAGAGTATTATTAAAATAGGCCTTGTGTGTGACCCCCTCTGATAAGTGGTAGCATATAAAATACTGCCCTCGCTTGTTTTGGGGTCACTTAGCAACTATCATCATGGATGAATGCACAGAGCCTCCCTGGGTCTCTTTCCCACCCACTGCCTCCCTATTGGTATTTGTCATCACTCAACCTCGCTATAGGCTTTCCCATCATTGCTCTATTCTTTCCTTGGGAAAGTAGCTGTATCTGACGATCGTTAACCGTGAGGTCTTTCTCCTGGCACCGTCACACTTTCAAGTAAGTGGGCGATCGGGTCAGCGTTGGGTCCTTCTCTTAGGCCCCATCACGCTTCCACTTCAGTCTGGTCTTTGGGACAATCAGTCTGTCTGTCGCCATTACATTGTCTCAGCTGATCTGGACTGGGGGTTGGAGCAGCTACTTCCCCCGTTCCAGCAAATTGGTTTCCTTGTATGTTTGTCTCCCGCATTTAGTGGGGGAGAGTCCCTGCTTCGGGTGGATTGGTTTGAGCCCCCTTGGGCTTCACATTAGTGGTCCGTATTGGTGCAGTTCAATAATCTTCTAATAACTTGGTTTCTTGTCTTCAACGTGACCATTTGGATGGACATTACACAGGTCACACATGGACCATGTTGTCATCTTAGATAGCAGAACATCCCTACATGTACCCCCAAAATATGACTACTCAGCTGGCAGGCCCCTTTCCTTGTAAAAACCTTTATAAATACTCCCCCGGTACCCCAACTCACGATATTTCCCACATTCTTGACTTATCAATGTAAAAATAACTGCAGCGCCCATGACTTCATTGGCGGCCACAACTGCAGGTTAAGGAATTTTGAGCCCAACAAATAACTTGGTTTCTTGTCTTCCACATGACCATTTGGATGGACATTTTAGATAGCAGAACATCCCTATGTACCCCCAAAATATGACTACTCAGCTGGCAGCCCCCTTCCCTCGTGAAACCTTTATAATATTCCACGCAATGATTTTATCTACTGCAAACAAAATACAATCTAATCATGAACTAATTATATCGTCAATATTATTGATAATATAATGAACTTTGTGCAAGTTCAATAGCGCTCATATCATAATTGACTTATGAGGCATCACCTGATTGGCCGGTATGTATGACATGAGGCCTAGCGACCATATCCAACTCCCCGATTGGTTGCATTCCCGGGGGTGGGGGAGGCACTCAATTAAGACGGTGAACACACACCTGAAAAAAACTTTTTTTCAGGACAATCACAAAACAAGTTTTAGGATTTGGATAAAAACACCCCGAAGTCTATAGCATGTATGTCCTTACAGAAACACCCCTAACAAAGTATATGAAGCATGGTCCTTAAAGAAACTTGGACCCTTGACAAGTTTTATCTCAAAATGTATTCCTGAAAAGATATAGCTGATGGAATCAACTCTAAAGGCTTTTAGGAATTAAATGTGGTCTGTTACAAAATACTTCAAAGACACCTTTGACCTCTTCTCCCACATATTAATACAAATGTATTCAATATTTAGCCATTTTTCATCTTAGATAACCACATGTAAGGAACATTTTAGGGTCTTGAAATCATTGTTTTGCATCACATCACTTGTCGACTAGCTAAAACACCCTGTTTCGCTTGTTTTTCTGGCCATGCCTCTGTTCACTGCCATGCATGGGTGGCACCCCTGGGTTTAAAATACCATTTTAGTTGATAATTAACAACATACTTGAGTACTTATTGTACCCGAACTATAAAGCTACACTCACCAATGGTACATACAACTACTGAATAGGTGTTGTTTTGATTGTACATTTACGATATTGAGTCTTTGCAGCTAGATTTTGATGCTGGATCATCATGGCACACTCGTATGTCGCTAGAATAGAAGAAGAATTGACATGCTGTGTGTGTTTTGAACTTTTCGTTGATCCACACACGCCAAAAGATTTGAGATGTCCGCATGTGATTTGTGAATTGTGCCTCAATCGCCTTGTCAAAGACGGTACTATTGATTGCCCACAATGTCGTGTGATAACCAGATTGTCGAAAGAAGGTGTGGCTGCATTGAGAACCAACCTTGGTATTCGCAATCTTGCCGAGACGCACAAGAAACATTTGCAAAAGCAAGAGCATCAGATTCGTCCTTCATCGCAGGGCAGAACCCAGGATGATCAGGTTCCTGTTTGCTCTGATCATGGGGAAAAGATGCATTTCTACTGTGTGACTTGCAATATCCTTGTGTGTCGTGCTTGCACTGTGGTCGATCACAAGCAACCTCAACATGAAATTCAAGATGTGAAAGCACTACGCAGGGAGAAGATGAAACTATCGGATGCTACGATCAACAAACTAGAACAAGATATTCTGCAGTATGAGAAAAAGTCTCGCGAAATCGGTGGAACAGAACAGAAAGTTCTGTCATCTATAAAGGCTGAAGAAGAGAAAATTGACCGAGCAGTGGCCTTGTTAATGGAAAAGGCTTGTGAACAAAGTGACAATCTAAAGGCTGAAATAAGAAGAAAAAATGATCTCAAGTTAAAGTTGTGTCAGAAAAAGAAGGGCTTGCTGCAGAAACAAGCGCATGAATTACGGAGCATAGTCACAGATACTAGAGCAATCGCGGAGGTGTCATCAAGTAATGACTTTATAATGCGACACAATGCACTGATGGATAAGATAAAGGCCCTACCAGACCATAGTGATGAAGAACTGGTTCAGTATCAGCCCGGGGAGGTTGAATTCAAGGCCGAGCAGTTGACACTGAAATTAGGTACAATTACGGTGAAGCAAAGTAAACAGAGTGTTGTGAAAAAGAGGAATACTGTGGGATTGGTAAGGAAGATGCAGGAGACTGCTAAATTTAAGGGTTCTACCAAGAGGAGAATATGCAGCGTGGCATCAAATAGATCTGGTGACGTTCTTGCAATCTGTGAAATTGGACCTGCAGTGCACATATACTGTAAGCAATCAAATGGTCAGTACAAGAAACAATCAAGTCTGAATGTAACTGGCTCTCAGTTTGATCCCCATGCATCCGGTCATGTAGCAATAGCAGCAGATGGAAAGTACTTTGTAGCCCAAGGAAGATCCATCCATGTGTATTCTACATCAGGACAGTACCAGCGTGTTTGCTACACTGCACATACCAATACTAGAGCATCCATACTGACATGTATCACCACTACCAAGGATGGCAGGATTATTGCAGGAGACTGGGACCTGTCTGCCATTACAGTACACACACCTGATTGTATGACGCTACTGAAAACAATCAACACAAGTATCAAACCAAGCGGGATTGCTACTATCAACAACACCCATGTTGCAATAAGTCAGTACAGTGCTGCCAAGGTGTGTGTGATTGACTTGGAGTCAAGTAGAGAAACTCTCAGTATTGACATTAACAGGCCATTTGCAGTTTGCTATGATGAAGAGACTGACTGTTTACTGATTAGTAGGATGACTGGTGAGATAGATCAGTACAGTCTGCTCACAGGTCTCAAGATTGCATGCATAGCGCAGAACTTGACTAAACCAAATGATGTGATCTTCACAGGTGATAGTATGCTGGCTGTAGCGGAAGAAGATACAGTCACACTGTACAAAGCTTCAATTTAGTAATCGCACAGTACCAACTATACTACAGAACTATGCCTCATAGACTCTGCCATCATTTTGAATTTTATACGACAATATAACTATGACTTCAATATATATATATATGCTGCAGACATTGCAAACTTGTTGTCTTGTTTAAAAATACTCATCTTCAAATATCACCTAAGCTCCCATTTTCAATTTAAATATTGTCCATAAAAGTCAGTGTTTTCTACATACAAAACACTATTTTCACATTTCCATCTTGAAAAAGCACAATTTTTACCAAAATACCCAATATAATGTTTCATCAAAAACCTGACTAGTTATTGTTAAAATTTCACTTCTAATAAAAGCCGGCCCCTTTCAAAAAAATGTCAAAGTCCCAGAATATTTTTTTTAGAGACAACGCAGTGAATATGGTTAATTTTGTTGTTGTTGTTGATATTTGAATAGAGCTTGATGAGCCCCACAATAATCTGAAATTTGAGCTTAATCAGGTTCAATAGATATGACATTTTTATTGTAAAAAATGAAGCAAAATTGAAGCTTTTATTTCTTTCATTTCTTATTGGTTTTGAGTTGACCCTAGCAAAATAAATATTCTATACAAAAATGTCTAATTATTTTTTACAAGAAAAGTATAAATGCTACAAAGATGAAATTTTGGAGTTGGTTAATTATGGTTTTTAGAAAACTTAATGTGCTGCTGGAGGCTGTAAGGCATCTGCATAATTAATTATACTTAATAATCCAAGGAAGCTTTAGGTCATTAAAAAATGAGGCTAATTAATCCGGTGGGGGGCACTCATGTATAAAAGTTGTAATCATCCGTGTGAATGTGAATCCACTCTCAATAAAAATTCCTTTAAAAAGGAATGGGCACTCAAATAAACATGCTTCATTTGATTAATTACAAATATATTAAATAGATAAATCTAGATAGGATTGTAAGATAGATTATTATATTAATAATCACTTCATTTATTCATCATTCAATGTGATTGATGTATAAAGTAATAATTTTAAAAGCGACTTAATCATATTATTACTAATGAAAGTTTAGAAGAGAACTCAGCAGTTTGGAATTGAAGACTCCAACTTTCCTGGTGTTTATATCATACCCACGTACCAAACTACCAAGACCAACCCACTGATCTCTACATGTAGTAATTCATAATTAAACCAGTCAGTATTACAGATGAGCCCGCAGATGAGTTGATATTGAACAGCGGACTGTGTAAACTACAACTGTTCACCCTCCCCCCACACACACCCCTCAATGCCCTGTACAATGTACATGCAATGCTATAGCTATGCTATACAGCAAGCATGTGCAACCTTTTCTACCAGTCGGGCCGCATTGTGACTTTGAGATCCATTCACGGGCCGCAGTGATTGTCAAACATTCCAAAACACATCCGGATACCCGCATTTCTTCGCCATTTCAACCAGGGATTATAACACGCAATCACAAGTTTGTTCCGATGAAAGGAATGCGCACGTTGCGCGCGAAAACGTAGCGCGCGAAACAATTAGGTCTGTGCATTTTTGACCATTATAATTCCATGATTCCTCTTGTCAAATTAAGCGACAGTGCCGGCCAATCTCAACCGACATGACAGTTAATATTGGGGGAAATTGCCCCCTCGCCCCTCCTCTGGCTCGCCACTGCGTCACCCTACTAATTATAAGGGAGCGACACCACTAAATCAATTCGCCATTTAGTGTAACCTAGGGAGTTCCGGTTAAAACGGGCCGCATCAGTGGGAATTTTGGGATTGCTTCGCGGGCCGCAGATAAGAGGCCGGCGGGCCGCAGGTTGCACACGCTTGCTATACAGCTATGCAGTATTATAGCTGAGATTAACATGGCGGCCTCCATCTATAATATCTAGAAATACCAAAATGTGTGCGTTTTCACAAACCCATGCTAATTTTTTTTAATTAAAAAAAAAAAAAAGGTTTTAAAAAGTTCTCTGTAAGCTTGGATTAGCAACAACAAAAAATAGCAAAAATAAATAAATCGCATACCTCATAGCCTATTTTCTAAAAAAATAAAAATAAAAAAAATAAAAAATCGAACAGCACTTAGCTTATTTGCAAAATGTTTCTGAGACAGACTTTCTTCTTTGTTTGGCCTTATTCAAATCAAATCATGATCAAGTCATATTGAAAGTGACACAAATAGTTTCATGAACTGGATATTTCTTATCCAGTCATGTTCAGGTCACTTGGTCTGATAATAAATCATTTTAAAATGACATGACTTGACTTCGAGTCAGTTATCCAAAAAGACTCAACTTAACTGAGCCTTACTTCTCAGACAAGTGAAGTTTTAGGAAATGTGACTCATGTCAAGTTGCGTCTTTTTGGATAACTGACTCAAGTCAAGTCATGTCATTTAAAAAGTGTTGAAACTGAGTCGCAAAACAAGTCAAATCATTGCCCCCAGGGACTAGAATAAAACTATCGCTGTAACAATTTTGATTTGTACTTCAGTTGTTTTACACAAACATGGATAATATGTAACCCATCACATCAAAACCAAAGCAACCAGTTGTGAGCTAGCCTGATTTTCAGATAGCAATAAAAGATGATTAAGAAATATAGAGTTAAGGCAAGGGAATAAAAACCTATTTTACGGGCCAGACGGACCCACTTTTTGTGATTTTTTGGAATTTATTTAATTTATTTTTTAAACAATTTTTTTCTCAAATCTTGTAAAATCACCCATTTTTTGGCCGAAAAAATCTGTTGTGATATTTTTTCACAATTTGTTTGCAAACGTCCGGTGACATTCAAATTTGGTCTAATACTGACTAATTTGGTATGAAAATGCACGTTTGCACGCAATCTTTAGCTGTTTTATGCTAAAATTGTCAACAATTGTCTAATTTTACTTAATTTATTAGTAAGAAAATGTGCGAACAGCCAAGACTCAAGATAACAGTTTTTTTACCGGGAGCTAATTTTTTTCAAAAGTAGCGCCCGGATCATGGGATTTATTGAAAACCAGGAGCTACTTTCAGTCTACCGGGAGCTAACTTTTTATTAAATCGTATTGTCAAATCGAGATTCAATGTCTTGGGCAAGCTTCCCGATCATCAACGGACGCTGGTTTGGACAAAATATCAGGCTCGGTTGTTTATTTTTCAGCATTACCGGGCGCTATGGCACGAGGACCGAGGGGTAAAAATCGCCCAGCACCCGCTTATCTTAAGCCTTGCGCACAGCATGGAAAAAATTGCCTTTTTATGATAAAATTTTAATTTTTTCTCTAATTTGAACTAAATTAAAAAATAAAATATTTTTTTTTTTTGGGGGGGGGGGGGGAGGGGCAAATGCTCCCTTGCCCCCTGTAGTGCCACCACTGATGATAAGTGTGCATGGACAGGGGCTACTTTTTAGGAGGCAGGTCATCAGAAGCGAGCTGACTCCTACTTCTATGGGTTTGTAAAAAATCACGAAAATAGGGTATTTCTAGACATTTTGTTTTTGTTGTTTTCCACACAGTTTCTTGGAATGTTGGTGTTTTTAATATCAACATTTTCAAATTATTTCAAAAAGTTACAATTTGTTTTCAAAAAATCACTACAAATTAAAAAAATGCGGGTTTGATTGGTTTTGTAAAGCATGTTTTGCATTGTTGTTTTTCTGGCCTTATCTAAAATGACACCCTCTGTTACTCGGCTAACGATAACTACAGTTTAAAGTCCACATCCCTAGCACAGTGGTTTCAAATTGATGAACTTTTTATCAATTGTCAGTACTGCCTCATTTGGCCTGATCCTGGGCCAGGGGGTGGGGTACTCACTATATAGTGGTATATATAATGTGCCTGCCTTTTGGGGTGCATTTTCGCGAAATGTGGTATATCGATGGGTGGTATATCAGAAAGGTTTTGGGTATAGTAATGCCCCTTTAATTCTTTGATGGTATATACGAGGGGCATTCAATAAATACCTGCAACCATTAAAAATCTCTGAACCGTGACACTAAAATAAACTTATGATACTTAAACTGTAAGTCTTACTCTTTTCTCACAGAAAATTTCGAACATGTAGGTCATTTTTATCATTACATTTCAGCACTGTAAATGCCGTGATCTCAGGGCACTGGTAAGGAAATTAAATGTTACAATGGCGGGAAATTTGAAAGACAAGTTTATGACATGCATTAAGATACATGCGTTAACAGTGTTAATATTGGCGCTTGATTTATAATGCTGATTCTTTTCAATTTTCAGTGCCCAGAGACCCTGATGTTTATAGTATAGGAATCCCTTGGGCAATTTCAAGGAGGTACAAAAAGGCTATATTTTGGCAGATTTGGTGATGGCGCAATCTGAAATTTGTCAAACAACGGCATGTGACGTCATTCTGGGCCGACCTATAGTCTCCTCTAAATAATTTTAACCAACACAGACAATCAATTAGAAGTGGAGGTACACAAAACTTACTTAGAATTGGATTAGAATTTACTACAACATTTGAATGGGCTTGAAAAAGCTGGTCACACCTGTGTATAAGCTGTAATCAGAAATTATTGAGCACGTTGAGAGAATTTCCAATTTACCGCCCGCGCTAGAAATGGTCTAGTCCTGTTCCGTTAGCCAATCCCACGCACGATTGGTATCTGGTTTGACGCCCCGCCCCTTTGATGTTTTCGTTTCGCGATGCCGCGCTGGTTTAACCAGTCTCATTATATTTCGTGTCTTCAAGGCGAGAGGTTTATAAAAATATTTGTCACACAAAAATTTCCCACCCACCCACCCTGAACAAGGGTCGTCCATTCGCTGGGAGTTATGTATTTATTTATGCTATTCTTTATTGAGGGCATATGCTTCACTGACTTCAGTTAGTGGTTGCATACACATAGCAAATGTTGCAGTGTTTAAATATTGTACAAATTATAATACAAATTATGACATTATTCAATTTTGTTACAGTGGAAATATAGGAATTGATGTGACCGGGTGACACATTTTCTAAAATCAATACGGATAGATGGTGTTACACTTACAGTGTTCCGTAGATGGCTATATTTGAAATGAAAGGTGTGCATACCAGAATTGAGTTGATTTCGGGAATGATTAAATTATTTCTTGATTCCTGGTAGTATGATCGTGTTAGTAACATATACATGTATACAAATTCAAAGTTGAATGATAAATAGGTTGGCAGTGTTTTTTGGTTTTCAAAGTCAAATGATTTGAGATCAAAATAATGTGTGAACGACACGTTCAAAAAAGGTTGAAATTAGTAATGTTTTGGTCAAGGTGCACCAAATACACAATACTTTTCAATTGTTACAGGTGTGTGGAGCGCTCTAAATTGGATGATGTGTTACAGGTGTGTGGAGCGCTCTAAATTGGAAAAAGGGAGGAGCCCTGCTCTAGGACTCTTGCCTTTCCGCCATTCTGAGGAGCGGGGGGAAAAAAGGTCCATAATTCACCCTAATTGTTAGGATGGTGGCCTTATTCTAAATAGTAGTTCAAAATGATCGCAAATATGTGTTAGCCCGGGTTTCGGCTATACAAAAGAAAATTTTAGGACTAGCCTCAAGTCTCAATTTCAGTCGGGTTCGACATTATTATTATATTGTTCTCAGTGTGTTTGCGTTTGCAAGGGGTTCTAATTTGGGTTTATCTAATCCAGGAACAGGCGGAAAAAGGGAGGAGCCCTGCTCTATGACTCTTGCCTTTCCGCCATTCCAATTTACTGTGTTTTATGAAAACATGTGGTGTATGAATTGAGCAGGGGTTGGCAGTCCTTAATGAAATAAATGAAATGTATAATATCTCGCTAGACACGAGACATCCGCAAAAACAGCTTTCTTGTATTAATTTCTCGCGTCTGGAGGTAATACACTTCTAGTGCTCCTCCTATTGTCCACTATCCATTGTTGTTCCCCACGTTTATAATATCTACGAATGCACTGCCAGAATCAATTAATATTAATCAATCAATGTGTGTTTCTAGGACGCTCCTTCGAATGCACCACCGGAAGTTTGAATCGTGCAAGGTCAACATAAACGGTGAACTTTCTATTGTTCAACTGTACATTATTAAAATCCTTTGTTAGATAATGCATGTCGCTAGTGGTAACCGATTATGTTGACCTTGCACATTTCAAACTTCTGGTGGTGCATTCGAAAGGAGCGTCCTAAAAACACACATTGATTGATCAATCGTTTAACACGCTAATTGTATAATGATCTGGTGGTCTTATACAGGGTGTCCCAAAAGTCTATGCACGACTTCGAAGCTTTGTATGTCACAAAATATAAGTCGTATTGAATATATGAATACATATTTAGAAAGAGGAGATGTGGGAAATAATTTTGATACCAAACATTGGAGTAACATCTGCTTGTAATGCCACCCTAGATGTAAAATATGTATTACTGCAAAAAATGTAATTTTATACTTCGGAGAGATAAAGTTCATAAATCAATACCTATTGAGATTAACAAAAAGACGGGTAGAGTTGGTTACACGGAAAGTGATCCGTCAATTGTAATATTTAAAATTTTATATTACAGTGATCCCATCATAAAAACAAACTATATTACACATAGTTTTCGTTTCTATAGTGAAATCTAGTTTAAATGTTTTCCATTTATACAGAGACGTGTGCTAATGCAAAAACACAGACCTAAAAAATTGAATAACGTAACAGAAAAGTGAACACACACATCACACAGCGAATAGATCTCTTTGGACTTTTGGGCTTATGATATCAATGTGACTTGTTGATCTACCAGTCTTTTTTTCTACCACATCGAGACAAATTATGCACAGTTCCTGTGTTCAAAAATGTATCCACCAACTTAAGAATGGATATTCTTCCTGGTGCGCGTTTCACTTTAAAATGTTTTCTGAACTTTTGTTGAGTAAGTTGAACTGAATTTGTTTCAGCGTAGACTCATAAAATTTGTATTCGCTTATCTATGCTGTAAACCATCTTGAATGAAGACTTTTGCTGTGCAATGTTGTCTACTTCGCCTATTTATGTTGTGAGTGACCGATTTTGGTAATAACAATAATGTTGCAAGGTAAGCAGTGAACTGTGACTAATGCGCAACGTTGCTTTCATACCGTTAATGTATGCGCCCTGTTTTTAGCAACAATGTGTGGTATTTGGTATGGGTGGGTCTCACATGGCTAAAAACTTTCAACCAGTTTTATAATGTTGTGGGTTCACCAATAGGGTTGTTTTTGGTATCAAAATAATTTCCCAAATCTCATCTATCAAAATATGGTTAACTCTTCAAAAACGTGCATAGACTTTTGGGACACCCTGTATATTAACCAAATACAATGGTGTTTTTGCAAGGCCTTAAGCGATTATGAAGCATGAATGCACTGTAGCTCATCAATTATCCTTATCTTACTTGAATAACCCTCCCATTTGGGACTCTCAGATATGCTCAGCTGAAGCTTTACAAACGTAACATGGTCTAGGCTATTACCTTTGCTCCATGTGGCTGATGTTGAATCTTTAGTGTGTCGAAAGCATACATTTTGAACGGTGGAGGAAGACCACTTCTTGTTTTAATATCTGGAAGAAAAATGAGATATATGATTAATGGTTTATAAAACATGTCCTGAAAATGGGATCCCTGGTTTATAAATCCTGCATATGCCATTGATTTTATAATAGTCTATTTCAGCTACATGTAATCAGGCTTCACTCACCAAGGCAGACTGTAATAGGACAAATGCATTCAAACTCTGGTGCAGGCAGAAAATGCTCCAAAATTCCATGAGTTTCAAAAAGGTAGCATACCAGTGTTTTACAAGATATTGGTGTAAAGAACAGACTGGAACCAGTATTTATGATTCCATCAATCAATTGCCAGACTCTCGGCTACTTCAACGTCAGAATAACTGTCTTGAGAAAGTCCTTATGCAGGGAAATTTGATTGAGGGCTCAAGAAGCCAGGGGAGACCAAGGTCAATGTGGATTGACAGGATCAAGAATCTCGTTGGACATCCTCTACCAGTGGTGTATTAACTAACTGCTGACCAACGACAGTGGAGAGCCACCACAAAGGTCACAAATTGTCGACATGACAGAGAGGCATACCAAGCAAGTATCAGGCTTTCCATTTTTTGTTCAGGTCCAATTAGGTGAGCCTCATATCATTGGCAGGTGAATGAATAATTAAAGGAGTCAGCTTACCAAACCTTTCATTTTGCCTATTCTTCACAGGGTTGGAAAAAATGTGAAGTTTCCTGACAAGGCATCGAATTTCCTGCTACTTTAGCGGTGGAGGGGGGAGTCTGACGGGGCTGCCCCCTCCAAAGCTTGAGTTTTTTGGATCATTAGGTCCAATTTTTTTATTTTTTTAGATTTTTTTATTATTATTATTATTATTATTATTATTATTATTATTATTATTATTATTATTATTATTATTATTATTTTTTTTTGGGGGGGGGGGGGTACGAGATGGCAACATTTCCCGACAAGGAGCTTGCTGTTTTGCCTTCTTTTTCCCACCCTGATTCTTCAGTTGATTTCTTTTATTTTGTCAGTTTTAGAAAAACAAAAATGTTATGGTTCAATGCACACATCAAGGTCAAAGGGCCCTTTCAATTCCCGCACATTATTTTTTTAAATCACCCTGTACGTGCAGTTAAAATAAGGGCAAGTTATAGAGAGTATGCAATGCTACGTCACTATGTCCTCATTTGAACTGTGCCTCCAAGATGGATTCCACGGGACAATATGATTTGATCAGTTCAGAGCACATAGAGCAAGACATTTAAAGGTATATGTTCCGATCACATTTTCATAACACAGATTTTTCTCAACATATGCAGATTTTCATATCATATGAAAGATCATATTTTTCTGATTAACATACTGAAATTTGACGGTCCAAATCAGTATGATTACGAAGAAATCGGTGAAATAGCATCGAATTACCGCAAAAGGTGGTAACCACCAATATAGTTTGTGTACAACTCAATGGGCACATTTCACGGCATCTTGTGCGTCTAAAATAAGAACCATTAGAGGTATGCAACTCAAACTTTGGAATACAACTTTTTTAAGGATGCCTTTTCATGTAGAATAGAAAACTGCAAGTTGAAAATCGGAACATCTACCTTTAATTGTCATTCTGAATACGTGACTACCCTATACCTCCATGAGGGTTGCCCAATCCATTGTTATACCGTTCCGGTTGGTTCATTGCATACCCTCTATTCTTACCTGTTTTGATAAACTGCATAAAGTCTTCTACCGACATGTTATCGTCTACATGTTGATACACGATGTGTTTGATGTTACGATGAGGGAAGGAACGGATCAAGCGTATGGTCACTATCATTCTGTCTGATTTCTATCAACACTTAGATTGATGAACCTGTGAAGTGAAAAGATGATGTGAAATTATTATCTAAAAAAACCCACCAAAACTGTTTTTAATCTTAAAAGATGTGCAATATTGTGACGCTGCAGGCGTATAATTAATATTATTGTTCATTTATTGTCAAGAATGATGTGTTTCAAGTGTGTTTTAAGCTTGATATGATAGCGTATAACTTAAAGTTTATTTGCCTAAATTTAACAGAAATGTCTGTATCTCCAAAGTAATCGAGACGATGAAGCACCAGATTTAAAGGTAGATGACCCGATTTTCAACTTGATGTTTTCTATTTTACATGAAAGGTCATCCTTAAAATAGTTGCATTCCAAAGTTTGAGTTGCATAACTCCAATGGTTCTATTTTTAGAAGCGCAAGGTCAAAAGACATGTGCCCATTGAGTAGTACACAGACTGGTTGGTGGTTAACCACCTTTGGCAGTAATTCACCACATTTTAGCCTATAATTTCTAAATGAAACATTTCTGGCCCCTAATATTTTACAGACAAAATGAGAAAAATATGGGGATTCTTCTGATACCAAAATATCTTGATGTGAAAAAAAAAATCATAGCCCCCAAAAAGTGATCGGGTCAATACCTTTAACTTTAGTCAACTAGGGTATTTATATTTCTTCCCCAGTCTTTATATTTGTTCATAGCACAATTACAAATCAAGCACAAGTAAGATTATGTCTTTCAGGTTTGGCTAGATATCTGATTGTAATTTTATTTAAAAATTAGTAAACAAAACAATTTGCTAAAATCCGTAATTTCAGATAAAAAGTCATTTTTGTACAAAATAATAATCTGTGACCCTTTTAAAATATCATACTTTATGGTGTTGCCACAGTACGGAAAAGACGCCCTGTATCAATTTATTTGGGCCCACAACAATTTGTGAGGGCCCCAAATGATTTGGGCCTGTGAAAATGTTCGCTTTATGTGAAACACTGAATGAAGTGTATCGTTTGAATACATATGTTTAACACTCACAGTGACGTAGCTAGGTTATTCATATTGGGGGCGAGAAATAAAAATGAACCGACAAGACTTTTGTGAGTCAAGAAAATGCGCGCGTAGCACACAATTTATTTTGACTTTACACCTATTTGTTAGCACGATCAAGGTGTATTTTGGAACAAGCTTGTAGCAAAGAATGTTGCATTTTGGGGACACATTATGCGCGCGTAGGGCTCGTACATTTTTCATCTGTGTACTTTTGACCATCATAATTCCATGATTCCTGTGGTCAAATGAACCGACAGTGCCAATCTCAACCGACACGACGTCAATATTGGGGGGGGGGGGGGGGGGGGGGGGAGGGATCCCCCCTCGCCCCCCCCCCCCCCCCCCCCTCTGTCTGGTGACGCCACTGAACACTCAGAGAGCATAACTGCTAGGATTATTACTAATTTGATAGTAAGTGGTTATATAACTCCTTGGTAACTTGATTACACACATTTATGATAGGACATAACTAGATCACACACCTTTACAGGGTTAATAATTTAGGTGAGAATCCGAGACTGCATTCATGTAAGGCCAAGTTATAAAAATAACATGTTTCTCGTCCGGACTTTTTTAAAAATCAGTGAGGCGGCCCTTACTATTTGTTATTATTGGAATTTTTGTTATTTTTCAGAAGCCAAATTACAAGCATTTTGCAAGAATTGTTTCAATATTCGTATCACTATCTATGCCAACGAGTGATTCTCGCGTCTTTTTCATTGAAATATAGTTGAAAATGATGGACACACTCACACACAACAAACACAGACTGTATGATTTTTGATTTTTTTTTTTTAATTTTGAAGGAATTTTTGAAAATAACAAAATATTGGAGCGGCGTCAAAAATCGGTGCGGGCGGGGATGTGAAACACATAATTTTTGTTACTTGGCCTAAGCAAAGATTCCTCTAAACAAATGTATGCATACATTCTATGGTTATATACAAATAAAATGGAGACTCTGAAAGATCCCTCGCCAATCTGTCTTTTAATAAGACGGGTCTTGTCGAGGTTGGAGCCCAGACATGTCCTTGATGAAACATGAATGGTTATGCAGTCAGAAAGGTTAATCGGCGACAGACTACTAAGTATTCAGTGCCATAACCCTAACTCTACTACACCACACGGCAACTGGGCGGAAAAAATGTTTTTATAACCCGGCGTGCAGGTTGTTTTTTTTTGCTACAAAAGACCCAAGCTACAGTATATAACGAGGCGAATATACTTGCTGAGTGTTGACTGACAGCCGTGGTGTAAATGTAATGGCTAGGATCTGGGCCCTGGTGCTGGAGGTCCGTGGTTCAAATCCGGGGGGGGGGGGGGGGGGTCGGGGGAACCTTTCTGGTGAATTTTGGGGGTTGGAAAAGAAATCTGTTGCCGTGTGGTGATCTAGAGTTAGGGATTTATACTATAGATATTAAGGAGAGTCTTGAACTTGATACATTTTGTCAATTGGCAATCAGTGTAGTGAGTTCAACAGAAGAGATGTGGGATGAGGACGTGAAACTTGGAATACAATGCGGGCTACACGGTTTTGAAGGCGTTGTAGTCTAGACGAACAATGTTTTGGCCTCTGCAACCAGACAATAAGGCATTGGCATAGCCTAATTTGGATAAAACAAGAGCCCACTTTTTATTTAATTTAACCAAGCTATTCAGATTCGTTGGACACTAAATATGAAGCAAAATTGACAAATCTTATTCAGAAAAGTATTAATAAATAGCTGACGCCGACTCAGATGCTTTATTTCATACATGTAGCTCTCGTATATATAACAGTTGTTTTACCGGGAGCTACTTTTTTCAAAGTAGTGCTCGGATCAGGGATATTGATTGAGAACCGGGAGTTACTTTTAGTCAAACGGGAGCTAACCTTTTATTAAATCAAATAAGCTTAAGCGAAATTCAATGTTTTGGGCAAGCTTCCCGGGCGCTGGTTTGGACAAAATATCAGCACACGGTTGTTTATTTTTCAGCATTACCGGGCGCTTTGGCAGATTAGGACCGAGGGGTACAAATCGCCCAGCGCCCGCTTATCTTGAGCCTTGGCTATGATTCAGAGCTAGATCAATATATGTGAACAGGTGATTATAAATTGTACTTTTTTATTAATTGACATTCCATCTGGAAGATGGTGTGAACTAATTACCGTCCACTTCCACATCGTACAAGCACTCCATTTGAAGACTTAACGGCTATATCTTGCGAGACGTCCCATACTAAATAAACTGTGTACTACCTACAGACAACATATTCTAATGGTTATGAGCATGCGCACATTGATTTACGCGACGTTTAGCAAGACATGCCGACTTAACATTGAAAGAAAAAAAGAAGAAGTTTTTTTTCAATCACACTATACTGACACTTGGCGCTCACACTTTCAAAACAAATAATTGTCAAGCATTTCAAACTATTCCCTCACATTCTATGTGACTTCAAAATGTATGCACTGCGTCGTGCGCCTGTTGTTTTAGAATGCAGTGCATCGCAAAAGTAAGACCGTGTTCAACATTTGGATGAACGCAAGTGCTTTTGATCAACAATTATTTGTTTTGATTAGGCCAAATAAAAAAAACCAGTTTCTCATCCGGGCTTTTTGAAAAAAGGAAGGAGGCCCCTTTTTTTTCTTTCTTTCTTTTCTTCAAAATAGCGGATCCAAAATGGCGGACTGATTTTCCCCAAAAAAATACTTCCGCTTTCGACCTTTTTTTCCAGTTGCTGTTGTTTCTTAAATGACAGCCACCTTTTCTAACACCGTTTTCAGACTTGTATTGGCTACAACTTTCTTGAAAACAAAAGGAAAGACAAAATACAGATGTTTATACATTTATTTGACTTAACATTGTAAAAAAAGTGTTTAAAGAAAAAGAAAAGAAAAAAGGAAGGGGGCGGGGACGAGAAACTGGTATTTTTTTTTATTTGGCCTTAAATAGTAGTGGCTACATTTTAGTATTTGTCTACCACGCAGTACGGTTAGCTATGAAATGAAGCATAGACGTCTATGTCGCCGTTTACTGTAGCGGGAATAGGGTGATCGATATTGAAGTCAGTATATTGCTTGGAAATAGTTGCACTTGCAGGTTCAGATATTTAACCAATGATTAAAACATCATATCTGAAGCAAAAGTGTTACTAATTTTATTCAGAAAAGTTCAAAATATTGATGATAATATTCGACCATCCGCGATGCCGACTCATATGCTTTCATGTCATAGCTTTAGACTCTAGGAGAGCTGAGCTAAACAAAGCAAACAAGATATTCTGATCTGAAACCAGTTCTCAACTTCTCAGTCAGTGCTCTTACTGATTTTAGCGCGAAAAGTTGAATGTATCGATCATGCAAATTTCCACTGTTTTACAGTAATCAATTTTAAGTAAAGCCTTTCAATGTTAAGTAAAGCCTTGCACTGTGGGAATTCGTGTACAAACAGTTCACCCAAACAGAACTATCAATTGTATTGTGATCGTGATGACAGCTTGATGACATGAATGAGGTCGCGCGGTCCTGGGTATTCAATTGATTATTATTATGCTAATTCAAGTCAATCAGAATTATCTCTGGGCTAAATCTATAAGCTTCTACAAGTCGATTATAATCCTCTAATCTTCTGGAGTAAACAGTCAAAGGTACTGCTGTCACCAACCGCTTGTATTTTAACCTAGTAAAATAGTATTACTAGGCTATTAACCTATTAAATTAAGTCATTTGTTGTAAGATTTAAATGTACAACAACACGCAAAACAATGGGAAATAACAGTAAAATCATCTAGACAATTGATGTGGGACATACATTTGTAGAGTCTTGTTGTTTTTGGCCGGGTGTTTTGGACATGCGACACAGTTACCGTGGGTAATTCACACAGTGTTGTGACACAGGTACTTTGTTGACATGACCCTACAATACAAAGTTGTGCTTATTTTAAAAGAGGATACATCATAATATGAACCAAATTTTATTAACTCCTAAGTGAAAAAAATCAGTGTACAAACAAATAAATGTATTTTTAATTTAATAGATTTGAGAAACGTATCGGTAAAAAATATGTTCATGCTGTAAAACCGTTTCATTGATGACCAAAGTTTTAGTTTAAATTATTAGCACCCCTATTTATAAATCTAGCGATCCAATAAAGGTCGAAGTTCCCAAAAGGTCAATTAATTAATTGACATCCAACATGGCGTCTCATCCATACATGTCTGGCGGAGTTCCGCAGCAACGTTTTCCATCACACGGACAACCAGGAGGACCAATGCGTAATTATGGTGGCGGTGGATATCAGGTAAGTTATCTTGACCACGTTAAATCAAGAGTTATTGTATGAAAACGCTTGATATCATCGTCTGGCTCGATTGAGTAAGTGGTCTAAATTGCCGAACAAAGAAAATGCATTGGTTTCTATGGGGGCGCAAAAGGCTGACTTTCCTTTATTTTTACTTCTAAAATGTATTGTAAATCCTCTGCAAATCTGTCCAGAAACTTGTAACTACAAGTATAAAGATAAACCTTACAGATGCATACTCTAGCCAAAATAATTAAACACAAATGCCTCTTTTATATTGCACTATATTTAGTCTATTAAATTAATAGTCAAGTGTAGTTATTGTTGTTTTGTCAAGCCTGTCCAGGTCAACTGATTTTTGATAATTTCTACATTAAACCCCAACACATGTGGTATCAATGGAAAGCTTTCTTCAAAAGAAAGCCAATGGTGGTATAATCATGTCCATACCCCATTATTTGGCAAAGTTATGGATTTTTAAAGATATATTGAACACACGTCGCTGTCTGCCGATTTTCGGAGTAATAGAATTGCAGAGCTCAAGACAATTCGCGATTCACTATTATTTATAGTATTAGTGTGTGAAAATATTGGTTGTTAACTCGCCATTTAAAAGTATTTCCTAGGGTCAAATCAATCACAGTAAAACATCTTTGGTACCTCAGACAAATAATCTTCAAAGCCATGTTGTTGTTTTTCGCAAAGAAACGACTTAAAATGCATAAAATATGACTTCAACAAGATTATTCTAAAGCACCAACCAAATGCATCAACTTCGGGAAATCCCCATTGCGCGACTTATTCTCGATGCTCAAGCTCAAGATAAACACGTAACTTGTTCAGAAAACTTACATGTTTACATTTAATAACGGTTTCATATTGGCAGGGCTGGAAAAATCGTGCAAAACGGCAAGCTCCTTGCTGGGAAATGTTGCCATCTCGCGGGAAATTCCCCATCCCCCCCCCCCCCCCAATTTTTTTAATTTTTTTAATTTTGTTTTTTTTTAGATTTTTTAAAAAAGATTTTTGTTCAGAGTATAGAGCAATACAGCCGATATTAAATAAAACGATGCACAAAATAGCATCAATTGGACCTTATCGCAAATTGTTTTAAATCGCCAAAAAAGGTGCACCAGATCGCGCCAATTGCAGTCTCATTTTTCAAAAAGCGCTACCATCACAGGGGGGCACTTCCCCCTCAGACTCCCCCTGGCGCCGCTTCGCGCGGCGTGATGGTTGCTTCCCAACCATTGGGCTCGCGGGAAACAGCAACTCCCTTGCAGGGGAAAAAACAATTTTTCCAGTCCTGCATATTGGTTTACTAGCCTCCGTATACCTTTAATTGGTCTATTTTGACAAAGAAAATCAAGTAAAATTTAAAATAATTTAACGTCTAAATTCAAGCTTGTGAGAATTTTTGTTTCCTGTATCGTGTTTGGTATCAGCGGATAGGTAATTTTTTTCCTTTTAAAGTGACGTCATTCATGAAATAAATTGCCTTGGAACTATTTTCTAAAGCATCAAATAAACAATGTGATCTCTCGCTAGAAATTGAAAAATTCAAAATGGCGCCGCCCATTATGCATGCTACGCTAGTGATCGCGTTGGTGTCATATTTTATGTAGTTAATTTTGGTCTTTAACTGGTTTCTTTGTGGAAAAAAATACATGACTTGGAAGATATATTATTTTGGCGTACCAAAGATTTTTACAGTGCTTGATTTGATTCTCGAAAACACTTTTAAATGGTGAGTTACCAACCGATATTTTCACACACTGGCAGATATAGCAGGAAATAGCGAATTGTGAATTGTGTTGACCTCGCTACCTCCAGGGTAGTTGTATTACTATAGTAAACTGGAGATGGGTTGACTCGAGCATCACACCCATTCAACTAGTCTCAACAGATACACGTAGGATCAGAGCGGGCTATACAGTAAAGGGAACCAATTTCAAAATTCAGTCACCTGAAAAATTCTCCGTTTTTATATGTCCCACTCACCTTTGTCCTTTTTGGAGACCCACAATTGCACACAATGTTCAAATAAAGAACTAGGTGAGTACCAAATAGTAACTTACATGTGTCCATTGCCAATGTACAGGTGCTAATATGGGTCTTTTTGTCCCAGACCGATTGCGGTCGCAGAATGGCCTGTCCTTTTTGTGTTCTTCGCAATATTAGTTACCCACAGTTCATCGGATGTTTTAATTATAGGTACATAACAATTTTGATTAGGCTACTTTTGTTGCGCAGCGGCCCAGATATCTGGTGCTATCAATGTATTTTCCATGGGCTGAACACATTTTTGCTCTAAGCCGTGGCTTAGATGGCACATGCTGTGATTTTGGAGACATAATAAGAGGATTTCGAGGGACAGACCAGGGTTGAATATGGCCAATCAGCCACGCTATCAAAGGCAAGAGGATGTGGCGTGGCTTTGTTGGTTGAAATTAGAAGCCAATTGACATTCAACCTTTATTTCTTTTGCCTTTTCTATTCTCTATAACTCCTTGTGGGAATGTAATTGTAAGGTTACTGTTAAAACGTTTGTCAATTTTTTTAATTTTCAATTTTTCAACTACTCTCAATACTTTAAACCTGTAGGCCCTTCACAATTGATTTTGAGTTTCCTGTTGGCACCCTCGTCCTCATCTGAACAATGCTACAGTAGAAAATAACAGATTAGCAATCCTATATAAAATTCAAAATGACCAAATTGCCATTCCTATCCCGCACTGCAGACAGGCTGTTCAAACCAGGCAATTCCATCCACAGAGATTTAGTATCGTTCCAACTCACACCGATTCATATAAGTTCAGCTTCTATCCCCGCACAATTAAGGACTGGAATTCACTGACACCCTCAATGTACAATGCCAAATCTCTGGAAATTTTTAAGCACTGCATTCAAAAATTATAATATATTGCTCATATCATTTGTGTAGTTGTAGTTGTATATTAAGATTATGTATTCTAATGTCTATTTTCAATTGTCGCCATTATGCATTCCTCTGTTAGATATGGCATTTTGCAACTTTGCAGAGTATACGTTATAGATAGATAGATAGAGCAAAGAACAGGGAGTGTTAACTGTTAACCCCAAAAATATGAGATAATTTTTTTTTTTTTTTAAAAATCGAAAATTAAAAAGGTTGGAATTCCCCCCAAATTCCTGACTTGTTTGATTTAAAAACCCGAAAAAATCAAACAAAACCCAGCCCGACCGACCCTACAGCCTACACTAGAGAGTCGTTTGCCTGTTGAACAGGTTTTATTTGTGGCCTTTAAAGTATAATTACTTGAACAAACTATCAGTGTAAAGATTAGCATACCAGTGCATGTAAAAATAAGGTTCACAAATATAGTGTTTGAATGAATACTGAAAATGTACAACTTGTAGTGCTAACTGAAAATGTACCTACAACATGTAGTGCTAAATTACAGGGATGACATGATTGTTTCATTGATGTTGTTTGTGTTGCCAATGCTCAATTTGTCTACTATGTGTGTGTAGTTTATGAGACACCCTGTACATGTATGTGTGTATTACATAGAAATAATATAGAGAATGATCAAGAGCTTCCGCTAATGTGTAAGGGTTTGTTCAGGGCTCAAAATACTTTTTTTATTACGAGGGCTATTTTTCATCAGATTTGCCAAAAGTAAAATGTACATTTTACCATTGACAATGAATGCTTCAGAGGCAATTTTGTGGATTATGAGGGCTAATCATCCCTGTGTATTTTGAGCCCTAGGTTTGTTCCTACTAGGCATTGCGGTGCGATTTTGCCATAATAAAATGACGAAAAAACCACCCTGTTGTATGAGCCCGACTTACCCATTTTTTTCTTCTGATTTGCCAAAAAAAGAAACAAAAATGCTTGGGAAATATTTTTAAAATTTAAAAAAGTGTTGAAAATTCACCAAACATTCCAGGATTTTGTTCGGAAAATACAAACCCAAAACAACAAAAATGTGTAGTTTATGAGACACCCTGTATATGAAAATGATCCTGTTTGCTGTACACAACAGGTTTTTATTTTTCGTCGCCTAACCTAGCCTAGCGTTGCTGCAGGTCACACCGGAATGGCAGGCAGTTGAATAGATCCATTACAATAGTGATTAGTGAACCTCTTTGCAGGACAAACAACGCCTAGTCTAATCTGAAAATGGCTTTCAGCTTTTCAGATGTGAACAAGCGTGTCCTCTTTTGAAAAAAATCTAGCATTAGCCAAGACTCAAATGTTCATGCTTGAGCTGAAGGCACCCATTGTTTTAGCCACCCTTAAAGAAAAGAGGAATGGTGATAAACATAGTGTTTTCACTCACCCTATACAAAGGGTGAAATATCCTTCAAAATTTGTCTCAAGAGTGAAAAATGTTGGTAATTCCATTGATTTACAGCCTAAAACACTACGCCAGCACATATTTTGTCCATCAATTTTACCCAGTGAAATTGCTGAAACAATTCTCTTGTTTATTTCTATGTTATCGAATTCTCTGTCACTTTCATTCTAATTATTCTATCTTTACTTCACTCAATACTTTTCATGCAAAGGATTCAAGCAAAGCCTCTACATCATCTTCTAGTAGCACAAGCTCTCACGCTTCTCCATCCGGATCGACGTCCGGATCTTCCTCGAAACAGGTATTCCCAGTCATCTCTGATTTTGTTTATGATGAGTGAGGAAACCGATACCTGCATGATAATAATACCCAAAAGCAGTCACTGCATGTTATTAATTAGCAGGGATGCAAGACTTTCGTACATTTCGTAAATTCCAGAAATTAAGCCATACATTTTTTCTCCGGAAATGAAAAAAAAAACACCCAAAATTGGATGATGATATTTCGGCATAAACCGAGGCAAACATATTTTTTTTGTGGGTGATACCAGTAGCCTATTGTCCAGACGAGCCCCCATTAATGTATGATGCCGCGCACTAACGCTCGGGCTGTCTGGCCAAGCTCGCATAAAAAGTTCAGGAAATGGATCAATCACCAACTTGCATCCCTGTATTAGCAAATTACCAAGCTAAAACTTTTTCTTTTAATTTCTTTAACTCTAAAATATCCAGTATTTTTCAACAATTTGTTATCTCTTTTATTTACGAATTTGATAATTTGTAAATAAAACAAAAATAAAACATCACTTATCAAATAAAAAGAGTTTTATGCCAAAATGGTTTATTATTGCTGTGGTGTGATTTTTTCTTCTTCTGTAGTCCAGATCATGGCATACTGGATAAAAAACAAATGTCAAATAATCAAAGGATTGAGAATAGGGGTTGGGGGGTGATTTTGCTAGGGAAAATCCAAAGTTGACTCATGGATTTAGGCACTGACATTGGAAAGGGGTATAGGTTTTTGCTGCCCTGAAGACCCACCCCCTTTTCACCCTCTTCTGCTTGCTCTAAGACACTCCCCCCTTCGAGCCTGCATCAACCCAATTTTATTAAAAATTCAAAAATCGTGAACATTTGCACTCCCATGACAAAATGTTGTATCTAAGACCCCAATTTTTCTCCTAAACATAATGTTGGTAAATAATCAGTTCTTAAGCCCCTTCTTAAAATCCGTTCTTAAGACCCTATTTTTCATCAAAAATCTGACACGCGCCACTCCGTAGCCCCCATTTTTGAGACCTTGCATGGCACATCCCTACCCCTTGAGTGCCCCCATCGGGCTGCTTCTCTTCTGAGAATCAACACGGATTATGGCAATTCTACTGGTGAGAATCTTTTTAGAGAATGGTTTTTCGGATTCTTGTTCAATTTCTAACCCTGCACCCTTGCCTTGTCTTGAAGAAAAACTTGAGAAATTATAATTTGCACTTTGATATGAAAATGATGTGGTATTTTTGCTGTTTTCTCCTCTCTTTGCTCGCTGTCCTTTTGTTGCACCATAGAATCAATTTCAAATTAAAAATGGAGAAGGTTTTTTTCGGGGGGGGGGGGGGGGGGGGGGAGCAAATCATCAAATAGACGTTATTCGTAATTGGCGATTTCAGGCTAAAGAGGGAGACATACTCGATGTAACGTCACAGTGACGTAATTTACCACGATTGGTTTCGCTTTCGTTATGATTAGTGACGTCACATCGAGTGACGTAATTTACTACGATTGGCTCCGCTTTCGTTATGATTAGTGACGTCACATCAAGTATGTCCTACTCTTTAGCCTGAAATTGCCAATTACGAATAACGTCTATTGGGTGCCGGGAAGTATTTTTAGTCCCTGCTGTAATGATGTATGAATATTTTTGAATATTTTTGAAAAGTTTAGATTTCAAAAATGGTTAGAAATTCCCCCAAAATTACTAACATTCTTGTAACCCCCCAAAAAACCTCCCAAATGACCGACCCTTCGTGAGAGGAAGGTCTGCTCAGAGAACAGGTTTTTAGTGGCCTTATGAGCAAACCACTCCTGCTTGGCACAAAACTAAGAGAGGTGCATTGAGTTGTTAACACCCAACTCAACATATTCTCCAATACCCGACCTTCAATAATATATCACCATTTTCATTGCTAAATCTTGCTGTGTGATTTGTATTTATTAACGATTTAGTTAATTTAAGTTGAATTTCTATAGCATCTCTTCTCTCTCTGCTGTACAAATTAATGTTTGGTTTGTTGCATGGATATAAACAATCATATTCCCTATCCAATTTCCAGAAAGTAATGTAAGGAAAACCTGAATTGCCATGTGCAAAGGGTATGGGAAGTCATTATGCTGGCTTGTTTCATTCCGGGGTTAAAAAAAAGAAGGGGAAAAAAAGGAAGAAGAAACAAAAAGAAGGTCACCGCAAATTTTAGTAAGTATTTTAGTATTTTCTGTTTTGACTACTGGGCATTAGGCTAGCCCAGTAGTCAAAACAGAAAATAACCTAAACATGTGGGGTTTGATTACAATTGAGACCAGGCCGGTGGATTAACCAGGAATTATTATTATTAATATTATATAAACGGGTATGAAAGCAATCTTCTTGCAGAGTGCCTAATGCGATGCAGAGCGAAATCTATATAAGTTAGACCTTTTGGAACGGTAATTGCTCCTTTGAGTTTCACGCTTGTGCGATCATCAGACTAGAGTAGCAAGTAGCAACTACTGTTCCAAAAGGTCCAACTTATATTTAATTTAACTAATTTGTATCATCTTCCTATATTATAACCTTATGAATAATATATTGGCGGCAATTTAATTTGGCGAATTGGATCTCCTAGGCTCCTAGCCAAACTAGCGAAATTAAATTGCTAGTGAAATCAAGTTGTTTTACAGTATGCCCCCTCCCCTTTTGCGCATGTCACTGGGGGGGGGGGGTGGCCCTGTCAGAAGTCGGAAATCTTTTGAAAATGAAGGCCCCAATTCAAGCCATCTGGTGCTGCACCATATTTACGCCAAAGCTCAAAATGTGGGTTAATACTAGACCATGTATAGGACAAGTGAAGTCACACAGTTATGCGACATTTCTTTTTACTTCTGTTTTCTTCTTCTTTTTTTTTTTGGGGGGGGGGGGGGGGCGGGGGGGTTAGTTACAGGCCTGATTGAGATTGATATTCAAATGTGTAGTCAAAAAAATTGCAATCCGCCATTTATTTCAGAGATAAATTGAAGAGCATTAGAAGCAGTCTGGATTGTTGACTTCCCTTTCACAGTCTCACCCTACACATTAACCCTAACTCTAGTAGAAGTCTTGCAGAGAGCGATGGATCAACGAACAGGGGGTAGGGGGTTAAATAGGTCCACAGCCACCGGGATTAAACACCCCCCGGGTCACTGGGGTGACAGGCGAGTGAGACAACCGCCACACCACGAGCACTGGGCTGCCCAGGTTAAATTTTCGCAGACCATACAGGGTGTATCAAAATAAATATGACTGTTAAATAATTGCCAAATAACTAGACCATCATGACCAATTTAGCTTCGTTGCCAGGATAAAAACAGACAATAGTACACAACCAAGAATACAAGTCATCACACTTTGTTGTACAATAGGTTCAGCTCTTCGAGCTAATTTATTTTTAAAAGAAAGCATTATAATGTAGAACATAACTGGCCCATAGAACTTTAAAGCTATAGTGAAACAAAGCAATAAGGCCAAGTGTAAAACATTTTGTGCGTGTCCAGACTCTTTAGGTAACAAAAAGAAAAGAAGTTGACTTGCCCTTTAAGTGCCAACAATTGTGTCGGTCGGTCAATTTTTTTGTTGAATACTGAACATGTATCTTTCTTCTTTCCTGAAAGAAAGTTTAATATTTACCAAATAAGTGAGTTATTGACAATTTTATGCATTTTAAGTTGGAGTTAAACATAAACACAACACATTTTACTTACTATTGATTCCAATATATGATATTTAAAATGGTTTCAATTTTTTTCTTTTCTTTTTTAAATGAAAAAAAAACTTGAAAAAACCCCCCTGGTACACATGATACCAGTGAGATTTGTCTCAGTATTGCCCGATACTGGTACACTATTAATGTATCAGTATTGCCCGATACTGGAACACTGACTTTGTACCAGTATCAGTATCGAACGATACTGGGTGTTCCAGTATCGGACAATACTAGTATAGTCCAGAATCTGGGATCTAAAGTTCACTTTTCCTGTAAAAAAAAATAGAAAATTGTTTACACATTTTTATCCCCCTGGTTTTAAAACCAGAAGTGGATTTTGTTATCATGTCAATGTCCGTCCGTCCGTATGTGCCTTTTTGGTTAGCCTTTTTGATTAGCTTTTTCCCCGAATGCTGTATCTTATGAACGGATGGACGGATTGACTTCAAACCTTCAGCGATAGGTAGGGCATGGTTAAAAACTGTGGCTGCTTGTTTGGGTCTAATTTGCATAGGTCATCTGAGGTCAAAGGTCATCCAGGGGTCAAATTGTAAAAAATGCCCGATTGACTTCAAACTTGGAGAAAAGAAACATGAACACCGGGTAAACATTTCTAAAATTAATTAGAGGTAATCCGAGGTCAACAGTCATTAGAGGTCATCCAAGGTCAAATGTCAACAATGGGTTAAATCGTGCAATGAACACCGGGGGAACATGTCTAAAATTAATTAGAGGTCATCCAAGGTCAACGGTCATTAGAGGTCATCCAAGGTCAAAGGTCAACACGGGGTTAAATCATGCAATGAACACTGGGGAACATGTAACAAAATAATTAAAGGTCATCTGAAGTCGAAGGTCATCCACAGGTCAAATCTTAAAAGTTGCCCGATTGACGTCAAACTTGGAGAAAAGAAACATGAACACCGGGGGGAACATGACCCCTATGTGATCTTTGACTTCATTTAATTGATCTCCCAACCATGGGGATTCGCAAGTCGTGACTTGCAGTATTTTTGATTTTGTTGTTGCAATGGTTGAATTTTTTTGGAAATATTTTGAAAATTTTAAAAATTGCTCAAAAATTCACCAACATTTCCTGAATTTTTAAAAAACAAAACAAAACAACACAAAAAACTGCCCGCCTGACTGACCCTACCTGTAAGGTCCATCTGCTTAGTAGAACAGGGTTTGGTGGTTATTTTGTCACCATAAGCCATTAAGAGCAAAAATGTATATTTTGAAGCACTTTGGCCATAACTCCATGTTTGTGATCACATAAAAGTTTATTAACTCTGAGAAGAAATATTATATATAACATGTATATAATTATAATTAACTCAATTATTTTAGTTGTTGGTTAAGATTGTAATACTGTAAAAGCACTTAATTTCTCGGGAGATTTAATTTCGCAAATTTCGCGAGAGATGTGGATTCGTGAAATTAAATACCCGCAGAACTGACAGTTTTGCATTGAAAGTAACAGTACAAAATTCAGATTCGCAAAATTAAATTTAAAATAGCAGTAATTTTAAATTCGTGAAATAAAGAATGCACAAAATTTACATGTTTTCAATACAGTGTCCGATTTAGAAAATAAAAGTTACCTGCACAACAGCAATATTTCCTTGAAATGGCTGAATATCACAGTTATACATGCACACAGGCAAATCTTTACATGCACAGAGCCAAAGTTACATGCATTTGTGCATGTAAAACCCTAGATGTATAGAATACATCCTCCTGACCACCAGCCCAGTGACCAGCCTTACATGTACATTTATCCATTTTGAGTTGTTGGTCCTGTCAATGCCTCGCTCGCTCCGCTCACTCGATGGACACTGGATTGAGGCAACCAGAGATGGGGTATGCTGGCTTCATAATTGGGGTAAACCGAGGATCGCTCCGCTCACTCGATGGACACTGGATTGGGGCAATCAGAGATGGGGTATGCTAGCTTCATGATTGGGGTAAACCGAGGATCTAAATTTAGATCTAGTAAAACCCCTCTAAATCGGACACTGTTTTAATACAGTATTTGAATCATTGCCTTGTTTACTATGTTAATTATGAGCACTGTAGAATGGCCAAATGGCCAAACCTTACTGTGTACCGTGAAACCACTTAATTTCGCGGGGTATTTAATTCTACAAATTTTGCGAGGATCTTAAATTCACAAAATTAAATCCCCTCAAAATAAACCATGGTAAAAGCTAAAAATCGGAGTCAAATTATGAAATTGCGAAATTAAATCCTTGCGAAAATGTTAGCTGTTGGTAATTCGCGAAATAAAGACCCCACAAATGTTAAGTGTTTTACAGTACCACTATAATTCATGTACATGTAACATTAACAATGCCCTTTATACTGTACTTATACTATTTTAGGCAGTTGCACAATTGCAAAACTGCATAATTGATATTTCAACGGGTAAAATTTAAAATAAAATTTCTTGATCTAATAATAATATAAACACAAGTCACACCTCATTTACATAAATAACCAATATTCATACAATTTTACTAAAATATAAATTTTACAAAGATGCTAACGATATTATACTTATACTTGATATTCAACCAAATACGAGTCAGGGAGATTAAATAATTGGCATAATTTTCCAATAAACTATTAACATAATTGTAATTTGTAGTACTTATAAAATGAAATCAAAATAATGTTTTTGTTTTTTATAAAGAAAGTGATATCAACTCACCCAACTTGTTTTATAAATTATGGGTTTTACTTTCTCACCTTTTTTGAATTGGAGTTTAATTTTGTGAAAAAAAATGATTTTTTTTTTGGGGTGGGGGGGGGGGGGAATAAAATTTTAACATAAATAAATAAAATTAATTTCTATGGATTCTCCTCCTCCATTGAAATTGTGCGTTAAGACAGATTATCTACGATAATCTACTTGGATTCTCGTACTGGCTGAAATCTATGTGCGAATGGATTCTTGGATTCTCCTCGAAGTTCTGACCCTGCAATTTTGAAACTGATTTAACTATATAGACTGGACATTCAGCGATTATGTTTGCATGGTTATGAATGTATAAACAGCAATTCCTGTGTCAGTATATTTTCATGGTAGCCTTTATTTAACACTTTCCACACAGTGAAATATACAAAACAGATTTTTCCCCAACTTTCAAGGTTTACCTCAAGGATTACTGAACCCATACTAGGCATGTTTGTACTTATTTTCAATGCATTTCTCATGGTTATTCCAAATATGGTAATGAAATTCAATAATTGTGACATTTATAAAACATTTTGTGACATTTTGGAATGTCGTCTGCAGACGCCTGCTGTGTGGAAAGTGTTAAAAGCTTGTTTTTGTTGTACATGTATACCTGTTTGTTCAGTTTATTTGGTTTTTAGGAAGCTGTACAAACAAAACCCATCGCTCCGTTTTTTCCTTCTTCAAATTTTATTGAATACTTCTGGCGTTGCGAGTTCTCTTGGTTTTGCAACAATGTTATACGCTTGAGGTACCAAATCAAAATGAATGTCCGGTTTGAGATTAGCGCTGACACCAGGCGGTAGTTCCAAAGTGACCTTTTGTAAGAGACATGCGCTCAGCATGAAGATAACTGACTTGCCAATGTTCTTTCCGAGGCACGCTCTCTGGCCCGTTGAAAATGGCATAAAATGGGGGAAGTCCTCCGTCAAATTTCTCAAGTTGCCGTCGTCATCCATGAATCTGCGAGGATTGAACTCGTACGGATCTCCTTTCCATACGGATTCGTCGTGATTCATTAACCAAAAGTTTGCCAAGACTTGGGTACCTAAAAATTAACAATGGAAAATATTGATGTTAATTGATGAATAGAGTGGCAAAGTTTACGGCAAAAGTTAAGCTTGAAAAACCCTAAATCCAATCATCATTGTCTTCTTGTCCCAGGTCGACCACAAATGGAAAATTAAATTAATCTCCAATTTCGGTAGCAATTTTTACTGACTATGGCCCCAGGAATGACAAGCTAAAGAGGTTGAGCATATTGTGATTGTCAGTGACTAAGCTCCTTCCCCTCACCTTCACCCTGCCCCCTTACCTGCCTCCTCACCTCATCCTTCCCCCCATCATTCCCACTCATTCCCACCATGCCTTCCTCACTCTCACCCTGCTCCCTCATCCCACCCTGCCCCTCACCCCACCCTGCCCCTCACTCTGCTCCCTCACCCCACCCTGCCCCCACCCTGCTCCCTTACCCCACCCTGCCCCTTCACACCACTCTGCCCACTCAACCCCGCACTGCCCCCTTTTGCCCTTGCTATATATGAGGATTGCCTACCTTGCGGAATAAAATAATCTCCAATTTTGGTATCCACAGTAGCTGCATGTGGTACGCCCAGCAGTGACAAGGAACTGTAGCGTATCGTCTCATAGATTGTAGCACCTGAAAAATAGCATATTTATAGGATTCACATTAGCCCAAGTACAACGAATAAATTACTGTAAAACAAGAAATGTTTGTGAGTTTAAAATTTCGTGAATCAGCAATACTGGCCTAATTCACGGAATGAAAGTGTCACGAATGTAAACGTTGCAATGTACTGCTACAAGGTAGATTGGAAATATTTGTGGTATGAGATTTCCGCGAGTAAGTGCTCCTCACAATTTCTGGTTTTACCGTATAACATTCACCGTTGCTTAGCATATAACTGTGAATCTGATTCATATCAGTATGGGGAAGAGGCTGCAGATTTAAGAACCATACAATCAAGTCATTTATTTATTCTTAACAGAATACTTCCTACTTTTTTTGTAGATACCTAAATGCTTTAGTAGTATTCTAAGAAATAATTGATGACACACTCTGAGGACTTCATTGAATTAAATCCCCCCCCCCCCATTCAATGTTATTCGGAACCGCGGTCGTTGCGACCGCTCAATATTGATTGGTGGGGCCAGGAGAGGGATTCCCTTTTTTGAGGACTGTGTATAGAAAAACTGTATCAGATGCAGGAGCTGATTTCTCATCAATGGGAAAACGTTGCATTGACAATGTGATATAGGCAATAGAGCAGGTCTATCTCTGGGGCACTAAAGGCATGGTTTAGATAATTAAAAATATGATGGTGTCAACTTACTTAAAAGAGATAGAGCCTTTTCATCTTGTAGTGTTGGCATCCTGTGATGGCCAACCACTTGATCTATTTGTTTCTGGATATCGGCTTGTATGTCGGGGAAAGCTGCCATGTACAGGAACACCCAAAGCTGGGCAGTCAGAACCGTGTCTGTACCTGTATGTAAGAAAATATAACATTGATTAGGCGAGGAAAATAAATGAACCTATTTTATGGGCCCGATTGACCCACTTTTTGCATTTTTCAAGATTTAAACAAAAATGTAGATACATTTTTCTCAAATCATGTAAAATCAGCCGTTTTTTGGCCAAAATCTGTCGAAAATTTGTTTTCACAAATTTTGGTGACATTTTAGCTCAAGAAAAGAAGAAAAACGCAGACCGACGGACTGTACTTGACAGGTCTGTCCGCCCGTAAAACAGGGTGTTTTTTTCTCGTCGCCTCATGTGCTCGAAATGTAAGCCAATACGGTCATAAATTTTCTTTTTAAATATTTGCGCTCGAATCAGCTACAGTGAAAAAATTGCATGCTCATGTATTTCTTTTGCATATAGGTCTATGTGTTGAAGCTGCAAATCGCAAATTTAAAAACACTAAAATCATTAAAAAATGTAGGGAAAATCTGCCATGTACAGGAACACCCAAAGCTGGGCCGTCAGAACCGTGTCTGTACCTGTAAGAAAATAACATTGATCATCAGTACTCGAAGTGTAAGCCAATACCGTAAAAGTGAAAATGTTCGCGCTACATATACATTCGCGCTACATATATATTCGCGCTACATATATATTCGCGCTACATATATATTCGCGCTACATATATATTCGCGCTACATATATATTCGCGCTACATATATATTCGCGCTACATATATATTCGCGCTACATATATATTCGCGCTACATATATATTCGCGCTACATATATATTCTCGCTCGAATCAGCTACTGTGAAAATTATAACATGCAATTTATGTGTTTCTTTTGGTTTAGGTCTATGTGATGAAGTTGCAATCAAAAATTTAAATACACACAAAATAGATACAAATTGGCGAAACATGAACAATTAATCATGTAAAAATTACCACTTATACATTAGTTTGAGAGGTATCTTGGATGAGGAAGGAGGATTACATTCTCAAATGAATTTTTGACGGGGTTGTGCACTGAATGGTTGGAAATACAGTTTTGATTCTGTCTACTGTAAAACCACTTAATTTCGCGAGGGATTTAATTTCACGAATTTCGCGAGAGATGTGGATTCGAGAAGTTAAATACCCGCAAAACTGACAATTTTGCATTGAAAGTAACAGTAAAATTTACAGATTCGTGAAATTAAATGCCCGCTAAAATAGCAGTAATTTTAAATTCTCAAAATAAAGTATCCACAAAATAATAGTGTTTTACAGTATTCTCACCTTGGAATGTATGGGGCTCTATACCTTGATTTCATTAGAAAATTATTTTAAAAAGTGTTGATGCCAAAAATCAGTCGCTGAAAATGATCTGCCAAAATCACCACCATTTTGTGCTCACAAGTCAAGTAGAGCATTTCTCTAGATACTGAAGTTGTTAGTTTAAATACTTGAAATACTTCATCGAACAGACGACAGAGTTTTTTTCAGCACAAAAAACCCCGGTGAATTTGGCACATTGATAACGATTCCATCCCTCATTCTCAAGCAAGTGGGCATTGAATCAAATATTGTTAAAGTGGAAATTTTCATGCTACATATATTTTCGTGCTTTTTGTGCTTGAATAAGCTATCGTGAAAATAATAACCAGCAGATGTATTTCTTTTGCGTTTAGGTCTATGTGATGAAGCTACAAATTGTGAATTTAAAACCTGTAAAACAGTTCAAAATTGGCAAAGCTCAAATAATTAATCACACGGGAGTGTGAAGAATTGGCACATTGAAATACATAGACGATTGAAAACAATTTCCAAACTCTTTTTTGAGGAGCTACATATTAGGCCCTTTAAATAAATATTATAATCTATAAAAATACAATGCTACATGTATGATGCTATTATAACCTAACCCTGGTTATTTATTCTTTTGCCTGGGTCGCAATTTTGGAAGAGAAAACACTAACTAAATACGAGAATCGATCCGGGGACCCTCCAACGTCGGCCCGTTGTCCCACCCACTAAGCCACGACCCTCAGCTACCCGTTCGCGCATTATACAGTGCTCACTACATGTATATAGGCTCGTGCGCTTGAAGATAGGCTTTTAAGCAAATTAAAATTAGAAGTAGTATTTGTTAGCATTTTGGGGGGTAGGTAGGGTTAACAAAAACGGGTCACGGTCGTGTAACATACATAATGTAAAGTCATCGCACCACCAAAATCACATGAATTATCACATTAGTGAGATATTAATGAGTCAAACTGGGCCTGAAATGTTGAACTCTGTACAAAAACTGAACTTTTTACAAATATTTGCCTGAAATTCAATACCAATAGTCAGCGTTTTATTGAACGGGGACTCAGAGATGAAAGATACAGACCAGTCTAACAAGTTATGCCACTTCCTAAAACATTGTCTATGACCCATGTTTGACATTTATACATGTGGTACTTCTTTTGAGTTTCAGTTTTTATTCTGCCGTTAAGTAAAGGATACAAACAACCCTCTACAGACCCAAGCAAACCATAAATGTGGAATGTTATTTAAGAAAAACAATATAATTATAAAACTTTTTAAAAAACTAACAGAAGAAAAATGAAGAAGAAAAAAATACATGAGTGACCAGCAGCCCGTGGACTGCCCACACCCCCAAAGACATAGACTCCCCCACTAGACAATCATTTTAAATTCTGATATCCTGCAATAGGATAGCTATGTAAATTTATAATGCATGAAAGAGAATTGACATTCTTGCGGAAAGGGGCAGCAAATTTGATACGAATGAGAGAAGGGTTGGACAAATTTTGAGAAAATATGTGATTTATATTCAAGGACAGCAAAACAAAACACCCAATTTGCAGTGTGTCTATACTTTGTCAATAGACTGGGTTTTATTTCACATGTATACAACTTGTCATTAGGAAGTTTTGTTTTAACTATCTCATCATCAAAAATGGCAAATTTCAAGGGCTTTTTTGTGTCCTTTGTCAGTGTCAGGAAGATTTGTCAGTGTCAGGAAGATTACAATATTTCATCTTGGTAAAAGTTCTTTGATGAATCTTAATCAAATATGAAAAAGGGATAAGTTATGGAGGCAATGCTTTCTATCAGTCTGTGTGAATCAAAACTTGATTTTTGTAAACAATGGAAGTTTTACTGTAAGAAATCACACTAAACCTTTGATAGAGTCAATTCTTGAATTTCATAAACAATATCTACCCTTGATTCTCCCTTTTTTTGTTTTATAGAAAGAACTGTAGTATCTTACCTGCGAAAAAGATAGTCCATATGTTTGTGACAATATGTTCTGGTGTAAGAAGTCTCAACATGTTGTCGTCCTCCTTAATTTTCGCATTCCTGGCCGCTTGTAACAAAGCCTCCACCATGTCCGTCGGTTTATCATTATAGTTATCGTAGGCATCAACATGCTCCTGGTATAAACCCATCAGCTGACTATCTCTCCGCTCTCTCGCTCTTCTTAACGACTGCATCCATGGATTAGGGATGTGCTGTAACCATGGGATCAGATTTACAGGATGAATGGGTGACACGCCCTTCATGATGTCCTCCGAGTATTCAAAGATCTCTTTTAGTTCCTCCTCGCCGCGATGATATCTTTTTCCAAAGGCCATGTTGTATAACACATTAAGCGATGCCAAATGCACATGTTCTCTCGGATCGAATGGTTTCTCTTCATATGACATAAAATCCTTGATGAGATCCTCCGCCTCATCTGTGAGTTTGCCACCTAAGGTGCTCTGGGTTATAATCCTAAAAGCATGCTTCATCATTTTGGTGTGGATGCGAAAGTCGCTCTTGTCCGTGCAGGAGGCCAGAAAGCCTTTCGGTACAAAGAAATCTATGGAGAAGATGCGAGGACGATTGGTGACGTCCGGTCCGTTGTAGGCAGTTCTGACGATATCGGCTTTGTTGAGTATCACAACCCTGTCCTGCCCCAACTTGATGCTGAAGACGTCACCGTATGTCTTGGCGAGGTTCGTTAGGGACAGGTGAAGTATCTTGGAATCCAACTGTAACACGTTGCCCAACAGTGGCAAAGATATGGGTCCGGGTGGAAGCTTCCACATATTGAAACCAATATACTCCATCGTGTAGTAGTAGATGAGATAAATTACCAAGGCAAAAAGGCCATACATCGACAGGGTCACGATCATCTTGTGCAGTCGGAGAGAGGAACATCGATTTGAAAGGTCTGAGAGGACAAACACAAACAGAAAACATGGTGAAACAGTAGCCGTATTGCAATATAAGCCCACATGTATTGAGTTAAGTGCTACCTCAGTTGACCCATTAACACGATCCAATTGTTGGGCGATTTGATTACGCGTGGCCAAACTTTGAACAGTTTGAAACATGTAAAGAAGTAGTCCACACATATTTGTAAATAATATTCAGTGTTAGAGAACCCCTGGTGATCTTGACTCGAATCACCTGCCATGCTTGTCCGAGCAGAATTCTTTTCCTAAAAAAGTTGTAAATGAAGCTGTACTTTTGATATTTACAAGGGGTGTTTAGTTATAGTTGAAACATGCTGGAGGTCTCGTTCTTGTCTCCCTCTTGTTTAGACGGAAATGATTTGTCAATATTGTGAGAAGAAACAAATTACTTTCATACTTTGTGTTTGTTTTCACCGGTCTCACCGCAACCTGAATGGCAAGCTATGATTGACGACCATGTTAGAGACTGAATCTAGATAGTGATAGGGTACTCGCATACACCCATGTTAACTCTTTTATGGACAATTAGTTTAACAAAATGTGCACTATGTTTTATTGAAAAAATACAGAAAATGATCAACAATAAAAAGATATTTGAATAGCTCACTGTGCCAATTGTTGTAATGATATGATCTAATTGGCCCCAGCTTCAAATGCTTAGAGGAAACTCTGTAATACCGAGATATCCCGCTGTAATTGGTTTGTGGGGATCCTTAAGAGCGGTACTGTCTTGGTTAGCTGGTTCACACAGGTAGTGTCAGTTAGACCTTTCGTTTACGCTTTTTGAATCATTAATGAAGCAATCAGTCAATAAGTTAGGTATAAAACCCATGAACGTTATGGATATGTGTTTTGTAGCTTTTTTTGGCAAAACCTTCCAATGTTGTAAATCTTGGTTATAAAACAGTCGGAAATTCAAGTATCATGACATTTTGTACAATGACAGCAGTAACAAGCCATGAAACATTTATGATGATCCAATAATTGTGAAATTGAAAGCTTCCCTTATTGAACAAAACATCTCCATATGTGACAGAAACCTGACGGAATTGGGCAGAGCTCCAAACCGAGAAATAGCCCAAAACCTAATTGGGGGGTGATTTTTTGGGAATTTGAGTTTCTTGTAAATAATTAATCTTCAGAGTGTTTATAACATTATTGTGAAAGTTTCAGATTAAAAAATCAAACCAAAAATAAAGAAAGAAAAAAAGTACAAGTACATTGTAAGCACAGTTTTACATTATACATGCCAGAGGGCCGGAAAAACATAGGATACATTGATCATTGGTAGTAAAACTTGATAGTTAACAAGGGTAGACAGATGCAAATTGGCTACATGAGTGAAATGTTGTTGATAAAAAGGTCAGTAATTTGATTGAAATGGGATCAGAATCTTTTCTTTTTCATAAACTTTTTTTGAGGAATTTATTTAAAATCTAAAATTGAAATAGTCCTTTACACAGTTACATCTCAAAGTATGAATCTGCAGTCAAGAAATAAAACTTGTGACTCTTTCAATTTATTTAAAGGAACAGTATATGGAACATTATATTCTTTAGAAAACTGTGATTACAGCTGGGTTCCAACATGATGGTCATGTGTACCAGTCTTGAAAATCAATCTTAAAATATTGTGGCTGAGAGGGTAGCTATCTAACACTTTCCATGCGGCTATTAGTTTTACCATAAACAAAACATATTTTCAGAAACTTTCAATGTCTTTATCTCAAGGATTACTGAACCAGTACTAGGCATGTTTGTACTTTTTTAATGCATTTCTCATGGTGATTCCATATATGATATATGGAGATGAAATTAAATAATTTTGACATGTGAAAAAAATGTATGACATTTTGGAACTGTTGTCTGCAGACGACTGCCGCATGGAAAGTGTTAACATGTCTCATGTATTATAGGGATTAGTATTAAGATACAGACCTAAGACTAAGGGGTCAGTCAGTATCTAAGAGAAAGTACTTCACAGTCAGCATCTTATCCGCCATGCTGAGCAGTGGTAGGCAAGATCAAACATTTAAACGAGCAGGCTAGTTTTAGTTTCTAATCCACTTCTATTATAAATCCCAATGTCAAATCCCAATAAAAAGGGGCATGCATTTCTGGCTTGAATTTAGTACAAATTTAAAGAAATGTTAAAAAATGATATTTTTTTAAATGCCAATTGTTGATAAGCTGAATCAATTTAAACAAGGGTAGTTAAAACATCAGTCAACAGGCTGTACTCCCCCCCCCCCCCCCCCCCCGGGCTGTATCTCACCCATCCCCCTGGCTGTACTCCACCCACCCCCTGGCTGTACTCCACCAACCCCCGGGCTGTACTCCACCAACCCCCTGGCTGTACTCCACCCACCCCCTGGCTGTACTCCACCCACCCCTGGCTGTACTCCACCAACCCCCGGGCTGTACTCCACCCACCCCCTTACTGTACTCCACCCACCCCTTGGCTGTACTCCACCAACCCCCTGGCTGTACTCCACCCACCCCCTGGCTGTACTCCACCCACCCCCTGGCTGTACTCCATCCACCCCTGGCGGTACTCCACCCCTTGGCTGTACTCCACCCACCCCCCTGGCTGTACTCCACCTCCCCCCCCCCCACCCCCACCCCGGCAACAATGTGTCTCTTACAATAGCTGACTGTCCCAATATGTTTCATTTTATGACAATTTTAGGTATGAGCATTTTTCTGATTTTTTTTGTCATAAAAAGTTCGGAATTTTTAGTAAATTTCAGCCCATATTTGGTCTTTTCAGCCCAATTTCACGCTTATTTTCTTGCTTTTTCAAACAGTTCTCATGTTTGTTATAAGAAGTGCCTTAATTTATACCCAAGAGTCAACCTCAAAAACTTGTTGAAAAAATACTAAATTTTGAAAACAAGCCTATTGATTTAACAAAAAATATATTACAACATTTCAAAACTTATTCTTTCTTAAAAATATGGAATTGTGTACACAGACTTTGAGGTGCATTAACCTCCCGAATGTTCCCCTCAATCCTCTAGTTGATCTTGATCTCATTTAGTCTACGGGAAAATATAAAAATGAAAGTTTACCCTAAAGTGTCCAGAAAATGCAAACATTCTTTAAAGCAATCCCAGTGATTGTTCAATATTAAATGTGTTTCTATATTTTGTATAGCTTGTTTCATAACTTATTCATGAAAATATATAAATTGAATAAGGCAGACTTTGTGGAGTGCATTAACCTCCCAATAGTTCCCTTAATTGTCATTTTGAACTTGAACCAGTCTATTCTTTGTTCAACATGGGACTACTTAGTGTAATTACTGCAAATGGGGAATATTTGTGCCAACATATTTTTGAAATTCATCCAAGCTCCGTTTCAATTTGTCTTAAATGTTAGTTGTGTATAGACGATGTCACCTGTAACGTCATAGGAGACAAGCAAACGAAAGCTTGCCTGCCGGTGTGCGCACAAATTACCTGCCTTACAAAAGCTTGCCTGCCGGTGTGCGCGCGAATTACCTGCCATACAAAAGCTTGCCTGCCGGTATGCGCGCGCATTCGAAGGGAGTGTCCACTTTAAACCATACACTAAACCAAACCAGTCATCTGTAACCACAGCAGTCAATGCAACAGTAAATGCGTGTTCCCCCTTGCATGGAATGGAACCGGGCACTTAACGTTATTGATCATGGTCTATAAAGAAACCTGATTACCATAAATCGGAACCGTTAAAAATTAACTTGGTGATAAGTAATTTTGTCGAAAATTAAATGCTGCGAAAACAGAATCAATGTACAGTGCTTACATCATTGATAAGTTTTGGAGATACTCCCTAGCCACAAAATCAGCTGATGTAACCGCCAGTTTACCCCCAGTTTACCCCCAGACTAGAAGGATGGTCTGTTCTTCTATGTATGTGACCTTGAGAGATTGCTTGCCCCCTTCACAATGCAAAAAATGTTAATTTGTCTAATTTGATACCAAAGCTACTATTTTTAGATGTGTTATCGCAGTAGGTAACTCTAAAAATAAGATGAACTTGAGAAATCAATTTTTTTTTTGCCCCCTTCACATCAATTTAAATTGCCTAATTTGATACCTAAGTTACTCTTTTCAGATCTTTATTTTATTGCAGTTTAATATCTGGCTTGATGAACCTTTGTAAACAATTTCTTGTCTTTGTTGCTCCCGTCACACTGCCAATATAAATTTGGGAATAGTTTTCCTCATTTTACTATTTTATCTTGTGATTGGGTGATTTTATTTGGTGTGCAGAGAGCGAACATGGACAGATTGGAAGAGGGGCAGGTTAACTATATAAGGCAAAAAAAAAAAAATTGACTTGCCCTTTCCGACCGACCCGAATTTTCGGAAATCTAGGGTCGTTTTTTTTTCTTTCTTCAAAGTAAAAAAACCCTTAAAGAAAACCCTTAAAAAAAAAGGATCGACCTACCGACCCTCCAACATTTTGCCCTCGGGGCAACCAAACATTTTTTTGGCCTGATGCTTAACATTTTCCACAGGGCAGAATAAAAAATATCGAATTTCATTACCATATTTGGAATCATCTTGAGAAATGCATTAAAATAAGTACAAACAAGCCTCGTATTGGTTCAGTAATCCTTGAGATAGACTTTGAAAGTTGGGAATGGTTTCTGACAAATCTTTTTTGTAGGACCCTATGGTAGAACTAATACTATAAGCCCTGTGGAAAGTGTTAATTAAAATGTCCCCCAATTATGGACCATTCTGCCACCGTGAGTGGGATGAGTTTGACATTTTGCATAGGAAGCGTTTTTTGTATGAAAAACGCAGACATGTACATTTTCAGCTTTTACTTCAGTTCGGATTTTATCATCATTTGGGTGGTTAGCACTTTCCACGCCACGGGCGTTTGCAGACGACATTCCAAAATTTCACAAAATGTTTCAAAAATTGTAAAAAATATTGACTTTAATTACCATATTTATTACATTATAATTATTCCCAACCCCCATCAGTTTACATTTAGCCATAATCTCATAAGTAGATTTCCTAACCAAGCAAAGTCTAATAGATTGCCAATTTGGAATCACCATGAGAAATGCATTACAATAAGTACAAACATGCCTAGTATTGGTTCAGTAATCCTTGCTATATACCTTAACAGTTGGGAAAAGTTTCTGAAAAATCTGTTTTGCATTGGTAAAACCAAAACCAATAGCCGCGTTTAAAGTGTTAAAACTCAATTGTTTCATACAATTTTGGTTTCAGAATGCAAATTTTGGAGAATTTTTGTTTTTGAAACTTGCTAGAAAGAGAATAATTAAAAAGACTAGGATTAATTATGATATAAAGTTAAATTTAGTAAACTGAAAACAAATCAATTTCAAAACAGTATTTTGTTGGATACAAGTCCACATCATGGATGTATTGTTAAGGCCACAATTATTCATATCCTTACCAAATTTGGAGTATTTTAATTTCGGAGTAGTTTGAATTCGCGTCCATAAAATACCCAGGAGACAATTTATTTCTTGAAATGTCTCTTGCAGTGATTCTTTCAACTGTTTATCACATTCTTACGCATCTTAAGCCGAAAGAGACTCATTCCTCAAAATACTTCGAATTTGTTAAGGGTATGAATAATTGTGAATAACTGTATGTTTAACCATTGTTTGGTATCAGATAGATCTTTGGAGCAGATTCAATAATGTCTTAATATTTGTATTTTAATGTATTTTTTAAATCTGTCAATAATGTACAATTTGGCCGTTTGGCCACAACACATTATCAATAAAAATGAAATGAAATGAAATGAAATATATTCAACGTTCATTTCATATAGTGGTCATGTAGAAATGGATCTTACCATACGAAACAGATTTTTTTCAGAAACCTTTCCAATTTTCAAAGTCTATCTCAAGAATTACTGAACCAATACTAGGCATGTTGATACTTATTTTAATGCATTTCACATGGTGATTCCAAATATAGTGATGAATATCAATAATTGTGACATTTTTGAAACATTTTGTGTAATTTTGGAATGTCGTCTGCAGGCGCCTGCCACGTGGAAAGTCTTAAATTGTATTATCCAAATCCATATGGGATTCGATGAACAGAAAAACAAGCATCTCACAAGTGACTTTTGATGATGAGAGCCAAGATGTGAAACATAATTCAATGTTACAGTTAAGCCCACGATTATTCATATCCTTACCAAATTCTGAGTATTTTAAATTCAGAGTATTTTGAATTCTGAGTATTTTAAATTCAGAGTATTTTGAATTCTGAGTATTTTGAATTCTGAGTATTTTGAATAAGACACTCGGGAGAAAATATATGTTTTGAAATGTCTTTGTCTTGTGCAGTGATTTTTTCAACGGTTTATCACATTCTTACGCAACTTAAGCTGGAATAAACTCATCCCTCAAAAAATACTCCGAATTTGGTAAGGGTATGAATAATTGTGGGCGTAATTGTTAATCGTTGTTTGGTTTCAGAAGATCTTTTGGAGCAGATTCAAAATATTCAACGCTCATTGCATATAGTGGTCAGGTAGTAATGGATCTTTAATTGTATTTAATCCAAATCCATTTGGGATTTGATGAACAGAAAAACAAGCATCCCACAAGTGACTTTTGTTGATCGGAGCCAAGAAGTGAAACATAACTCAATATTAAATGTATGAAAAAATGAAAGCGCTTAGAAGTTTTGATTTGATTTTGTAAAACATGACATATCACTAAGTTATGCTATTTTGTTAGTAGGTTATTGTCTGATTTGATTGCAACTATTTAGTTTTGAGTGAAAACATCTCAAGGTCACTACCAAGATCTTTCGAAACCAATCTTACTTTCAAAACCCGTTATTGTTTCATGTTACTAAACACCAAATAATGACAGTTTGCATCAACATCGATCGTACGACTTACCAAAGTTTAGCGCCTATTATATATTTCCACACACGGATTGAATATCCATCGCGTTGAATCGTTCCATGGTTATCCAAAGATCACTCGGCATTGCGAGATGTCGACGACACATGATGACGGCAATACATTTTTTGAAGGTTTTTTGAACAGCGCCGGCCTGGTCAGAGTTTCTATATGGCCACAGTGCCTCTATAAGTCCGTTAACCGATGCTCTTTACTAAGTTATCTTCAGAAGAGCACACATGCGCATAAGGCTACCATGACTACATTATCAAAATGAAAAGAAGTTTGTAAGGGGCGGAGTCTAAGTCCAAGTGACAAATTGACATGTGTTTGTAAAGTTACAGAGGTGGGCGGTTCAGTTAGGATTTGTCTCTTAACGCACGGCCTGGAGGCATGACCCAAATGGCAAAACAAGTAACAAGGAATATTTGTATGATTCCCAACTTTTAAGCAGCTCCAAAAAGTTTGAAATTGAGAGGTTTAGTGCCACGTAACTTAAGCTGCAATGGCTGCCATTTGGTTGGGTTTTACAAGGGGGCATTTGTACAACCATGTGTGTAACTCAAGGCAACTGTTTCATAGAGCTTTCCCCCTTACAAGCTGCTGCTGTAACAAGACCTTTCTGCGATAGCTGCTCCGAGTTCCATTGCTCTGTATAAATTGTCTATCCTGGAAACTACCTTTGTATATGACACTGGGCAGCTATCGAAGATAGGTCCTTGTGCCGCTTAAAACCACCACTACACTGTTTTACAAAGGAGGAGTTTAGTGAGTGGCTTATAAGATCTTAGAATGAGAGAGAAGAGGCAGGGCACCCACCAAGGAGTGATATGATATGTAGATTTAATATTGGCATGTGAGACAAGGTCAGGGGCAGATTTTCAGTCCAACCCTGGAGGCTCCTTAGCCGACTCTGAACTTCAACTTTGGGAAGTGCGATAATTTGAAGCCACGTGTACGTGTAGAATTGCGTGTAAGTTGCATGTTTGCTATGTCTAGTTAATAAAGAAACCAGTGTAGGATTACATTATTGAAATCCATAAAAATGTCTAGGCTATTTAGCCATCTCCTTAGCTTTTTCTTTCTTTCTATGGTGCACTTTTTCCCAGGGGGGAGGGGTACTTTATTAATACATTTTGGTAGGAATGACTGAGCGTCAGCAAGATGAAAAATGTTCTGGGTCCTAAATTTACCGTGTTTTAAAGGGGGAAATCATACCTGGAGTAAATCACATGTTAGTTGCTACTTTGTAGCCTACCCAGATGCATTTAAATGGATAGTGTAAATGCTGGGAGGGAGGGTGGGGTGGGGGGGGGGGGGGGGGGGGGGGGGACGTCTCCCAAAAAGGACAATTCTAGAAATTAGGCACATTCATTGATTTATCGGAAAACTTACAAAACTAGTGTTTCTGAAAAAAGTCAACCCTATTTGATGGTACATCCATGCAACTTCATGTGTATCTTATATTGACTGAGAACCTCCCCCTAATGACTTATGAATGTTTAAAAATTAAAAAAATAGCATCCCCAGAAACCAAATAGATATTTTTTTTCTAACGTTATAGGTCAATAAAAGTTCATTGAAAATGTCTGTCAAATTGGTGGTTTTTTTACAACTGAATCTGAATTTTCAATTAAAGGTATATGACCCGATCACTTTTTTGGGGCTATGATTTTTTTCTTCACATCAAGATATTTTGGTATCAGAAGAATCCCCATATTTTTCTCATTATGTCTGTAAAATATTAGGGGCCAGAAATGTTTCATTTGGAAATTATAGGCTAAAATGTGGTGAATTACTGCCAAAGGTGGTTAACCACCAGCCAGTCTGTGTACTACTCAATGGGCACATGTCTTTTGACCTTGCGCTTCTAAAAATAGAACCATTGGAGTTATGCAACTCAAACTTTGGAATGCAAAATTTTAAGGATGACCTTAAGATAATAGAAAATATCAAGTTGAAAATCGGGTCATCTACCTTTAAGTGATTTGGAATTTAAAAAATTTGTATTTATTTTTTTAATTTTATTTTTTTAATTAATGACATTTCTGAAGAGTTTTGAAGAAAAGAAAGTCTGTCAAACCCTACTACATCTGTCCATTCACCAAGAAAACAAGCTTTGTTGTACTCTTACTTTGAGACAACCATATTAAAATACACATGTATTATCAATGTACCGTATATAATGGTCGTTGAACTTAAAAGCGTTCTTGAATCCATCAAAGTTAGTAATGTAGTACTAGTAGTATTAGAGGCTATTATGGGAATGATCAACCCAGAGGTTTGTAATAAAGCATAGATGGATGAACTTTTTCTGTTGCGGATTAACTAGGATTTGTGGCATGATAGACAAGTTTAACCTCCAGACCTGTGTTGGTCAACTGCTTAACCAGTTGACTGTGACCTTTATATGACCTATGACCTTTAATTCAATCTTGATTCATTGCCTGCCAGCAAGGGGTTGGATATAGGCTAGAGGTAAACGCACTACAGGCTTAGGATGTGATCAACTTAAGTTCTGGAAGACAAACCTTGACCATGCCAGTACTTTTGCAACCTCACAGAATTTTGCCAATTGCCTTGAAATGAGACTTACTATCCCAGGGTGCTCAGTGGTCATTACAAGGGGATATCAGGCACGTCCAAAAACTCACGTAATTAGGGTAGTTTTTCAAGCCGGGCACGTTACGTGAATAGGGTGTCAAAACCAGCAAAACTAAGAAAAAGGGTATACTTGGCATACTACAGTCTTCGTATTTAGGGTCCGTATTTGTTCCGTGAGGATGTTAAAATCTGTCGCAATCCATCCCAGCATCGCCCCGTTCCGGCGCTTTCTCTGGCCTTTGTTTTTTGACGAGTTCGATCAAAATATAACAGGGAATTCCGGGGAAAAAAGGTTTGAAATGTATCATACTTAGTAAGAGGTTTAAACTTTACAAAATACTTGCTTAGGGTACTACTTATTTAGGGTATGAAAAACTGATATTATTTGCTTAGGGTATGTAAATTACTGTCCATACTTGATTTTTTGTTTTAGGGATGCTTTTTTCAATGCAATTACTTTTATTTATTTGACATTTCATTAGACCTAGGGTTTAACAAAATGTCCCAGGAGGCAAAACTTTAAGTATTAAATTGACTAAAAAAAGTAATTTTTCACTTTCAAAACTTGTATGGGGTTCACTGTTAGTGTTAAAAAAACCTCTCATTCTGCTACTGGCAGTACTGAATCCCCCACACGCGTTGGTCTTCAATGACTGGTATCCATGTACGTGTAGACCAAAATGTAACCAAATTATATCATTTCCCCAGCAATAGATATATTGTGGTGCATACATTCCTAATTTTGGAAATAACTATACCATATTTTCATGAATTAACCAACAACCCGTTGTTGATTTTGTGAATAAAAGCCCCCATCATCAAACTATGCACATTGCACGGCACTGTCAGATACACTCTGTTAACACTCCAGTATCGGTATAAATCCGCCAGTTATTTGTTCGGCCCTCCCTCGCCCACCCACATCACACAAGTTAAGCCGGGATAAATCACCATGATGTTTGCACAAGTCATCGGCGATGGGACGACCGGGGAACGACTGGCTATTGATATCAGATCAGGTCTTAGGAGGGCGGTACATCATTATTACGATGTTCATTATATAAAAAAAGAAGGTAAAACACGATTTTCTGCTCGTGCTTATCAAGGTACATTGATTGTCTGTTGGATAGATAGAGAAATAGAGGAAGAGATTTAAGAGGGAGGAATTGTGTATGATAAGGAATGCTTGTATTTCTGTGATTGGTTACTGTAACATGTTCACTTGGCACAGACAGGTAAGGCCAAATATTAAAAAACAACTTGTATCAGGTATTGAAAATCTGATTTTGTCGTTGTTAGGTTAAAAATTAAGGCATGGCCTATTGATTTTTGTTAACAAATTTTCTTTAGATTTTGTTTTCTTTTTTCAATTTGTGTGTGTTTCAAACCGGCTGTATTTCTTTAAGGTGTGACTGCTGTTGATTTCGATATTTCAAAGATTTTTAAAATATTTTTTTCTTCTTCAGTTTGTTTAATCTTCATTCTTATTCATTTGTGTGAAATTGCCTGTAGTGGTATGAATATTTCCATAAGGTCCAATGTAGCTGTATTTCGCAAAATTACCAGTTTTCTTTGAGGCAAACTGTCTTGTTTTTGTTTTTGTCTGTGTGTATGTTGGGGTAATTGTTTGTTTGTAGTTGTTTTTTTGTTCATTTAAAAAAGGTGTTGAACTTAACATTTCTATTAAGAAATCTTCAAAGTTAAATAAATCTAAATTTGTTGGTGAAATGGGGGATTTGCTTTTTTAAAGAAAACTGTGAGGCAGCTCCAGCTTATGCTATTGGAATGTTCTTACAATTTGTACTAAGGCAATAAAAAAAAACCATCTTGTTCTACAGGCCCGACCGACCCATTTTTTTCTTCCTAATTTTTCTTCTTCTTTTTTTTTGATTGGAAAATCTTTGATTTTTTTTGGAATTTTTGAATTTTTTAAAAACATTTTTTAAATTTTTTAATTTCTTTTTAAAAATTGCTGCAAATTTCTCGAAATTAAAAAATGCCAGACTGACCCTACCTGAGAGATTCATTTGCCCATAGAACAGGTTTTTTTGTGTCACCTAACCACATCACCAACCAATCGACCACAAAACAGGCATACAAATTATAAGCCAGGAAGGGGGGTTAACAATCACACCTATGGGATCATGAGGCATTCACTAAGTATGATGTTTAGCACGCAATGTTTCCTCATATGTCCCACGGCGACACCAACACTATCCAATTTCGTGTTGTCACCGGAACCTTCCTATTGTGTCTTTGTGACGGTTTGCCCCCTTCCCCTTGTTTTCCCCAGTCAGCTTTGTTGTTACCCCCACTCTCCAATTATGGTAACTTATTACGACAGCCTGTTCCGCTGATGTGATAAATACTCATACTTGATCAATTTGAGGGGACTGATCATGAGGTGAGTTTTGAGGAATTTATTGAAATTAATGAGATAACCTTTTTTTACAACAAAAACTGTTACGTGCAGGCCTACAATATTGCATGATGTAGCACTACAATGGGACTTCAGACGAAGTGGGTGGGGGAATATGACCCCAGTCACAATCCTTGTCCTCCCTCCCCCGATCAGGTTAAGCCCCACCTCATTTGTCCCCTAAACAGTAAAACATTTTGATTTTTATTGTACGAATGACTGAATATTAACTTAAAAATGTATATTATGTGATCTTTCCAGGGAACGCCCTCAACATCGAAAAAAAACTGAAAGCAGATTTTCCTGCAGATTTACATTTCTGATCATAAATCTTACATACATTCCAAGTTACAGGGCGATACGATTCTTAATTACTTCAAAATCATGGTTTTAGAGTGAAAATAAACTGTCGGGTTAACAGGAAGGACACTCTACATTTTCACTCTAAATTCAGAATGTATGGGATATATGATCAGAAATGTAAATCTGCAAGAAAATCTACTTTCTAAAAAAAAATCATGAATAGAGAGCGCTCTCTGGAAAAGATCACATAATATGCCTTTAAAATTGTTTGAAATGATATCCGCAGGAAGTCCTCATCGACAAATCGTCGCTATTCTTTCAAAACCTCGTATCTCCAGCTTTCCTCAAAATTGATTTTATTTGTGTTTATCATGATGTCAGAGACATTATGCAAATGATGGTAATGTTTTTATTTGTCACAGCCAATCAGAAGGCAGAACAATTTTGCTTTTTCAGCCCCGGTGTTTCAAAACCTCGTATGTATACAAGGTTTTGAAACACAGGTGCTGACCATGTGCTGAGGGGAAACTTCCAACATCCTTGACATTTCGCAGCAAATTTGTGGACTTCAGGTGAGATATTATTGCAAATGGCTTGAATTGATATACGGACTGATTAAATGACGAAATAACGATATTATTCTTTCAAAACCTTGTATCTCCAACTTTTTTTGTTGTTGGGAGATACGAGGTTTTGAAAGAATAGCGACGAAATGTAAATACTAGTGGCCTACTATCAGCATACAGACAGATATATTTTGAGTTTAGGCAACAAAATCCCCCCAATCCTGTTCTACGGTCAAACAGGCCTCTCAGGCAGGGCTCAAATTAATAGAAGGCATCGAAGGCTATTGCCTTTTGATGCCCCACCTACAATGCCGGAAATAACTGTTGGAACACTTTGAGGACTTTGTTGAAATCAACCCCCATTCGATGTTGTTCGGAACCGTTTCATCTCCACGATCGTTGGGACTCTCAACATTGATTGATGGGAGTGGGGGAGGGATGTGAGTTAGTAGATAGCTCAAGCTCTACATACAAGTTTGTTGCAAAATCAGTGCTTGAAAATGTTTCTTAAACGTGGGATATTAGCGGAGAAATGGACTCTGTGTTCTAACACAAATTTTCCTGAATTGTACTTGCCTCAATTTCAAAAGTACATAATTACCTTTGAGAAAAAGGTGGTGCCTATTTCAAATTGCCTGTAATTGCATGCCCTCTTCATTTCTTAATTTGAAGCCTGCTCTCAGGTTAGGTCGGTCTGACGGGCTGGCTTTTTCCTTTTCCCCCTTCAAAATAACCATATAAGAAATCCAAAACAATCTGTGAAAATGTTAACATTTTTTGATAAGCCCTAAAAAATGTGGGATCGGTATTCATTTTTTACAAATTTCTCAAAAATGGGTCTGCCGGGCCTATAGAACAGGTTTCTTTTTATTTGTCGCCTTACTGAGAAATCTACATGTACGTCACAATATTAGGCCAAAGACTTCATATTGGTAATATCAGGGATGGAAGACTTTCGGAAATATCCAGAATTTCGTATATTTGGCCATGAAGGAGAAGATGAAAAAAAAGAGGAAGAAAAAAAGAAAAATTTCATTTTTTTTTGCTTTTCGGATGAGGATATTTCAGCATAAAAAGAGTCAAGATTTTTGTCATTTAAACTTGTCCTACAGTGAGCCCTGTAAAAGCCTATATCTCACAATTTAACACTTCCACGCAGCTATTAGTTTTACCATATAAAGTACAGATTTTTTAGAAACCTTTCCCAACTTTCAAAGTCTTATCTCAAGAATTACTGAACCCATGTTAGTACTTATTGTAATGCATTTCTCAAGGTGATTCCAAATATAGTGGCGAAATTCAATAATTTTGACATTTTTGAAACATTTTGGAACTGTTGACTGCAGATGACTGCCGAGTGGAAAGTGTTAACAGGTCATGACATGATGACAGGTTCCATTCGTAAATAATAATCAGCTTTATTAAAGGCATATTATGTGATCTTTTCCAGAGAGCGCCCTCTATTCATGATTTTTTTTAGAAAGTAGATTTTCTTGCAGATTTACATTTCCGATCATAAATCATACATACATTCCAAGTTACAGAGCGATACGATTCCTAATTACCTCAAAATCATGGTTTTAGAGTGAATTTAGAGTGAAAAATATAAACTGTCGGGATTCCGACAGTTTATTTTCACTCTAAAACCATGATTTTGAAGTAATTAAGAATCGTATCGCCCTGTAACTTGGAATGTATGCATGATTTATGATCAGAAATGTAAATCTGCAAGAAAATCTGCTTTCTATTTTTTTTTTCGATGTTGAGGGCGTTCCCTGGAAAGATCACATAATATACCTTTAAGTAATCCACATTTCATGTCCAGAATGTGTGATCTCACAAATGATAGTTCAATGACAAAACAAATCTTAGAAGTGTGTCAGTAATTATGTCCACATAACAGGCAACAACCTTGTATAGGTAAACTTATCCCTTACACTACTTCACTATTAACAAAATCATGAACTATCTCCACGTGCATGCTATGGCATTGATTGGATGACATCATCATCTGAGATGATATGTGGGTACGAAATTGCTGCCCGGGCAAGCGTTGGGAGCTTAGGCCAAAAAGAAAAAAATGTTATATTGGCGTAACCCGCCCGACCCTAAAAATACGCCCGACCCTACACTTTTTTTTTTTTTTTCAGTGAAAAAAACACAAAAAAAACAACCGACCGACCCTAAAAAATAAAAAAATGAAAAAAATAAATGTTTTTTCTCGAACGAAATACGACGGTGCTCCTCGAATAAACAGAAATTCCTTCCGAAAATATGGTTTATTGTGTTTTATTTGTATATAGACTTGTACTGAGGGGTACTTCTAACAAACAATAGGGAATGTTTAAACTCGGTTAACATTGTTCAAAAACAGCTGCTGCTAAAAAAAAAAAAAAAAAAAAAAAAAAAAAAATCCCTACCTACCTACCCTATTTTTGTTCAGCCCGTTACGTCAATATAACAATTTTTTTTTTTTTGCCTTAGCTTAGTGTGTAGGGACTCGGCGCTGGTGTGCGGATGGTCCAGGGATTGAATCAGGGAGGTTTCGCGGCCAGATTGTTGGGTAAAAAGTTCATTGTTCACACTGTCCCCTCCCCCCGATCCACATGAAAACATAGCCATAGGAGTTAAGTGAGAGCTTTTATCATGAACAACTTGGTAAAGTACATATTACTATGTATTTTGTATGTTTTAATAATCAGACAAAAAAAGTCACAAATATTACCTCCAAATTTACCAAATTTAGGGTATGTTACATCTACGGTATCTATATTGTGGCATAGTCCGTACGGCATGCTTTATACAGCGTGGGACTCCAGAAATTAAAAAAATCAACAAAAGCGTGGGGGTTAGAATATTTCTCATATAAAGGGTGGAGATAAAATAAAAAGGGTGGGGGTTAAACAAATCACATGCAGATATAGTAGTTTAATTCATTTTGAAAGAAATTGTAAGAAATAGGACATTTGCCACAAATTTCAGCGCATTATTTCAATCAAGTTTCAACATTTTCCGACGAACTTTCGGTACGAACAGCCCATCTCCCATGAATCATATCGTAAATTCTGCTCTATTTTGCCATATTTCAAAGCCAGCTTTTAATTTGTTATGTTGGTACCACCCAAAATATTACTGTTGTGCCCTAGAATTATTTATTTTGATGATGAAAATGTGCCAAAAGTAGGTAGTATTTTGATATCATCAACTTCCGAAAACTTCCGAATTCAGAAGCATTACACTATTTTAGCTTAATAATACATTGCATGCATGACGCAAAATTGATGGACCCCTAAAAAGCTCTTGGGATCCAATATGTCCCCTTTTCGGTATAAAGGGTGGGGGTTGAACATTCCCAAATAAAAAGGGTGGCTCTGTAAAAAGGGTGGGGGTAAAATAAAAAGGGTGGGGGTCTGACCCCTGTCCGGACAGTGTGTGGTAGATCATGCGTATGGTGTTTACAGAATACAGTGTTTCCATATCTATTTCAAAGTAACTGGGCCAGACTGATTCTTTATAAATGTTGTTGCATTTGAATATCTGACGAAAGACCTCCACGCCAAGTCCATGGGGGGTGGGGGGGAATAGGGGGTTGCAAGTTTCGTAAAAATTGTAGTACTTACGAAAATGTTGGCTTTTAATGTCAAAATTGCCTGAAGATAGCTTAATTTTGCCTGAATTGTCTAATTTTAGACCAATTATAAGCTACTTTTAGGTAATTTCTATGTCAAAACTTCTGTCTCATACCCAGTGGTGCTGCCATTGTCAGTGTGCCCTCAAACAAGTGATTACTATTATACAAATGTGGTATCTATAAAAACTCTTTCACTACACCGTTGTGGAATGGTGTTTGCTGCCCTCTTGACTGATTCCAAGGTCTTACCCATTATGTACAAAGTTGTGTTAACTGATGAGGGAGTGAGTTCTCTTTTCAATGAAGCATTAACCCTTACAGCCCCGGATCCCATGAAATCCCATTTCCCAGCCTGTCGGTTCCACCTGGCGCTGAGGTTTTTCACCGAAATAATGGCCCCGGGCTATATAGCTGGGCGAATACACTCGCCCAGCACAGCTTCCCCCGTGGCGCAGTTGGTAGAGCGTTCGCCCGCCAACCGAGAGGTCGTGGGTTCAAACCCCGGGGCGTGGCACCTCTTGTTGTGTGTGCTTTTTTCGCTTGAAAATTTTTTTGTTGGAAAATCCACCGGGTGGGTTAGGGTTAATAACAGCAATTGAGGTCAGAAAGTAAGGTTAGGAATTTGGAGAGAATCCATCCTGGCAAAGAAAGATCCACCTTAACAAAAGCGCCAGAATCAAAGCGAGATTATCTTAAACTTTGCAGATTTAACACAGAATGGGTTCTCTCAACGTATGTGTGACAAACTTCTTATGTCTAGAGAGAGAATCAAATGGTACTGTTATGAGTTTTTGATAAGAGCCATTTCAAAACCATGCTTCTTATATACCTTTGCTTTAATTCTCAAGAATCTATGCAGTGGCGTACCCAGCTTTTGGAAACTGGGGGGGGGGGGGCAGTGTTCGAATTAAGGAAAAAAATCAGGTTATCCGGCGGATAACCATGATATAAAATCAGGTTATCCGCCAACATTTTTGGTTATCCGCTAAAGTCAAGATTTCTCGGGAATTTCAGAGACCTGTATAAACAACGAAAAAGCACATTTTCTGCAATTTAATCTTATACCACACGACACATTCTAAAAATATTTAAATTCAGTAAATTAACATTTAATATGGGAAGAGAAGTGTTGCTTGAAACTTCTTGGGAAGAGAAGTGTTGCTTGTAATTTCTTAACGAAGCATCGTACGAATAAACGACATGGTCCACTATGGTAGTACGCTTTAAAATACTGCTTTTCTAGAAAAATGGCCAGAGTTCCGAACAGGTTAAGAGTCTACATGTACATGGCCATGCGTTTTGAACTGGGCCTGCAAAAAGGTGGAGTTGTGACATCGGCACATCAAAAATGACATTGTCTATTCAATTTCTTGTATAAAGATACCACCTACATAGCTAAATTTGGTATCAAAATAAAGCTCTTATGCAGGGCAAGAAGATAAAAGTATTAGCATGTGTTAAAATTTTGTCATTTTTTGTTAATTAATGGCTAATTAACCAACATCAGGGGTGGAGGAGAGTCCGGCGCAGGAGAGTCCGGCGCAGCAAATTTGGCATCTACAGTACAGTTCAGTGCAATTGAGTTAAATCATGTTTATGGAATGAAATTGTTGCATCAAAGTACATAAACTCTGGTAAATAAACTGATTTGAATAATTTAGATGTTTAATAATGGGTAATCACCTTAATTAATAAAGAATTAATCAATAATTACAGACCCGCAATGCATTGAAGAACTACATGTGTATGACTGGATGGATATGTACCGACGCAGCGTCTTTTACCAGCACATACGGTTAAGCAAAGTGATCATGGTATGGGATGCATGAGTGATTCTATTGAGGGGATAATGTGATCAATACAAAGTATGAACCTTTGTCTTTCAAACAATACACTTTTGGATTGTTAGATACCTTTGGTTATGTAACGTCATTAACATAAACACAATAGGTTTCAGACACTGACTGAAATCTGCCAATTATTTGGCTGGATATGTAATATGTTGAATATGGGTTGATTGATACATTTGCGTATATCTCGGCAGTACAAGCATAAAAACAGATAACACTTGGCACATAGTTAGAATACACACTTATCTCTGTTTGACACTCTTTTTTAGATCTGAATGCCTTAATACGAACAAGAAGGGACCATCTCAAATACGCTTTTATTTAGCAAAATCCACAATAATATACCAACAAAGGATAAAGAACAATAGAGGGATTATAATTTAATAAATTGTTGTGGGATGTAAAGCAATAAAATAGTGGGGATTTCAAAAGGAGCTGTTCATAAAATTTCCTCAAACCATTGAAATTATATGACGATTACTTACACAATACATATCTAGTAGCTCTAAAGATAACAGTAATAAGAGAGGTTGTGGCAGCCATCTTTGATTGATACATTCCTGTATATCTTCATTTTGACTATCACAATATGTTTACACATTGATTTAAACATTTTTCATTATTTCTGATTAGAATTTGAAGGCACAGTAAGCTTTTATCTGGTAAATTTCATGATTTTAGCCATTTTGGGCCCGTTTCAAAATTATCTGCCGTCTGCGCATGCGCATTTTTTTCTGCAGGTTTCATGCGAATAAGTTCAGATAATTAATTAACTATCATATGGAATCTTCCAAACTGGTTAATTGCTTGAATTTTTCCTAAATTGTTTGATTTTCCGCCATATTAGTGATTCACTGACTGGGCATTTTTAAATAAAAATTAGCTATTTGAAATACTGATATTTGTATACCTTTTATTCAATTGCTTCTCCTTACTTTTTCCTCTTATACTACACATTCCAAATTACACAGGGATTAAGGTTATTGTCTTTAGTATCATATTTATGCGGGAAAAAAAATCGGGATTTACCTGCTTCTGATGTCATGTTATGCAATCTTCTTACCACGTGTTTCATAAAAACAATTCAAATTTCCCGCCAAATAACTGATTTAGCAGTGTCCCAAGTGTACTTACTTTGAGACAGTGCTATGACGTCATAGTTCACATTTAAAAATCCAAAAGTGTATTGTTTGAAAGACAAAGGTTCATACTTTGTATTGATCACATTATCCCCTCAATAGAATCACTCATGCATCCCATACCATGATCACTTTCATTATTTATTGACTGCCCGATTTTTTTCTTCGCAAAATGACATTTTTTCCAGCCCGGTGCAAAATACTGTAAACATTACCTAGATATAGAAAGTTATATATGCTTGGAAAGCTTTAACTGTCAGGAATTCAAATCTGCAATAATTAACCTGGTAGGGTATGCAGAATTTTTTTCATATTTGTTTTTTCTCAGCAGATTTTTTTCATAAATTGTTGACCTTTTCAAACACATAACCTTCTAGGGGTTCATCCTATGTTAATTGTAAGTGCATTTTTGAACTCCTAAGACAATTTTAATCAAGAAAATGTATACTTTTGTGGGGGTATTGCCTAGTATAGAAAAGTTATCGCCATTCAAATGAAAATACACGCGATATTCACCAATTGTAAGTTCGTCACACGAGACCGGCCCAACTTAAAACGCATGGCCACATAGCAAATTATTTAACATTGAAAAATACCTAAATTTAGTATATTTCCATTTAATATACAAAGAGAAGTGTTGCCTGTTACATGATATATAACAATAAAATAATATTAAATTTATTTGCAAATTGACGTTAGAAAATTATTTTTGTGGTTCATATGCATGTGATGTGGTAATGCAAAATGGTAAATCTGTGTATTAAAGATATTACAATGCATTCAAAACTTATGTGTTATTATTTCCATCATACATACATGAAACATCTCTTTTGACCAGATCACATGCATAAGAAATAAAGTTATAATTTGTTTGATGTCAAATTAAAAGTTAATTTAAAAAAAAATGAAATAATTTATTCTAACATTATACATCTTTTTAATGCTGCATCATGTTACAGGCAACACTTCTATTGCCATAACAAGCAAAATGTACATGTATAGTTTACTAAATTTAGTTAGATGTTGTTTGTTACTCATAAATAAATGAATGGTATTTAAAAAAAAAAAAAAAAAAATATATATATATATATATATATTTTTTTTTACAATATTTTTTCAAAGCCCAAAAGTATATAAAACATGACCTTATGATCCAGATTTGACCCGAAATAATTCACTTAATACCACATGACCCACACCATAGCTATGGTAATTTATAACTTAAGATCCTACCTTATAAAAGTACATTGGTAGGTATTTCATAATATTCTGATTAAAAGTATGACTTTTGAGAACCGTTTTCAGTGTAAAAAATACCATTTATTTACTTGTCCGCATAACCGGTCGAAGAAAAGAAGAAAAAAAATTGCATGGTCAAAATCGCAAATCTACCGACGGAGGGTCGTTTTTCAGGGGGGGGGGGGCCTGGACCCCCTGGGTACACCACTGAATCTATGATTTAATATAGCCATGTTTGAAATGCATGAAGTGTTTGTCGTGATGGTATGATAGTCAGTCTGTGTGCTTCAAAACATTTTTTAAAATAAAATAATATTGAATTTGGATTTTACAGCATGAAAAAAAGTTTTAAACCAACCGGATCTCAAGGTGCTTCGCCTGATTATTACTAGGGAGGGGGGGGGGGGGGGGAAGGGGAGGGGAGTCAAAGACCATAGATTTCCCATATTTGCCCCGAAGCCATAAATGTCACCATAAAATGTGAGGATTGTGTGAGTTTCCTTTACAATTTGTTTGACCACTCAACCCCCCACCCTAATCCTGTAAGATATCAACAGGATTAAAAAATAATTAAAAAATAACCCTTTTTCTTGATTTTTGTTGTTGATTTTAGACCATTTCAGACCCCATAACACATTACATGCGAAAAGCGCCTGGTCTAAAAACACCCCTTATTACACATTTGGTTGGTCATACAGTGTAATAAAAGTTGACTTCCCCTACATTTCCCCTGGGTTAATATCACCCACTGACTGACTGGTGACATGAATTGATTTCTGAAATAATAATTTGTGTTGTGTTTCTTTTTTCTTTTTCATATTTTGTGTGTTTGTTTCTACTATACTGTCTCACCACCAAACAACAGGTAAGTGTTACATAACATTAATACATGGGTTTAGCTTTGATTCTTTCACAGGAATTATTTTATTTAATGAGGAAACTAGCATATCGAGTAATCAGCCCTTTCAGCTTGAGGGCGCTGGGCGGGACAATATTTTACAGGGAACGGCCTCCCGTCACAGTAATTTTCAAGATTGAAAAAAGAATCAGATTTTCAACTATGAGACAAGTCTCTTATCTCTGAGATAATGTTAACAAAATCATCACTTTATAATACTACAAGGCTAATATTTATGGTAAAAATGATCACACTTACCCTAAAAAGTCATTAAAACGGTGTAAACTCACCTCGCCCTGTATTGCGAGTTGTTGGGGTCAAAGGTGAGATAAAATCATCAGAATACCTGCTGTGAGGAATTCTGGTACCTATAGGCTGCCCTCAATTTGTGGAGATGTTAAATTTGTATGCAAATATTTAGGGTTGAAAAGCGAAAATGCAATGATTGCACACATTGACGGGTACACGTTACAACGGTGACGTAGACCCGTCAAATGTTAGCGCCCTCAAGTGAAACGGGCTCTTAGCTTAGCTGACTGGTTATTACATCATGTATGAAGGTTGACCAACTATTGAGGGCAGTATAATGTTTGTATAGAAGGATGGTGCATTGACAAGAAGACTACACTCCTAAAAGATATTTTATAGAGGGCTCACTTCTACTTCCATAATTGGGAACACGGACAGAGGACTACACTCCTAAAATATATTTTTATAGAGGGCTCACTTCCACTTCCATAATTGGGAACTCGGAAAGAGGATGGTGCATTGACAAGAAGACTTCACTCCTAAAAGATATTTTGTTATAGAGGGCTCACTTCCACTTCCATAATTGTGAACAGAGACGGTCTGACACATACTCAAATAATTGATTTCATTGTGATAACCCTCCCCTGTAGTTTAATCAGTTCCAAATATTTGGTAAGAATTATTTGGTTTTCATCTGTCCGCATGGAAAAGTAATCCAAGCGCACTCGAACGATTGTAACCATGCGCACACGGTTTTTGCCGCATGTCACACATTTGTCAGCCTGCTTCGATAACTGCCTAACTCATTTTTTCTAGTTTTGAGAAAAACAACAAAAATAGGAAAGTGAGTTAGGCAGTTATCGAAGCAGGCTGACGATATGTTGAATTGCACCATGAATAGTACTGGTGAATTCCAACAGGAGCAGTACATGTTGGATAGAATTAGGTTGGGAATATACCTTTAAGTGAAATATGGCTTGTTATAGGCCTAATACGAGTTAATATGACCCATTTGAAACATTTTACATAATGATTACAATCTGCCTAACTCACAATGCTGACTTAGGCAGAATTGCAATTGCATTTATCAACACTTTTGATTTGTCAATGACTTAGGTATTACTTAGGTATTATTACAGCATGTGCATAATGTAATGAAATCACAATTTATGCAAAAAACTCAATTTCGCTGAAAAGTGAGTTAGGCAATTATTGAAGCAGGCTGACGATATGATGCAAGCCTGTTGTCTTCATGCACGTCCGCACCCTTCTGTATTCATTCGCTGCTGTAAAGAGGCTTTGCCAATTTGGAAATGATCAAACTATGATCACCCCATTTCACTTCAGTTTAGACCAAACTGCTTTTCTAATTCAAATGGAACATTAGGAGAAATTATGTCAGTTTAATTTTTAAATTGACATAAATTCTAATCCTTAATTTATTTATAAGCGTGTTTATCTATTTAGCAAGTTCCAATGTCAACGTTTGGGTTGGGTGTAGTAGTTCCGGGCTTATAAAAAAGGACTCTGTTTCTTTCTTTTGGCCTTGAATCTGAGTAAAATTGCTCAAATGTAACATCTTCATCTATTCTGTTGTTTTATCCTACAAATTTGAGAATATTCCATCTAAATGCTCAAATACAGTTCGGAAACATTTTTCAGTCACCAATTTTTCTGATATTTTGTGATATATATTCATACTGTGTTTCGTATCAATGAGAAGATGGTGTGTTCCTCTTCCAATTGATTCCTCATTTGCAGCAATTGCTTGTTAAAGTGCTTAGCCACCTGCTTGAGAATGTGGGGAGGTCTCAATTTCCCTTTTCCATCTCAAAATGTACTTATCACAGTACCCATTTTGTGTGAAAAAATGAATATTTTACCCCATTGTTTTTGCGGGCGGGGCGGGGGGGGGGGGGGGGGGGGGGGGGTCTAAACACCAATAAAAGTAAGACCACAAACACTTCTTCAACAATATAAACATTTATTTTGTATGCATACAAACATTCACATAATTGTAGTCAGTAACCGTACATTCACTTGAGAATATGTAATACAGTACCCAAATGTTACTAGAAACTGTTTCTTAGATGGTAATTAATTACAGCGCTAGGCCAACTTAATGATATTGTCAAGAATTGCATCCATAACATCTAGAGTATCTGTTGAAATTATAAATATACCAAAAATGGATATTTATTGAATTATTGAAAACATTTGTAAGGCATACAGCCATTGCATCATAGGGTACGTCTTGTTGTTCAGATTTTATTTTTAACACTTTCCGCGCGGCAGGCATCTGCAGACGACATTCTAAAATGTCACAAAATGTTTCAAAGAAACTCAAAATTATTGAATTTCATTACCATATTTGGAATCACCATGAGAAATGCATTGAAATAAGTACAAACATGCCTCGTATTGGTTCAGTATACCTTGAGATAGGTCTTGAAATTTGGGAAAGGTTTCTGAAAAATCTGTTTTGTACATCATAATAGCAATAGCCGCGTGAAAAATGTTAAGATATCAAGCCAAATAGCTGGCAAAATATAAAAAAACAAAAGTATTGATTCAATTGTCAAAAACAAGGCATTATTGAAGAGCTTGCTTCAGATATTGTTGAAATCACATAATTTTTCAAAAGTAGACAAGACGTTCTCTTTGATGCGATGCATTGTTTAATTGTTCAACCCATAAGCAAAATATCAAGATAATTTCTCACCAAAGAATACATTTTATTACTTTTTTATTCAACCCATCTGGTTGCTGTCAGTATCTTGCCCTTATTTTTATAATTTAAAACTCCCCAAAAAAAGTTTAGATTTTTTTTTCAAACTCCAAATTGAAGGACATTTTTGATATGTTGATAATGATAGTGATTGCTATACTCTATTTGGCTTTCTCTTGACAGTGACGTAACTTTACAAGTCGCAGATTTTACGTACCCGTATGTATCTTCCGTCTTTCAACACTTTTGTATAAGCGCGCACGTGATGTGCTGCAATACACAGTTACGTCACCGTCTCGTGATGGCCAACTAGACTATACAAATTTGGTATCAATGGAAATGTGCAAAACGCTATGAACATTTAACAAAATATTTCCAAACTTTTTTTGAGAAGTTTGTATCCTTCACCGTGCAATTCTTAGATATATATATCATGGTTTTAAGCCTTTGATTGTTGTCAGTATCCTATCCTCATTGCCATAGTAAACACCATTTTAACACATTTTAGTTATTTCTATTATATATAGTTGGGTAAATTCAACACCCTTTAGTGGCAGAATACAAATGATTTACATGTGGCTAGATATACCTTTCAAATTCATACATTTCTGGATCTGCTGAGCTTGTTGCAGGGCATTTTTTTTAATTTGCTTAATCAATATTTTTGTGTGCTGAGCTTATTATAATTTTTGAAATAGAGAGGATAAAACGAACATCCTTAGTGAAATGGAACTCCAGTATAAATCATGACCAGTTGATATTTATTATCTATCAATATTATCAGTTTCATATAGTTATCGTTATCAGTTATTTGTCATCATCAGAATCCACAATATATGTTCAATAAATATAATATAATAACACTTTATATTACGTACGCCCCATTGTTACAAAATAGCGTTAATCATCATACCTTTTTATACATCAATACCGTAAATGACTTATAATTATTATTATAAAAATATACTGTACACATTTGCAACACGTTCTATGGATGTTGTATTATTTGTTAAAGTTTTTGTTTGTGCTATACATATTTACAGTTACAAGTTCATCATTCAATCATGGTCTTTTTTCCCCCCACCCCTTTTAGACTAAAATATGATACAGTTGGCTTTGAATTGAACCCGTTACCAAATGTTGGTATTCCAAATAAAATTTAATGGTGAAAAAACAAAGTTCCTGCTTCATCATCATCATCATCATTAGGCCAAAAAAACAAAAAGTTGTGTTTTTTTTAATTTTAAATTTTACCAAATCAACGATTTTATACCTATTATTTCAGTCAACATGTGTGAAGATGCTAAGGAAAACGCTTACTGGATGTATTTTCAACCCAATGGTGAATATTTTTGTTTCTTGCCCATCTCTTTTCACAGATTGGAAGATCTTGAGAAAAAAAATCTTGAAAAAAAATCTTGAAAAAAAATCTTGAAAAAAATAAATTTTGAATAAAAATCTTGAAAAAAATCTTGAAAAAAAAAATTAAAAAATTAAAAAAAATCTTAAAAAAAGAAAAAAATCTTAAAAAAACCCCGGCCCACATTCTCAGAATTTTGACCCGGCCGGATGAGGGCAACACAACTATTTTTTGTTGTTGGCCTTATCATCATCCATATTCTCATCATCATCATCATTATAGTTGTCGTCAGTGTCATCATAATCACCGGGAATTTCTTGGAATTTGATCTTCTCAACACTGATGATCAAATGAATCTCCATATTATTTTAAGATACATTTTATTATTATATATAATATATATACAATTCTATGCTTGTTGGTTTTCAAAGCATATCTGTGTCAACATATGCCACACATGAATCCAATATATAAAATGAATACAATCTGAGAGATTAATACAGCCACCCGCTTCTGCCACAAAAATCTGCCTCGCCATACCTTAAAGGTATATTATGCGATCTTTTCCAGAAACGCCCTCATTCCTCGAACACAAATTTGGAGCAGATTTTCTTGTAGATTTGCATTTCTGATCATAAATCGTAAATACATTTCAAGTTACAGGGCGATACGACTCCTTATTACTTCAAAATCATGGTTTTAGAGTCGGAATATATTATTATGATTTCTGATCAGAAATATAAATCTGCAAGAAACTCTGCTTCCAAATTTTGTTTGAGGGTTGAGGGCATCTCCTGGAAAAAATCACATAATATACCTTTAATGTTTTCTAATAATAAGCTTTACAAAAACAAATCTATAAAAAGAAGTGATTGGTCATCGTGAATGAAAAGCGTACCGTGTTGCCTGAGTAATTAAATTGTTCATGAATTGTTACCGTTTAAAGAAGCTTATTTTCATATTTTATACAATGTGACATATTTTGAACATACTGTAAAAGTGGTAATTTTCGTGCGATTAAATGTTCACGCTTTGCCGACTTTCAGCCATTTCGCTTGTTTTTAAATTTGTGATTTGAAAGTTCATTACATAGACTTATACACAAAATAAATATGTTTGTGTGTTTTTATTTTTGCGGTAGCTGATTGGAGCGCGATAAGCGCGAAAATTAATGTAGCGCAAATATTTCCACGTTTACAGTACTGAATAATGGGCAAAGATATGATGCTTCAACGTATATGGTTTGCACAGTTTGCACAAATTTAAGGTCAAAACCTTGTACAATATCACCCATAATATTTGAATATACAATATTTTTATACTATTTACACAGTACACCATACAAAACCACTATTTATACATGTACAGTAAATATTAATATGAATTGAAGATCAGAATGGAATGTTTAATGATTTTTTTTGCATACATTTCTCAATTAATATTCATAATGGGATAATCATATCTAAAATTGTGCAAAGTATCCCATTCACGCAGGCAGTGTTTGAGATAGCTTTTGTTCAAGAAAATGATCAAAGCAGTTTTGTACCCAGCAGATTTTCAGGTAACATAATATTGTGTATTGGGCTATTAGCTATCTAAGAACCTTCAATTATTCCCCCAACCCTTTTGGTGCTCTGACCAAATCTTTGTCTACATTTGTCTCCAACTTGATCCCATACAATTGTCCCATATTGAAAATGAGTAATTTCATGATAACTTTTGAGTAAATTGAATGAAAGCCACTGATACTACAACCTGACAACCAGCCAAAAATTCAATCAATTTGTGTGCGGTATTTTTGATTAGGGGAATGATTATTTTGAAAACTGATTATATTTTTAGATGTGTTGGAAGATGTAAAAAGAATAAGAAATTGAAACCATGGGTTGGATGGATGCCCATCTCTTGGGCCATTTCAATTTATTGTAGCTGATATGAGCCCTCAACCCTCAAATTGAATGCTTATAATCTTCAAATTGAATGCTTGTGATCTTCAAATTGAATGCTTGTGATCTTCAAATTGAATGCTAATAATCTTCAAATTGAATGCTGATAATCTTCAAATTGAATGCTTTTAATCTTCAAATTGAATGCGTATAATCTTCAAATTGAATGCGTATAATCTTCAAATTGAGTGCCAATAGCGTGACAATTTATTGTCGTTAGCCTTCAAATTGAGCATTACCAGCCCTCAAATTTTGTGCTACTAGCCTTGAAGTTTAACATGACTAGACTTCAAATTAATTGCTTTTAATGTTGAAATTGAGTGCCTTTAATGTTGAAATTGAATGCCTGTAGTGTTGAAATTGAGTGCCTTTAGTGTTGAAATTGAGTGCCTTTAGTGTTGAAATTGAATGCCTTTAGTGTTCATATGGAGCACCATTGGCAGGTGAAATATGAACTGTGTTATCAATTAGATTGTTTAGATAGATCTGGGCGTGGCAGTTAGTTCATACGGTTTAGGTATGAGTGACACCGACGCTTCCCCTTCCAAATCAGCCTCCACATCCTCGGGCAGCTCAAACGAGAATTCCCTTAAAAGGCGCCCCATCAGCAGAAACAACTCGGCCTTGGCCATACTCTTGCCGATGCACGACCTCGAACCCGTCGAGAACGGCATGAAATGGGGGAATTCCAGGAGGCTGCGTAGCGTGCCGTCCTCCTTCAGGAATCGCTCGGGTAAGAACTCGTGGGGTTGGTCCCAGATGTCTTCATCATGGTGTACGGACCAGAAGTTGGCCAATACTTGGGTACCTGGATAAAGTGGGGTTTAAGGATGGAAACAGTCATTAGTGGGTGTCACACTAGCTTTACCCGACTTTATAACGATTTTAAGGAATTCCCACAATGCATTGCGCGAACGCCAGCCAACTAAAAAAAATTCACACGATGGATTTGTCGTCTCAGGGTTAAACAACAACAGATGTGTTGAAACCCTATTATACAGAGTATCTGTAATTTTTGCGGAGAGAGGGCAGTATACTAGTATGGCTGCTAGTTTAGTTGGTATCACAGTTCGAAGAAGTCCTCTCAAAACATTATGCTGCCCTCTATAGTTTCAACCTATTTGCTCAACTGACTTGACGCTGGCATTGTAGGACAGAAATATGATCAGAATTAAGAGTTAATGGAATACACATTGGTGAATCTGAATTTGAGTGGCAGCTCGGAGTCCAAGACTTAGCCTGCTTTTATCACGGTTATCTAGGCTAAACTTGTTAAACTTTGCATGTTCCAGACATTTTATATGGTATGACTGTGTCCTGTTACACGATGTATTGCTTCCGATATTGTAATTATTTGCAGGAGGATTTGGGAGATATCAGCCACTATTGTTATAGATTGGGATTTTTAAATTGCAAGATTTGTTGGTTTGCAATTTGATGAAAAATGGAGGTGTAGAATTATTTTGTTGATATTTTGAAATCCGACATTCTGGGGGTAGTTCTTAACACTGAAAATGAGCTGGACTGGCAAACATTAAATTTGGTTGGAGAACTTAGGACAATTTCAATGTTAGGGTTTTACTTGTTTTTCCGTCTTTGCATTGTTATAAAAATTTGCAAACTATTTATCATATAACCTTGATGAAAAAGACACAAGACTAAGAAAAGGACTACAGCAGACCTTCTCCACTAATTAAATAGAGTTTTTTTACTCTTGAAACAAAACATAAACCACCTAAACGAAAATCCACCGGATATTACCCAGACCGTGGTCGTACCATAGGATTATCCTATCTGAGCGCACGCAAGAACTGCTCCCAATTAGAGAACCACTATCTGCCCTAGAACCGCATGGCATGAATCAGTGTTTCTATATATTCAATCTTGCGGACCCTCTCCTCTAATTAAAAAGAGGTTTATTACTCTTGAAACAAAACATTAACCACCTAAACGAAAATCCACCTGATGTTACCCAGACCGTAGTCGTACCATAGGATCCTATCTGAGCCCAAGAACTGCTCCCAATCCGAGAACTACTATCAGCCCTAGAACCGCATGGCATGAATCAGTGTTTCTATATTCAATCTTAGTATTTCCCTAACTAGACCACTCATAAAAGTTATTTGGCAGTAACCTCACCTTTAGGAATAGAGTATCCCTGGATCTCTGTATCTACTGCAGCTGCATGGGGCACACCTAGTACGGCCACTGAACTATATCTCAGTATCTCATTGATAGTCGCCTCTGTAAAATAAGTACAGGAAATCACAAGTTATTTTAAGTTTCAATGTGTGCATTTACATTTTTCTGGAAATAACGCTATTTGCTCCAATTAAAAAAATACACAGCCAGCTTCTTAATGTTTACACCCAATCAGTGGCGTAGCTAGAATTTTTCAGGGGGGGTCAAGATAAGACATTTTCGTAAAAGGGTGCCCAAATATTTTTTTCAGTCAGCTCAGAAAACTTAGGGGAGGAAGGATGAAAGAGTCTAACAACCAAATGAGAGCCCCCCCATGAGAGCCCCCCCCCCCCCCCTCATGAGTGCCCCCCCCCCCCCCCAAGTTGTCAGTGTTTTAAAAGTACTTACCAAAATAGGGTAAGGATCCCCGGTGTTGTAACGACAGTTGCTCTGCACTGTTGAGGACTCTATCCAACTCTTCCTGAACCTTGGCTTGCTTCTTTGGGAACGCTGACATGTATAGAAGACCCCATTGACATGTGTTAGCGACGGTATCAGTACCTGTGTAAGAGGTGGATGGATGGACAGAAGAGAAGAAAAAAAAAGAGTTTTTGTTTGGTTCACCATCGTATATTTTTGTAAATTTTTCCGTTCACACTCTGCGAAATTTGCCGTGCGATGCGGCGCGCGCTGGGTAGCCTTACTTCCGCCGCAGTGTATGGCAGTTCATCGCAGGTCACGCAGGTCACCGCATAGTGTCAGCATGATTATTATGGTGCCCTTAAGTCAAAGACAATGATACAAATTCGGGACTTACAAGTATAGGGTACAGTTTGGCCATGACATTTTAGTTATGCATTTAATTTCTGCAACATTTAGATTATCAGTTAGTCATAGTTTTCTTCTCTAGTGATTTTAGAAAAGTCAAAAATAGCTTTTGTAAAAAAGAAAAGGTTTCATCAGCTCATGATCAAAATTGACAATTATGGGAAAAATGAACCGTAGAAAAAGTTTTTTAGGCTTGCATAGATCCATCTTTTGTTGAATTAAATATGGCTTATTTAAACTTTAATCGCACCCTGGTTAAGTTATACCAACTGTGCTTATTGAGGACATTTGTTATCAAAGCACGAAGCCGCAGGATTCAATTTCGATTCGATGTTTCACGACATAGACTTGCAAAAACCTAAATGACGCACAGAATTTTTTTGTTTCTGAATATGCCAAACTTAGATAAACCTGGTCATACTTAGAAGTCGGGACCTGTCAGAATCAATTTCCTGAACCCAATTTAGGGTTAAATCGATTAATCACGAACCAAAAAAAAACCCCGCTTTTAATAATCAATTGTTAACGCTTTCCATGCGGCAGGCGTCTGCAGACGACATTCCAAAATGTCACAAAATGTTTCAAAAATGTCAAAATTATTGAATTTCATTACCATATTTGGAATCACCATGAGAAATGCATACAAAAGTACAAACATACCAAGTATTGATTCAGTAATCATAGGATAGACCTTGACAGTTGGGAAAGGTTTTTGAAAAATCTGTTTTGTATTATGGTAAAACTAATAGTTGCGTGGAACTTTTTAATAATCAATTGTTGACTTCCTGGCCCTGACGGTGTGAAACCCATCCTGTGAGCGGACTTGCCTTGTCAATGTTGCAACAGTGATCAGTCAATTGCGTGTATCATCGTCTTTTACAAACACATGGCATAGAAATATTGTTGTCTTTCTGTGATCTACTAACGGGCCAATTAATACAAATGTCAAAAATGGTCTGTAAGTTGAAACGGTTTCTCATTACTTGGGGGTACATTGAGCTTTCTTAGCCGTAATATTAAGATGGAATTTGATGAGAATTAGGACAAAACAAAATGACAATTAACTATGCCTAAAACTTATGACAATTATATCAATTTATTGTATTTTGCAAGTCGCCCATATTAATTTTAGTTTAGTTTAGTTTTAGTTTAGTGTAATTTATAGCAGACCCATTGATGTAAACTAAAAGTAACACAGGGCAGCTATAGCAGATAGGATGTTTTCACACTTACATCCCAGTTATGAGTATAAGCAATATCTACAATAGCTGCCACAAGTTATACATTAAGGGTGCTTAAAGACATGTCTTTGTGAAAACACAAACTCACACATGGCAGGCATTGCAGATAGGACTTTGTTGCGCTAAACCATCAATTTCTGGGGCTTGTCAATAGTTATTATTTGGTACTGTGTTCCAATGACCCTGGCTTTTAAGACCCTGTACAAATGTATCCTGTGCCATTATTCCATTATTATTTTTATCCCCTAAAATTTGATGCTAATTAATGATATGAAGAAAATTAACGAAGACCATCGTAACATATAGAAGAGTAAAGGCTATACAAAGTAATGGCCTTTGAATATTTGAATACGCACCAGGCACCACCCACCAGCTGGAATGCTTTCCGAGTTCCTTTAGTACGCCCTACCATGGCATGTCTTCAATGGGGACTTTTATAGAACGCAGCCGACTGATAGAACGACCCATATAGTCTTACACAATGAGGAATAAAAATGGTAGGGTATTGTAAAGCTCACCCATTGATGATGGAAATGGGAAGATGCCGAGAGCGTGGGTACTGATTTTCTTTTGTTTTTGACATTAAACTATAACATGTGGATGCTCAAGGCCTAGGTCTAGGTCTACATTATAATTTGATCTACCTGATGAATTTTAATGTAAAAAAGAATTGGAACAGTCTTTTATTATCGTGTGTTAAGGGAAGTGTCAACCCAAAATATATGAAATTTATCAAGCACTGTAACTTTTAAATTAATAATGTAATGTACATAAAAGTATACAATTTTTCAAATGAAATGAGTCGGAGAATCCATTTTTGGTATTAAATTTCCCCCAAAATAGTGATTTCTACATTTTTGCCCAAAAATCACTTTTTTGGTGCCAAATTCTTTCAGACAACCTAACAAAATCAGTTTTTAATTAAGAATTTCAAGAATTTCAAGAATTTCAAGAATTTCAAGAATTTCAAGAATTTCAAGAATTTCAAGAATTACAAAATGTTTTTTGATCTCAAAAATCACATTGTTGGCACTTTTTGGTCAATATTTTCAAACTAAATATTTTTAAGCCAAAAAAAAAGAAGTGCTTCCTAGATAATTGACTTTAGATGATTTTGGTGAAATTTTGAAATTTTGAATCAAAAACTGATTTTGTTAGGTTGTCTGAAAATTCGTAAAAATTCCTTCAAATTTGAACTTCTAGAAAACATCGGTTTAGTTAAAATATTGACATTTTCCGCCATTTAAAGCTAAATGTTCACGGAATACACGGGCGTGTGACCTAAAAGGTGAGTATACCATTATGAACAATCAAAATAAACTACCAGATTCTATTTATATGGTCACAATGTGAAGAAATTGGAAGAAAACTGAAATTTAAATGACGGTAAGATTGGCCTTTGTTTACATTTTTAGACATTGTTTTGCGCTCTTTTGTTTTTCGCGTCTACGTCGCAGATATTAAGCGGCGCGTCTAGTATTACGCTCGGGAATATTCAGCGCGCGACGCATTGATCGAACAGCTGTCGCAGCATTTGGAAAGCGCGGAACTCCGCTTAAATTCCTGCCAAATAACCATGCGCCTTTTCCTGACTCAAACTTACCAAAACAACAATTTTAAATCACCCAAAAGAACGAGAAATAATCGCTTCCGATTAGTAACTTATGATGGTAATGATAGAATACATATAAAAGTATAAAATGATAGAGAAATATGAAATTCAATTTTTGAAACAAATGCCGGGTTGACACTGCCCTTAAGGGGAGCGGCCATTCGATCCGTGCAAACATTTGATCTGGGTCACGTCCTGTCCCCATTTTATAATAAAATTAGTCTGAAAGTGGTAATTTGTTAATGTCCGTTTGTCGCAAATCTCAACACCTGTGCATCAACACATATTTGACACTTTGGGTTTCCACGGTAAATAGGATAAGTTCAATTGGCCTATCTGGTCGAATACAGGATGGATATACTCTGATATAATTATTGGGTGTAGAACAAAAGGAACTTTGTGATAATAAATAAGGTCTTGTTTTAAAATATTCCAATGTATTTTGAATTAATCATAATATGAGCAGCAGTACACGGCTGTTTGATCTCACATAACTTGTCCGTTTTATTCTGAGAACACCGTAACTTGCTGGCCCGGTTCTGGTTTTAACTGATTCAAGTACCTGAATATACTGGCTATCTTTTGTAGAATTTTTAGAACATTTGTTGGTGCCATTTCTGAGAAATAGTGCTTTGAATATTATTATTTACTATAATAGCGCCCTCATCGGCCACATTTCCCATAGAGTTACATGTGAAATGTGTGTAAAGTAGAAAATGCCGATAATTTAAAAAGGACTCAAACAATTTTCTTGAAATTTTCACCGTATACTCGTATTCATAAGCGCTACCTTAATCAGGTCAAACCATAACGGGCCACTATGCAATCTTTTTATTCCATAATTTTAATTATAAATCGGACAGTCAAACAGCCGTGAGTAGCAGTAGTTTTCATTGAACAAGTCTGGCCCTTATCCATCTGCATTTGGCAAACTTATTTTGACATGCTACGTCAATCAATGTTTTGATATGATAGCCATAGATGACTTTGTAAATTATTTGTTTACTTACCCAAGCATGTCACATAGCACACTTCGAGGGGGTGGGGTGGGGGGGGGGAGTAACTTTTTGTGACACAAGTAAGTGTCCAACATTTCAGACAAATTGTGTTATACTGTACATTTGGCTGCAAATCACAAATCAGATTTTTCCGAACTTTCCCAAGTCTTATTTCAAGAATTTCTGAACCAATACTAGGTATGTTTGTACTTATTGTACCCTATTTCTCATGGTGATTCCATGGATCATGTAAAGCATTAAAAGTTTTACTGTTTACAAAATCCGTGATTTTGATGATTTTAGCATGAAAACCGTGATTTGCGGCGTGAATACCGTGAACACGGGAAACCCCTAACCTTAATTAAAACCCCCTACCTGGGTTGAAGATAAGGAGAAAAAAAGAGGTTGTCCTCAGCAGCTCAAAAATAAGAAGAAGTTATGTTGTCCTCCACAGCTCTCAGAGAGGGGCGGGCTGGCGGGCGGGCAGATTTTTATTTTTAATTTTTTTATTTTTAATACCAGCGGAAGCTCAAAGTTCATTTAAACTGAAAAGAAGAAAAAAATGTCTGAAGAAGAAAAGAAAAATTCTTAAAAAATAAAATAAAATTGCAGCGGCCCTAAATCTGACGAGCGGGTGGTCGAGGACAACATAACATTTTTTGTTGTTGGCCTAATCTGCACTTACCAGCAAAGAACATGAGCCACATGTTTATGATGATGTGATCCGGTGAGAGAAGATGGAGGGATTCCTCATCGCCCTCCTCCACCGCTCTCCTCGCGGAAGCCAACAGAGCGTCCACCATATCGCGGACTTCTCCGTCTTTATACGTGGCCACATGTTCAACATATTTTTTCATGAGCAATTGGTCCCTTTTGTCCTTGGCCTTCATGAGTGCGTCAAACCACTTATTAGGGAAATGTCTTAGCCACGGAAGTGCATTGACAGGGTGAATTGGTGAGATCACTTTCAGAATCTCGGCAGAGTAGGCGAGGATTTCGTGCAGTTCCGGATCGTCTCTCGAGTAGCGTTCGCCGAACGATATGTTACAGAGTACGTTGAGAGATGCGAGATACAGATCCTGTTGCGGATCGAAAGGTTTGCTCCCATGCTGGTGAATATCAGCGATGAGATTGTCCGCTTCTTGCGAGATCTTTGTGTTCAGACTCGTGTTGTTGATGACCTTCATGGCGTTTCTCGTCAGCTTTGTGTGAAGCCGCCATTTGTGGTGGTCTCTGCACGTCATGAACCCTTTATCGCCTACAAGGATGTCCATACAGTTCATTTGTGGCCTGTGCGAGATGGCGGATCCTTTGTACGCTTCTTTGATCAGCGCCGTGTTGTTCAGAATCACCACTCTCTCGGACCCGAGTTTGATACTGAAAATGTCCCCGTATTTCTTTGCAAGCTGAATCAGCGATGTGTGTGGTGCTTTTGGGTCGATGCTAAGGGCATTGCCGATAAATGGAATGGAGGATGGTCCAGGCGGAAGTTTCCGTATGCGGTAATCGTATTGTTCTTTGAGGTAGTAGAACGCACAAAGAGCGCCCCCACATAGCGTGACTGTCACTATCATTTTGACTACTGTAATTGCTTGGTTTTAGTAGAATCTTGTTGTTCAGTGATTATTTAGTTCGTCTCAATGAAACTTTTCTGTAAAGAAAGAAAAATTAACAATAACTGATTAATAAAGATAATACAAAAGATCCATTGACATTTCTGTGAAGATAGAAAAATTTAGCATATGGATGAAAAAGCAAAAATTAAGAATCGTTTCAATCAATTTTTGTGAATGTAAAACAGGTGTTTAAAAGGCTAATTTGTTCTTTGGGTGTGTTTGTTACCCATAGATGGTAAAAAGGTATTATGTTTTACCTGGGTCAATTGTGGACACATGGTCCAATCCTGATTAGACCAGCGGGCAAGACTATTAATGCAGATGTTAATTCGCATCTTGAACCTACCCTCCTCAAGGTTAGTCAAAAGATTAGACGCCTCATCTTTGCCTAGATATGCTTTTGAAGTGGTGAAACTTGAACTAATTTATATTTTGGAAAGGTGAATCCATTGCGAATCTTCACCTACATGTATATTTCAACTTCTCCCTTGTATTACTTAGAATGAACACAGTGCACTGAGGTGAATCTTCGCCCTGAAAATTGACCTATTTTTTCCTGGAAAAAAGGAAGGTGAATACAGGTGAAAGCTCAAGGAGGGTAGGTTCAAGATTTTTAAGTTGATGCCTGCATAAACAGCATTCTGGCACTCGGGTAAATAAGTAAACAAGTTGTGCACATGTGGAATAATGTAATGGCATAAATGTGTATTCAAACTCGGTAGCCTGTGAAATAGTTTAGATAACCCTATTCTCTATACAGCGATTTGATTCGAAACAGGACGACAAACTAGCACAAACCCATGGGAGGTTTATCCAAATGGCACCTATTGATGTGTGTTACGGATTTAAATCTCAAGTTCAAGGCTTCGTAATGTTTTGCATGTGTTTTGTGACAACATTGATTGGAGACACAGGGAGTGATGACTGGCAGACAGGAGGCCTTGCAGTCTTTTGATTCAATATTATGATATTTCTGTTTATTGTTTCATGACAAAAGGGGGATAGAATGATTGAGTGACGATGAAGGGCTTGAAAATTAAATGGAACAAAAAGTTTGACGACACACAGTCTATGGATGACATTTGATAAATGTATTCCTGTTATTTTATTATCTTTATTTGAGCGTATCAAGGGTTAATTGTCAGGAGTTTGTTGGTAGAATTCTTTTGGGCCGAGAGGATAATTTTCTCGATCATAGGATAACAAAAGTCTCGTTTGGTTGGCACAATTTCTCATTTTTTTCTGCAAAGTTGTCGGTATATCATTGGTGTATTAAAGACATTCATAAGTTAGACTAGTGCAAAGACCTCATTATGGAGTAAAGCTGTGTAATCCTTTAATCCGTCAAAAGAGGATTTTGTGCCATCAAGAGAGGATTTTGTGCTAAGTTAATTCCATGCTGTCTTACACCAAGGATAAACCAAGTTGTCAGGGTGGTACCCCATGTTTTATTATTTTCTTCAAAGTAATATTAAGAAATTGGCAAGCTGTGAACACCTTCTGGTCTAAACTGGGTTGTTGGGGGGGGGGGCAGGGATAGTCTGGGGAAGCGGCAGAAGGGATGGGTGTGGGAAGAGTGGGTAGGGATGAGGGATGGATGGAGTGGGCAGGGATGAGGGATGGATGGAGTGGGCAGGAGAGTTAAGGGGAAGTGGACATGTGGAGGGGGCAGGAGGACGGGGTGGAGTAGGCAGGGTGGAGTGGACAGGAGGGCGGAGATGACAGGTGGAGTGGGCAGGGTGTAGTGGACATGAGGGTGGAATGGGCAGGGTGAAGTGGGCAAGAGGATGGAATGAGCAGGTGGTGTGTGCAGGAGGGTGGAGTGGGCAGGGTGGAATGGGCAAGGTGGAATGGGCATGGGGTGGAGTGGGCAGGGTGGAGTGGGCAGAAGGGTGGAATGGGCAGGGTGAAGTGGGCAAGAGGATGAAATGGGCAGGTGGTGTGTGCAGGAGGGTGGAGTGAGCAGGGTAGAATGGGCAGTTGGTGTGTGCAGGAGGGTGGGGTGAGCAGGGTGGAATGGGCAGGTGGTGTGTGCAGGAGGGTGGAGTGAGCAGGGTGGAGTGAGCAGGGTGGAACGGGCAGGTGAAGTGTGCAAGAGGATCGAATGGGCATGTGGTGTGGGTAGAAGGATGGAGTGGGCAAGAGAAGTCGGCAGGAGGGTGGGGAGGGCTCGAGTAGGCAGGGGAGGTGATCATATTATTAACTAAAGTTATCTCCCGGTTGGAGGTCAAGGGGTTAATCAGTAGATGTGACATTATGGGGATGTGCTGCCAAATATGGTCACTTTTTACCGATTACCCTTTTCGGAAAGGGGGAAAAAAGAGTAAAAAGTAGGGGGATCACAGCTCTCAGGTAAACATTGAGGTCTATTTCCATTTTGCTTGAGAGTGACACATCCCTACCAATTATGTTTGAGTTTATCCCTCTGTACTGGTGAATTTTCGTCAGGAATCGAAAGAGTTTACTAAATTGATGATTTATTTTGATAGCGTAACATTCCACTTTTAATATTGGTTAAATAAAAAGTGGAACTTTACCCCAAATTTTGTAAACTGTCTAATGCTATTTATTATCCACATGACACAGTGCATCAAGGACCTTCACTTAAACATTATAATGCTGAATTGTAAACGTAAACATGAACTTACTAGAGAGCGTAGAAATGCCCAAGGCAACTTACTACTACTACTACATGTACAGGCTAGAATTAATGGTGTCGGGACACAATGTCATCAATTTACCTCCAAGTCAGTTAGCGTAAAGAAACGTAAACATGTACATTTCAAGTTCTACAGGAACCTATGCGTCGCCTTTGTTGTATTTTTTTGCGTTAAAGTTCATTGTGTTTTCTCATTTATTAAGTTCAAGATGAGCTGGAGCATGAAATGTAGGAGTGGGTGGGGTTATGTAAGAAAATGTACACTGTTAAAGTGGAAATTTCGGCGCGCGTAATTGTTCACGCTTTCAACATTTTGAACAAATTTGCTTGTAATTTTAGGTTTTTTTTGCAATTTTGAGCTTCGATCCTTACATTGACCTACATGTATATACAATATGAACATATTCGCACGTTTTTATTTTCGCGCTCGCGGATTTTAGCACGAAAAACGCGAAAATAAATGTAGCGCGAAAATGTCCACTTTTACAGTTGTATATAGGAAATCACTGATTTTGTTGAATCAATTCATTATATGTGTCATTTATTTGTATCATGCATCGTTAGTCCATTATTATGCATACAGCAATAGTTCCATTGTAAAACGCTATAAATTTGCGGATACTTTATTTACCGAATTTAAAATAACTGCTATTTTAGCGGGCATTTAATGTTCACGGTTCTGGAAATGTTCCCGTTACTTTCAATGCAAAATTGTCAGTTTTATGGGTATTTAATTATAGACAAGCTATCGTACATTCTAAAGCTAAGCATTGCATAAAATAGACGTGTATGCAATGTGGCAAGAGACGACGCGTAAGAATAAAGAAGTATGTGTTGCAGCCAAAGATTTGCTCATAAAACATTCACAGTTTATTTTTTAGGCCAGAAAAATGCTAATTTCCTGGAAAAAAGGAGAAAATTTCACTTCAAATTTGTATGTATTTCTTTGTTTTTTATACCTAATATATCCCTCCACAAAGGTTCCTGAGTTCCCCATTCCCCCCAGCCATGCACAGTTCTAAAGTGAAATTCACTATCAATATTTTTCTAGTGGCTGAATTTTAGCCCTCTCTCCCTCTGTTCTGTCGCTTTACAGTGAAAAAGTTTTTGAAAAAACCAGCTGTTTTAAAAAAGGATGATTTTATATGCTATTATGTGGTAGATAGGACAATGCATTACACATAAAAATAGTATAGTATCAAAAAGGAAATATATGCACATGATTGTGCGTCACGACGCATAATCATGCGCGTAGATTTCCTTTATTGATACTATCGTTGGTATCAACCACAGTCGGCAGAAACAAGGCATAAACTTGACAAAACTGGCACAACTATGTGACCTCATGTTGTACCCTTAAATTATGAACAGTTTGGTGGTTTTGTTCGAATGTTGTCTTTAGGATTTAATAAGGATGTGGTTTTGCACAATAAAGGAGAAAAAAAAGTCTCACGACTAACGCAAAATTTATTTGGGGGAATACCGCTGTGTTTTCTTAATGTTTTCCTTATTACCGTAATGATGATTTACTTTGAGAGCTTTCAGAATGCCAAAAGAATGTTTTATATTTACGGAACATCGAGAAATTATCTATATACATTTATTTATAAAGGCATTACAAGCATGGCATTAATACAATAAATTATCGCTAATGCCGAACCATAAATTACAGGTGTTATCCAATGAAGAATGGAAACTCTCATTTAAAAAAAAAAATCAAATTAAGTAGTAATAATAAAACAAAGTTACAACAATTAGACACTTTGATTAAAATTTAAGTTAACAAACTATAGAACTTATATAACAATATTATAATTTTAAGCAAAAGTTATAAAAAAAATTTATCACAACTTACAGATTTTTGTTGGTGGCCTTTAGTGCAACTTTTGAAGCAATCAAGCAAGTAAGCAAGCAAGAGTCGGTCAATCAAATTCAAGTTGACAGTTTGGTCAGTTGAGCAAATCAGTGTTAGATCAAAGTCCCTTGGTATCGTGGTGTGTGTAATGCTTCCAACCTGATCGTGTAGTAGTAGTAGTAGCTAGAGATATAAATGGTCCTAGTGTCGGTTGGTCACTCACCGTGTGAATGAGTTAGTGTCACCTTGCCTTGGCCTTTTTATACAGCTGCCAGGGATCCACCCCCTTTAGAAGCTTACCCATTTTTGTATGGTCTTCAAGGCCCGATATGCAAATGAGCTCGGCCAGGCACTGACTGATAGCACACACAGTGATTAAGTCGATTTTTGCCCGCTTGGCTTGATCAATGGGAGCTGTAGAATTAGGTCAAGCCACCACAACGTGTGTTGCCTGGTGTATTACAGCTACGGTATGTTGTGTGTGTGCGCAAGTCACTCACTCAACTACTACGACTAGTCTGTCATTAAAGTAGGTCATTTGTAGCGTGCGACACACGCACAGTTCACTCACCAATCTGTACTGTATACAAGGATTACACACATGTATTACATACACACACGCTCGAATCAGATCTAGGTTTTGTTTAGTTGCCTGTTGCTCATGTGTCAGTCCAAACCTATTACGCCCACAGCTCTCTCTGTAGGCCTGACTGGGCACGATGTATGTTATACCCACGTGGGTTTGGTTTATAGTACTATAGGCAACTATTAAAAATAGGTTATGAGAGAAGCGATAATCAATGACCTAAAAAGACAACCAACCCATGGACTGTAGAATTGGGTTTTAAAAATAGGTTATGAGAGAAGGGATAATCGATGGCCTAAATAGACAACCCATGGACTGAAGAAAGCTATGTCCATGGACAACCCAACCTGCCAATATATTAGATATGGTCTAAATATATTTCAATATACAATTTGGGGAAAAGTTTTCTTAAAGGTGTGTTCTATTTGGAACTATAAAAAAGGCACATACACATCGCATTACCACAAAGAGGGTTCTTTAAGCATGACATTGAACTTTTTCAGTTCTATCTATTAGATCAAAAACAACATTTATCGATCCATCAAATTTGATGGAATCTTTCAATATATTTATAGGGTATGGTTATAGAGGACAGAAAGGGTTGTGTGACAAAGCGCTTCTTACGTGAGTGTAAATAACCTCAATTATATTGGCCATCTTGTTGGAAAATGTGTCCCATTTTAGCGATATAGGCCTATAAACCTATATAGGCAGTGATAAATCATATGTAGTGACAACTCGTTTTTCTTGTCAAAAAGTCATGTATGTTCATAAGACATTTGTAAACCTATTCATTCAATATAATTCACCAACCGTAACCTAACTGAGAACTGCAAAGAACTACGCCCAAACCTATCTCCGAGCGCACGTGTGGACAGTTTTCGATGAATTAATCAACCGAGCCTATAAAGCGAGCGCAGTATACTGCGCGAACAAGTATGGGGTCCGGTTTTTTTTGGTGTGGAGGGTCCCTGGAGGGTTCCTGGTTCGATCCCATGTTGTGGAGCGGCGAATTATTTGTTGATTTCTCTTTCAAAATTACGATCCCAGTTAATAACCTGGTTTGGGGGTTAGGGTTAATAGTTCAAGACTAGTGACATATAAAATCAAAAGATGCCTGCCTGTTAGTTCTGATCTGCAGTACAGCCTAGGTTTGTGCATTTCTACCCTCTTCGTTTCCCTCATTCTTATTTAATGAATTCAAGTTCTAGAAACACCAGTGAAGATCAACTATCTACCAACTGTCCGTTGCAGACCGTGTAATTTCCTTGTACCAGTGTGGGCTGATTTTTGAAAAGGTGTCTATACACTTTCTACCTTGACAGAGTTTAATTTCAACCTATGCTGCTACCCCAGGGGGTGGGGGGGAATTGACCCAAACATTTACGAGAATGAATGCTGGGTAATTTGCCAGCAACAGGCAAAAGCCAACATGGATTACAGATCAAGTGAATTGCAAATTGTCACTGTTCTGTCAAAACCTTGTATGTTTTTGACCCTGTATGTATAAAGTAAAACCACCAAACGGTTATGCATTGGAATTGTTGCTCTTATACATGTTCGGGCCTTCGGGGGCAAGAGCACATTTTAATAGTAGATGTATTTTTTGGCCCTTGAACATGTTTAGCGAAGACTGCCCAAAGGTTATACATGTATTACTCTATATGGATATGTGCTATATGGATGCGTGCTGAAGGGCAAGATTGAGATACAAGTTTTTGTTGCCAGAACAGCAACGATATTGGGGCAATGACATTTTTTACCTGAATTATAGGAATGTCCTGGTGGTGGCACACATTTCTCCCATGGGTCTATTCGTAGTTTGTATGTAACCATTGCGGTTTATTTTCAAATATTTATAGCTTATTATTGACAGTTTAGTTTACTATAGTTTTATGTAGTTGCAAGCGGTATGTATGCAAATGATTTTGATGGGTATCTGGAACTGAAGGTTTGAAATGCTTCACCATAATATGGGGTGTTTTCTGCCTCAAAAATCCTACACATTTAATTACATTTTTGTGCAAAAATTTGTTTTTAGGGATTAATGTTCAAAATTAACACTGAAAAATTGGTAATTGTATAAAGGATGAAAATAAAAATCCGTACCGTTATCCCTGAAATGTTCTAACTGTTATTAATATTACAATGGGCTATTCCAGATAATATGTGCACATCCCCTATAGAGGAGTAATATTTAATTTCTGAAAATTCTTGGATCTCCGAAAGCAAATTTGAAAAGAATCTGGATTTCTGGCCAAATTGATCGGAGGGAGACAAATCTGGATTTCCGAACCCCTCTATAGGGAGAGTTTATGTAGGATAGATATTGTCTGGATTTCCAGTGATCACTGGAACAGAAAAAGTCTGATGATCATTCGAATCTAAAAAGTGCGGAAATCCGAACCCCTCTATTGATCGTTAGGAGTAGGGGATCATCCTGGGTCGGTTACCTGTACAACAACCCTCATCCTCTAGGCCGGTTTCAGAGGGCTTCAGTTTAGCTCGGAGGAGCTGTTAAAGGGAGTTTAATGCCGATAAAGCGATAAGCGAAACCGATAAGTGATAAGGGTGTGTGCACATATCATCTGGCCTTTATTATTAATATCTGTCATTTTCATATCTTTCTGTCATTTTATATCTATTTAGGTTGATGGCCTACTAACAAAATATGTTCGTTGTTTGTTTGCTTAAGTGGGTCTGAAGGAGAAACATGTTCTGATAAAGTGATAACTTTGGAAACAAATACTAATATGTTGGAATTTGGACCAGGTTCTGTGTGTTGACACACATTTAGGCTCATGTCAATTATCATCTCGCATTAATTAAACAATTTGAAGGCGATTTACACAATATTCAAAGTTAGAAAACTCTAAATAATAATTGATACATTTTCAAGTTAAACTTAGTTTTTAAAAACCTAATTATGCGATCATGTGTTGTTTTTGAGCACAGAACATTTTCTATGGTCAGGGCTTTTCAACTGGCGGCGCATGCGCCAAATGTGACGCTTTTGGCGCAATCAGTTGTGCTTAGTGCTTAGACTCCTCCAAAATATAAAGAAATACATAAGAAAATGGGTGCATTTGGCGCTTCATCACACATTTTATCTCATAATTGCGGCGCTCCATTAAATAATGTCGAGAACCCCTGGTCTAGTTTCATGGTTGGTAGATGCACCCTTGGTTCAAAGTACGATGATAAAAATAGAAACGCCACCATGGTCTATATATTTATTGTTGCCAATGAAAGTCCTAGAATAAGGCCATTTATACAGTTATGGCACAACCTAAATGATTACTAAAGTGGAAAAGAAATATTTTGTATATTTTATGGGCATTGTATTATGGTTTATTGGAGCGTATTATGCTAAAAGGAAGTGTCATGTTTGATAGGTCTTTAGTATTCGAAGGTTTGTCAAATAATTTAATGTCCCAATTTGTTTGCAAATGGTTACGGTTTTATAACTTTAATGTACAGTTGTTGTATACACTCATTTTAAATGCTGGCGTTTTCATAAAAAAACCCAAATCATTTCATTAAGTGATAATGAGTTAGGCCAAACAAAGAAGAAATTTTGTCTCAGAAACATTTTGCAAAGTGCTGTGCTATTTATTTTTTATTTTTTAAAAGGCTATGAGGTAGCGATTTTGTTGTTGCTGATCTGAGCTTACAGAGACCTTTTAAATTTTGTTGGTGGAAAAAATCCAAACAAATCCAAACAAATCAAAAAATCAACCCAAAAAAATCAACAACAAAAATCAAAAAAAGAAAGAAAATCTTTTAGGCCTCAGCGCGTAGATCTACGCGCCGTAGCTCATTTCACATACCAATGCGGGCAGGCTTCTGAGACAAACAATTGGCCTTAAGATCTAGATTATTGCCTCGTTGAACTTTTCTGATGTTATAAAACCCCCCATTTGTCTTTCCTGTCCACGGTGGCGCGCATAATGAATGCTGCGTGGAGCGACCCCCAGGTTCTTGCCCTTGGGAAAGGGATACATTTCAAGCATACCAGGCCAGACCAGGTGATTTAAGTTCACATTTATGTGACATGATCAAGTGGAATGAGTTGGATGTCGGGAATATTCATTTTGAGATTTTTAGGTAAAAAGAAGGGACAAATTTGTGGAATGCTTGGTTTTCTTAGTTGGTAAATTGTTTGTAACTTAAAAACTATAAATCTGATATTTTTTTGTGGGGTTAGGACCGTATCATTTTCCACCTGCTTTGAAATAATGGGACAAATATCAAAATTCAAAACTGCCGACATGTGACTCAATTCGCTTGATAACGTCACATGTGTTTTTGTGCTTCAGTAACTTAATGATGGCGAAAATTGGGCCACAAAACAATCGTTTGGGACCCTTGCATTTCGTATTGTATCCCTTACCAGTTCATGTTTTCAATGGGGAACTTGGTGCAGACACACATTGAGCAATCACAATAGCAGGGTATTTTTTTGATTAACCAGGGCTTTTTCTCACTTTTTTTCCAAGAAACCCAGAATTCTACATGTACTTTGTATGCCTTAAAACGTATGCGTGATACTATGGTTGTTGACCCAAATTAAAAACCACAGTGATTAAATACCCAGTTTTTTATTTGTTTGGAGTCTCAGATTTCAATTTTGTGTCCCATATTATACAGCTACAGTTTGTCCCCGCCAAAATTGGGTCTTAACTTTGTAAAAATATGAGTTACTTCATGATTTTTCATTGAGTAGATGGTGTGTATCGTCCTTTCATTGTAGAGTAGATGGTGTTTATACTCGCCCTTTTATTCGTCCTTTCCCATCACGGTTGGTAGAAGAGTTGATGCCACACCCCTTATTCAGACATTGCATTCGGTTGCCAGTTCAACAGAGGATTGTGTATAAAGTAGTATAATTATTTCAAACATCCAATGTATACTTTTGAAAATTTCTATCACACGTTATCAGCTCTCCTGTTTTTGACCTATTTTATTGCGGACACATTGTACAGTTATGAACTTGATGTGCACTTATATTTGACCAAGATGCACTTATTTTAACCCCACTTTGGTACTGTTTGAAACCTCATTGACAGATGTGATGTAGCACATCAAAAGGGGGACTTTGCCTTTGAAGTAAATTTTGAGTGTATTATGCATGCTCTCAGAACATTTTCTAAGCATTAAAATGACACCAAATCTATCAAAATTGATCAAGGCATTCAGATTTTACAAGTGAAAATAACTCCTAAATTCTTATTATTTTCTTTATTTTTTCTGCCCGTTTTTCATGCATATCTTGAAAACACATACAGCCGCAAAGTTCCCCTTTGATGTGCTGCATCAAATCTATTTTGTTATGCTCTAATTTGTATTTCCCCCCAGTGTATAGGTTGTGCACGTTCATGTTGGTATAAACTTTTCAGGCATTTTATTTTTCCCCCAGAATTATCATTTTAGGGTACCTTTTACCCCCAGCTGTTATGAACTAAACATGACCCAATATGGCAACAAAAGCGGTATTTTAATTTAAACATTCGGGTCTCTTTTCTTGGATTTTATTCTAGTTTAAAGGACCTCTCTCCGCACTTACTACCCCATTTCTTGAACTTCAATTGACTCTTCAGATATTGGCTGGCAAAAATAGTTTTTGACATTCTGTGGTTTTTTTATAAGGTACCTGTTTGTCATAGGCCTAGATTAGAATTCAATTTAACCATGCCCCATTAAGCATCACCCCTTGTGCAATGGTGGTTGATTTGGGTGAGGGGCATACATGATTTTATAATAAAAGAGGAACAAATTACACAGGGTTTAATCAGGTTATATCAGGTTTTATTTTTAATTTCAAGATCTTGTTTGTTTTTGTTTGCCTCGTAAGGCCCTTCACAATCGATTTTGAGTTTCCTGTTGGAGGTTTAAAAAAAGGGAGGAGGTGACTTTTAATTATTAATTATTTTAATAATTAAATAATTAAAAGATAACTAAAATTATCTTTTATTTTCTTTATTTTAAAACTAATTATTTTGTGGTCGCAACGCAACCAATTTCAACCCCTTGTATCGAGGACTCTGCATTTAATTATTTTCCAAGTATGATTAATTTGATACCCAAGTGATAATGCAATCATGTTCTACGTTTGTACATCACCATAGCTGATATGATTATAGCCAGAAAGTAGCATTGTAAACTCATATTGATTAAAATTCCAATCGATGGCAGCCATCTCCTCATGGTCTAATGGCTATCAGGGCCCATGAACGAAAGGTTACTGGTTCGAATCCCGGTGTCGTAGAATTTTGCGTATAAACCTTGTTTGATAATTTTCGACAAAGGATATATGTAAGTACAAGTGCAAAACACTTTTATACATACATGTATATCAGATTATCAGTTTCAATCTAAATGTTGTTTACGGTAAATACATTCGCCGCCTGGATGGGTAGCTTTTTTTTGAAAGAAAACCCTAAACATGGGGTGTGATTTTGTACATTTTGTACAATCACTAAAAATACTGTCAAAGCAACTTTTTTTTGAGGTAGAAAATGGGTCCCAAATTTTGGAAAATCATGCAAAAAAGTCACAACAGCCAGGTTTTTTAGGTAGAAAAACACAAGGTATCCATTGGCACACCCTCATCTTAAATTATTTGAGTGCCCCTCCCCCCTGTTCCGGACACGAAACATGATTTTGCCTTCTAATTAGTATCTGAATATAAACCAAATGGACAACATTTTTAAAGTTTGCCTTTCTTTTCATTGTGAAGTGGTCTAAAGTTAGAATAAGTTGGAGCACCTAAACATCAAAAGTGGGAAACCGGAACTGAATGAAAGAGGCAAATCAGGAATGTTGATATTGTACCGTAGTACTTTGGTTTGATCAGCTCCAAATTGGCGAGGAATATTCGTTTTTTATCTCTCCGCATGCAAAATTAATACAAGCGTACTCACGCGATTATGGATGTATGCACACATTTTTTGTCAGACTCATGCGTCACACATATGATGCGCAGTGCGTGTGTTGTTTTCATGTACGCTCGCGTCCTTCTGTATTCATTCGCTACCGTCATGAGGCTTCGCCAATATGGAACTGATCAAACCATAAGATCAGTATAAAGAAAGGTATAGGGTCAGTTAGGTTATGCCAATCAAACATTTTCGGCTGGTATCATTTCAGCGTGACATGAACGAAATCAGATAATGTTGAGAAATCAGAAACCATCTATACCAAATTCAAGTTATCAGCGAGTGCGTCCAATTAGGGCATAGCCCTTATTATCAAGTTACCAACTTGGAGGCAAAATATGTCAGAATTGATTTCCAAGATTGGTTGGTTTTTATGTTAGCTGATCTCTGTGGAGTATGTGATCAACTACCCCTGGTTAGATCAACTGGTCATCTCAGGGGGGGGGGGGGGGGGGCACACTCACTCTGTGTTTTTTGGGGGTTGGATTTCGAAAAAATGGGTGGCTTTCAAAATGAAGTTTTTTGAACAAACATATATTTTAGAATGCAAACTTTTGGAAGTGCAAATGTGAGGGGAGTGTAAAAACCATAAGAAGCAGGGGTTATTGAAAAAAAGAGGGTGAACTATTATAAGCTAACAGGGAAGGGTTGAAACATCGGTCTTTACAAAGGTACACATTACCACTTTTCAGTGCAGTGCCTACCATTCCTAACCCAGGGCATACCTACCATAACTGTGATGACAACTATACAATGTAGTTGGACCATAGAGAATACATGCCTGGCTTACCTGTCTTGCTGCATATACATGTAGTTGCCTGGCCTCGCTTTAATAGTTTGTTGTGATTTTGAGGTGAAGGTCGGGGTACATTGAGGAAGTAATAAATAATAGGTGTTATGGTGGGTGTCAGCTTGCTAGAGCTACTGGTATAGCTGCACATACTGACCTTAGAGAGGACAAGTTGATGGCATGGCCATGAGGCTCAGGCATACTTCCATGGTTTGAGCATGGTTTGAGCACAGTGTTTGAGCACAGTGGTTTGAGCACAGTGGTTTGAGCACAGTGGTTTGAGCACAGTGGTTTGAGCACAGTCGTTTGAGCACAGTGGTTTGAGCACAGTGGTTTGAGCACAGTGTTTGAGCACAGTGGTTTGAGCACAGTGGTTTGAGCACAGTGGTTTGAGCACAGTGGTTTGAGCACAGTGGTTTGAGCATGGTTTGAGCACAGTGGTTTGAGCACAGTGGTTTGAGCACAGTGGTTTGAGCACAGTGGTTTGAGCACAGTGGTTTGAGCACAGTGGTTTGAGCACAGTGGTTTGAGCATGGTTTGAGGACAGTGGTTTGAGGACAGTGGTTTGAGCACAGTGGTTTGAGCACAGTGGTTTGAGCACAGTGGTTTGAGCACAGTGGTTTGAGCACAGTGGTTTGAGCACAGTCGTTTGAGCACAGTGGTTTGAGCACAGTGGTTTGAGCACAGTGGTTTGAGCACAGTGGTTTGAGCACAGTGGTTTGAGCACAGTGTTTGAGCACAGTGGTTTGAGCACAGTGGTTTGAGCATGGTTTGAGCACAGTGGTTTGAGCACAGTGGTTTGAGCACAGTGGTTTGAGCACAGTGGTTTGAGCACAGTGGTTTGAGCACAGTGGTTTGAGCACAGTGGTTTGAGCATGGTTTGAGGACAGTGGTTTGAGGACAGTGGTTTGAGCACAGTGGTTTGAGCACAGTGGTTTGAGCATGGTTTGAGGACAGTGGTTTGAGCACAGTGGTTTAAGCACAGTGGTTTGAGCACAGTGGTTTGAGCATGGTTTGAGCACAGTGGTTTGAGCACAGTGGTTTGAGCACAGTGGTTTGAGCACAGTGGTTTGAGCACAGTGGTTTGAGCACAGTGGTTTGAGCATGGTTTGAGCACAGTGGTTTGAGCACAGTGGTTTAAGCACAGTGGTTTGAGCACAGTGGTTTGAGCATATTTTTGCTGTAAGGCTTAGGGATGGGATTGAGATATAAACAAAAAGAACTAGAAAACTGCATGAAGGGTACTTTGTATGAATAATTTTGTACGAATATTTTTGGGAACATTTGCAAAACAGATCTGAGCATGAGCACTTTTTGTTGTTGATGGGCCAACATTTTCTTGAAGAATTTGTGCTTCAAGTGATCAACTTGAGATTTTCCAGAGGTACGTCCCAACCAAAATCAAATTTAATTTCACACATCCAGCTAGTAAAAGAACCCTACCCTAGTAGGCTTCGAGATGTGGTGTTGGAGGCGTATGCTTTGCATCCCATGGACCATCATGAGAAGAACCAATGGCAGTATTATTGAAGAAATTTGGGTGGGGGGGGGGGGGGGGGGGGTCTAAATGACTTCTTCACTCTATCAACACCCAAATGCTGAGCTACTTTGGCCACATCTTACCACACAAGGGTAACAACTTTGAGAAAGAAGGTTATTATGCAAGGCATGATTGAAGGAAGAGAAAGAAAGGCAGACCTCGGTCCTGATGGATTGATCAAATAAGATCGGCTGCTGGACTCCCTCTCCGTGATTGTTACTACTGTTGAAAAATTGTCATCTGTGGTGTTATAGCTGTGATGTCACAAGCTGTCACAGTCATGACAGGAACAAACCAACCAACCAACCCTAGTAAATCCATATAGACTATTTCTACCAAACTGTGGTCCTTTTAAGGATTTGGGCCAATACCCCTTTTACATACATACATACATGCCATTCCCAGAGGCTCAAAGCGTTTACGAAGATACAAAACAGGACTAAGAATAAGGAATTAGAAACAATAATCTGAGAAGCAAACAATTAGTGGGGAAACAAAAATGTCTTGAAGGCAACAACAGAAACAGACTGTCTATTATTTATAGGAAGATCATTCCATAACCTACAATCTTGTTCAAAACCTGTTGGGACACTATACACGTGCGCATCAAATATCTTTTTAAAATTAGTAAAATGCTGTCAGTTGAAAGTATGATAGTCAAAAATAGTGTATGTAAAGCTGCCATCCCCTCTCCCCCCCCCCCCCCCCCCCCCGAACCAATGTTGGGGCTGATATATATAACACAGCCCGTTGCTGGACGATGCTTTTATATGGACCAACATTGAGTTTAGGGGGAGGGACCACCGTTTCACAGGACTTGAAGGAAGTGTCCCAACAGTTTTGAACATGATTGTAGATGCACAAACAGTAAAAGTCCTTTTAGCCCACAGGCTTGCTCGATTGTAAAGCGATCAAATCTGAACTTGAACTATGTGGTAGAAGTCACAAACCTAGTTATGCATTCATGGTATACCAACATGAGTTCTGAATCTATGCTATGAAGATACTGTAAAAGTTTACATTTTTTCGCGCTACATTTATTTTCGCGCTTGAATCGGCTACCGCGAAAATAGTAACATGCAAATATATTTCTTTTGCGTATAGACCTATGTGATGAAGCTACAAATCGCAAGTTAAAAGAAAAAATGTGTATCAGTTGAAAATCGGCAAAGCGCGAAAATTCAATCACTCAAAAATTACCACTTATACAGTGCCCTTCTCTGATGTTATTCTCCCGTGTCATTGCCCTTTCTTACTGCCTACGTGAATGGAAATGATCAATCCTATTCAACCAAACCATCCCATTGCATGTTGCATCCATCTACGCCAATGTACTACAGTTAATCTTAACAATTTCCACGCGATGCTGCTATTGATTTTACCATAATTATACAAAACAGGGTTTTATTCAGAAATCTCCCAAATTTCAAGTTTATCTCAAGGATTACTAAACCAATACTAGGCATGATTGTACATGTATTTCAATGCATTTCTAATGGTTCTTCCAAATATGGTAATGAAATTCAATAATTTTGACATTTTTGAAACATTGTGTGACATTTAGAAATGTCGTCTGCAGACGCCTGCCGCATGGAAAGTGTTAAGTATATCACTGCCACGCTGGCCATGAACTCGACCAGATGACCGTTGATAGAGGACAGCTAATTTCCCCTGTCAAACTTGTGTTTCTTTGAAGCATTTGCCTGAAACAGCAGTCAGTGATCTTGCCAGAGGCAAAAACGGGCCAATGGCTAGCTGCCTATCCCACTTGTTCCAGTCTTGTTATACAATTTAGGTAGGGTTTTGTTGTTGTCAGGGACTAAGGTTTGAAAGTTTGTTTTAATTTCTATCATTGGAAAACAAAGTTCTCATCGCTCAATTACAGAATGGTATATAGGCTTCCAAAAAGTTATATTTGGGACGTGACCCCTTAGCGTGATGCACAATCAACTGAACTTCCACCCAGCAGCCCAGGTTTGACCCTGGGTGCCACGGACGACGCATTTCTTCCTGTTATTATTTGGCCCATGTTCCCCCTGTTAGCCCTTACCCTATAAACCACCCATCTGGATTAAGGTCTGCAGACAACATTCCAAAATTGTACAAAATGTTGCAAAAAATTCACATTTCATTACCATATTTGGAATCACCATGAGAAATGCATTGAATAAGTACAAACTTGCCTAGTATTGGCTCCGTGATCCTTGAGATAAGCCTTGAAAGTTGGGAAAGGTTTCTGACAAATCTGGTTTGTATATTGTAAAACCAAAAGCCACATGGAAAGTGTTAATATACATAGAATTACATGCTGGATGGAAGCAGCTTAGGATTTTGGCTAACATTGAGAGAAATGATCTTAATCCTCACAAAACTAACATTCCATTGACATTCATCCATTCATAAATATACAATTTGTTTAAAAGAATTGATTTCTTGTTCGATAACTTTCTTTATTATGAATATAGATCAACACAGTTGAGGGAACGCTCGGACACAAACCCATTGCTCTTTCAAACAAGTTAAGTCACGTTCAGGCAAGGCGTTGTTAACCGCGCGATGCAGTACGTTATTGCAATGGAGTTAAAATGTGCGATTGCCAATGCGGTATGCTGCGATGTATCGCGATGTATCGCGCTGATACTGACATTGTATGATTTCGCTACATGCTAATGGCTTAGCCGCTACATACCTTGACCCAGTGTGACCTGTCATATGGTGGCAGAAGTAGGGCCATGGCACCACATGGCATGGTAAATTGCATGCTTAGTCGTATGAACAAGCCTTTAACCCTAACCTCCTAAGTCACATTTTGAAGAATTTTTTTTTCAACGACAAAAACGCGGACAAAAAGAGTGGCAACGCCACCGGGGCTCGAACCCACAACCTCTCGGTTGTGAGACGAACGCTCTACCAGTGCGCCACGGGGGCCAACCATACTCGGGCCAGTCTATTGGCCCGACTATGTAGCCTGGGTCCATTATTTCATCGAAAAAGTGCCACGCCAGCTTGCACAGACAGACTTTACCGTGGACATTTGCGGCATTGAGGATGGTTAGGGTTAATGGATTCAAGCAAGACTTATGTTTGATTAAGTTCCTTGATTTATAAATAATAATTTGGACAAACCTTTTTCAAGTTTTTGATCCACGTAAAAAACAAACACTTTTGGGGTGTTTTTTTGGGGGGGGGATGTGTCAAACCCCGCCAGCGCCAGGGATCGAAACTGAGCCGCCCACTCAGAAGTCTGACATCTCACTGATTGCACTAACTGGTCAGCTTGAGAATCTCAAGTTTTTCTTCGTCATGTGATAGCCCGGCCTGATCGTGCCACGAGCTAGACCGGGGAAGCGTGCAGTACCAGCAGCTAGCAGTGTAGTGATTTGTAGGGAGGAGGAAGTTGATGAGGGTTTGGGCTCTATCTCTAAACTGTGTTCACACAACATTTGGTATTTGCTATAACTTTCTAAACAGCCAATATATTATCCTCTTCCTTCCTATCCCATCTCAACTAGTGCAATAACGTGCATATAACCTCTCTCTCGTCATACCCGACTCAACACACAGGGCAAAACACTAGTGGTCAAAGAACTGGTTCTTGCAACACTAGCGTTTCATGAAACTGCACACACACCTACACGTCACAGAGACCCAATTATGAACTCCCTTTTTGCTTGTATGGTAGTCCCATTGTGGTGTTACTGCAGGTTGGGGAACTCGGCATATGCCCGATTATATGTTATGTTGTAAGAAGGTCTTTCACTGAAATTAGGAAGGTATACGTTAGCTATTAGTTGTTCCACATTGTGAAACACGTTTTGGGGGATTGGTTTGGCTTACTGCCAGATACAAGGAAATTAGGGGGAAAACAAGGTTTGTCCTTGCGTGACCCACTGTCCCAAACGAACTGAAACACTTTTTTAAATATTTGTTAAAGTATAACATTTTGACATCAAGCTGCAAAAAATTCCTTCCGAAAGTAAAAGTGGTTCAACTTTCTAATCTGTTTAAGAAATTTGGTTGAAATCTTTTGTAAATATCTTATTACACACAAAGTAAATGTTAAAAAGGACAGTGGAATAACTCCATCCAACTAGATTAGAATAAGTCAGCTTTCTCAGTTGTAGGTATATTATGAGATCTTTTCCATGAAGCGCCCTCATTGTCCTCAATCCTCGTATTACAGAGCGATACGATTCCGAAGTTCTTCAAAATCATGGTTTTAGAGTAAAAACAAACTGTCTGGTTAAAGGTAGATGTTCCGATTTTCAACTTGAAGTTTTCTATTCTACATGAAAGGTCATCCTTAAAAAAGTCGTGTTCCAAAGTTTGAGTTGCATAGCTCTAATGGTTCTTATTTTAGACGCACAAGATGCTGTGAACTGTACCCATTGAGTAGTACACAAACTATATCGGTGGTTACCACCATTCGCGGTAATTCGACGTTATTTCATCGATTTCTCCGTAATTATACCGATTTAGGCCGTCAAATTTCAGTATGATGATGAGAAAAATACGAGCTTTCATATGATATGAAAATCTCCGTATGTTTAAAATAATTTTGTGTTACGAAAATGTGATCGGGTCATCTACCTTTAACCTGTCAGTTTATTTTCCCCGGTTATATTTTCCCCGGTTATATTTTCCCCGGTTGTTTGAGGTAATTAGGAATCATATTGCTCTGTTACTCGGACTATTTATATGATTCATGATCAGAAATATAAATCTGCAAGAATACCTGCTTCCAAATTTTTTTCTAGGATTGAGGGCGTCTTTCATTGACAAGGCAATTCATCGCTGTTCTGTCAAAATCTTGTATCTCCATCTGGCCCTTCAGCATGTATAAAGTAATACTTCCTATAATCATAATGTATAACTCTTTGGGCAATCTACTCTAAACATGTTCAAGGGCCATAAACACATCTATCTATCTTGCCCTGAACATGTATGTATTAAAAGCATGGCCTTAGAGAAGACTGCAACAATCTACCTACTATCAGTTTCAAAGATAGGATATTATCAATAGGGAAAACCCCTAAACCCTTATTTATTTGTATACATATCTGCGTATACATCTGCCTTACTTTCCCATGAAGAGTTGGATGGGTTTAAATTGGATATTTGATAACAATATTATCAATTATTTGCACTGACAGACGACCTACATGGTGAGTCAAAAAATAGTTTACTCAACTTCAGCGATTTTTTTAGAACAAAATATTCGTTTGTTTTCAAAACGATTTACTACGGTATAAAGACAAATTAATTAGCTTTAATATGAATTTTATCTGGTTTAGATTGGTTGAGGGAAACTTATTTTACGCTGTTTTGAATAAAAGTGACCAATTTAACGTCCGAACACGCTTCCAGATCTTGACCATTATATTTCATAAGATACGACCAATAAAAAATTACAATACCGACAGCGAAAGGATCAATTCCTTTGTTATGAAATGATTAAAATGTGGTAATTGTGTCATAATTAGGCCTTAAAGCTGTCTATTGTTTTAATCTATTAGGAGACAATTTTGAACAAGTCTATTGTCTACTTAATTCTTTTAATAAACAAGATGTGTAATGCTTTACATCATATAATCCTAGTAAACATTATTAAGCTCGTTAGGCTTGAAATTAAAAACCGTGTTTTTGGTGAAAAAACAGCTCCTGTACAGAAATAGTCATATTTACTAAACGGTATCATCAAATAGCGTGATTTCTTTTCCAGATGGTAGCAAAGAAATTGCGCAATCATTTAAAGTTTTGTTTGCCTTGATTTTGTTCAAGATAATTTTTTTTTGATTTTTTTCAATTAGGGTAAACTTTTTTGACTCACCCTGTAACTACCACAAGTCGCTGTCAGAATCTCATGTGTAGGTAGTTCACCAATCACACACCGGTGCGTAATTGTCTCATCTTATTTGCTTTACATAAATTTGTTACATACATGTACATTGTATATCACGAGGGCGCTTAACAAAGGGGTGGGGGGGGGGGGAGGGGGGAGTAAAATAACCGGGGGGGGGGGGGGGGGGGGGTGAAAGGAGGGCAACATTGTGTGTACATAATTGGTGAGAACACATGATTGTCTCATCCTATTTGCTTTACATAAATGCATAACATACATATAGGCCTATCATTAGGGAGTTTAACAAACGGGGGGGGGGGGGGGGGGGGGGGGGGGGGGGAAACCAGAAGAAAAACCTGTTGAAAGACTTATTTAGGATAGTTGAGTGTTGCAGAAAAGAAATACTTGTTTAGGAGAGTCTATTTTTAAAGTTGATTCGTGAGCATAATATTTCTCTCTGTCTAAAAGTACCCAGCCCCTGGGGAAAAGGTAAGTGAAAAATTGAATTAGACATAAGAAACAATGCCCCATTGTGATTCATTTCAACCCTTAACCCATCTGTTCAGGTTCCAGGTCTTCTGTTTACTTCATGTCTCAAAAACACAGCAGTATAGCAAATATGCTTATAGTTTAATCATTTCAAAATGTGCGTTTTTTAGCTCTGTCGCGCGCAAAAGGAATCCAAGTGTACGTGCACGAATTGGGCACGTGTACGCATTACGCACGGTGCGGTCTGTTGTGTAATGCAAGCTGTGTGCCTGCCCAAACTCTTCTGTATTTAGTTCGTTGCAGTTGGAGAAGGTTCACCAATTTTGAACCGACTGAACTATGGAAGAGAAGGAGAGATGAGAACGCTGAAGGACATTACCCGAACACATTGAATAATATGTCCATTTTACTTATTGTCAATATGAATGAAACCCATGAGCATTAATGTTTTGGTCAAGAACTCAACAGCCTGAGTGTTATAGTCACCTTGTGGTTTGTTGTTGCATTAGGCCAACACTAAAAAAAAATTGTTGTGTTTACCTCAGCGACCGACCCTAATATCTTAAAAATCAAGGTCACAATTTGTTTTGTTTTTTTCTTCAAGATTTAAATTTTAACCAATTTGTCAAAATATAACTATTTTCTGCTTGAAATGAATAAGTTTGCTCACACTACATGTAGAAACATTAGTCAAATTGACTTTACCAACCAGTATTTATGCATTTACCAATTTTGTCTTGTCATGAACCACACGGTCTGTCAGTAATATTTGTCAGCAAGAAAAAAAGGAAAATCGACGAGATCATTGGTACTCGAGGGCAACACATCAATTTATTTGTTTGGCCTTACTACAGGATGTTGTCCCACTTAATGCAGTGTCACGTCTGGTCTATACTTAGCGCCCCCCATATGCAACATACTACCTGCGCGCAAAAGGAGGGAGCCGAGCTAATCATGTTTTACACTCAATCAATTTGGTTTCACGATCACTCGTATAATGAGTTACATTAACCACCCGCCCGTTTCACTGAATGTTCCATTAAATATTCTATCCCGTATTGATGGGGAGTCCCCAAAGTTCATGAAAAGCTATTTGTGATTGCTGGCTTGATCACATTGTATAAAGCAAGGATTCATTATAACATGTATAATGTGGCTTTTCAGCGTCTGTACAAAGACCTTTTGGGGTTGCTTACAAATTGGCCGCATAGTTTGAATTGCATGAAAGGAGGTAACAAAGGCACTCGACCAGGGTTAAGAGGGGACATGGTGGGGCTCAAGTATGTGATCCCTTTTTTTTCAAAACCTCTGAATCATAACATTGTCAGTTCCTAACATTTTGACAAATATATAACCTTTTGAGAATGTCTTTTGACAATTTGTGTATGGTACCCCTACCCTGTTAAACCCCACATCAAGAGTATTTCCCCTACCTAATTAAACATTATAGCTTGCAGGTCTGTAACGAGAATTTTTTTTTTTTTGGGGGGGGGGGGGTGTTACTTTTCCCCAAAATGTGGACCTTTTTACAATGTTAGGGTGGGGGAAAATATGTTAAAAGTGGTCCTTTTTGTTTTACCAACTTTGCAACCTTTTCTTAACAAAAAAATGTAAAAACCTATCTCTTGCTACGCTTGCAAACAACATTTGTTTTTGGTTTTTGGGGGATCTTTTTGGCACTTTTCGGGATGGAGGGGGGGGGGGGGGGGGGGAGGGAGGGGCGGAGGAGGGGCGGAGGGAGCTGGAATCCCCCTGTCCCCCTGGTTACTGTCCTGATTATAGGCCCAATTGATGTTAATATTATCAGCTGATATAATTACTTTAACCTGAAGAACTAAGCATCATTTACGTTAACACATAATACTCGTAATGTTCTACTATTTACAATCATAGGCGGAAGTATTCCAAATGGTTGAACACCTATTACCCCGTTGCGCATCCTGTGTATAGGCATTCCGGCATATCCTATATGCATATCGGTGTAGCAGATAACTTCCTTCCCAAGCACTGGTGATTGGTTATGGTTTCTGTTGACTTGTTATAACCCCAAACTTTCTTATATGTGATGCGATCTGTGAAAACCCGCCACATGTCGGGATTTTTCGTATTGGAGATATTTATATCATAAGAAAGCTGAATCTGTGCAGATTACAGAACTGTTTCGATCATTTTTCCACGATCACTACAAAAAAAGTTATGAGTGAATGATGATTGTAATGTCATAAAAAGCTACAATACAAGAAATCATGAAAACAGGCCATAAAAGATGCATAGTTCAATAGAATAACATTATAAGGCTAATTAGACAAGTGACTTAAGTAAGTTTTTGAAGGTGAAATTTCATAAAAGGTGATGACAAAGTACTAAAATTAATTTTCTAAACAAAATCTATAAAAAAGAGAAAAAAAGTTTTTTAATTTTTTAATTTTTAATTTTTTAATTTAACCCATAATCCCTATTTCACATTTTGCGACATCCGACGGGTTTTCACAGATCGCATCACATATCTCTTTGGTTACTGAAACACTACAAAATACAATTAGCGTGTTTCTATTGAGTATTCGCATTTTATCCGGGGAAATCACTCACTGCGTAGTGATGGTGCGTAGTTGTGCGCAATTAAAAAAAATTGGCACGACACACCGCATGCGTTTTGTACTGCAGTGTTTCTATATTCAATCTTAAGCATTTCCCTGGATAAGCTGGTTTTAGTAATAGCAGCCCTATGAGCCGTTCTAGGTACAATGACCTTAATCAAATTGTGCTTGGTGTTGTGTTATTTTGGAGCGTGTTAAACATGCTGTTGATGCCCACTGGTTCGGTATGCCAACAGTACTTATAACGCCGGGATGCTCCTTATGTCCACTAAAAGTCAATGTACTATTTTTTACTTTGCTGAGATACCACTTCTCAGGATTTTGCAAGAATTGAAGTTGTCTTACTTTCCATTTCCACTATTTCTATATATTTCAGCACTTGTTGGCAACTTTAAACATCAATTTCATACGCTTTTTCAGGTTTTACACCACATGTTCATGTTTTTTACATTGATTCTGATGGTATCTCTGATCAAGATATATGTGACCCGTCACAGCAAAAAGGACATGTTGGCGGCCCGAGTCAATTCTGAGTTATTGGTATGACTTGAAAGAGAACATTTCAAGCTTTAAAATGATACCATGTTGAATGTAATCGGACTTTGTAAAAACAAGATATGAATTGAAGAAGCATATTTTTGTCTATTGTTTTCTTTATATTTCACCAAATATATTGGCCTCTATCTCAAAACTGTGTTTGCCGACAACATGTCCTCTTTGACGCGACTGGTCACATATACACATCTAGCGTTTCCCTGAATTTAGTTTGTTTTACTCTGTGTTTTCTCTAGGTGGCATAGACATTGAAAGAAAAGAATCATGTGTGTATATGATTATGTGGGCATTATTGTGGGTTTGGGGGGGGGGGGGGGAGGGGGGCACAAAAAAACCGAGCTCCATAACCAACAGTGCCAATCTCAACTGACACGACTCAAATATTGGCGTTTGGATTTTGTTGGATTTGATAATGTAAGGGTTATAGGAACATGGGGGAAAAGTGATTCAATAACCCTAACCCGACAGGCGGTTTGTGGGACCAAAGTGAACAGGGGGAAACTGGGGAGAAATAACGACAGAAAAAATGGGGGAGGGGGGGTTAGGTGCCGCCGTGGTTGGAGTCCAGGGGATCATCCACCAAGCTTAATTAGGGGGTCCCGTTCTCATAAATAACGTTTCGGAGCCTTTAAGTAAGGATTCTGTTGGATTTGGTAGTGTAACATGCATGTGAATTTTCCTTTTTATAATATATAGGAATTCCTTTTTTTGTTTGGTCCAAATTTCTGCTTCTCCAGCCTGTTTTTTTACCCTGATTTCATGCACATTTTTATTTGTTCCAGTTTTTTTCACATTTTTTCATTGTCATGCCTGGTGTGAGGGTTATGCTCTAAATCTTAACATTCAATGTTGCAAGGACGTTTTTCACTTGAACTGATTTTGGATACCACATGAACGGTTCACACAATGGGACTCTGCGCAATCGCTTTAACTTCATTTGTACACAAATTCCTTTGAGTTATCACAACATGAAACACATTCCACATTGAAAGCAAATTGGGATAGAAGCAAACAAAAGGGAAGATATTGTATTCGTCAAAATCGAAAGGCATGATTATAAGCGGACCCAATAAACTCATTTTCAAACATAGATGCAGGGTGTCTCAGAATGGTTTTTACCAGGAAAGGTACATTTATTTATTAATGAATATAATTGTCATCGATCAGAGTGTTTATGATTCTTACATCTATGCAGGCCTATATTTAGCTTTTATTGGGAATTTGGATGTTTCTGACAGAATTTATGGACTCTTTTGTAAATATGATAGATCGAGTTTACCCAAAATTACCCATTTTGAAACTCGTAAAATCATTGACCATGTTTGGCACAAAACTCAATTTAAATGATATGCAGGTAATTTGATGTTTTATACACTGCAAAATTGATAGATAATCATGTGTTTGTGATGATTTATCAATCAATATTTGAACGATGTGCAGGGTCAGAAATTCGAAGAGAATCCATTCTCGCAAAGATTCCCGCCAGTAAAGTTGCGAGAATCCAAGTTGATTCTCATAGATAATCTGTCTTAAAACAATATTTGAATGGAGAAGAATCTGTCGATTCTCGCAAAATCCTTTTTTGAGAGAGAATCTAAAAGGATTCTAGCAACATTTGACGAACTTCTGACCCTGGATGTGAAGAAATTGTTCAGCTTGAGTTATTTAAACCATGCTGAAGTTTGGTGTGAGTTTTAATCAACCAAAATATGCTGAAGAAGAAAAATGGTTTTCGCCAATTTTCGATAATGTCATATCATATCGGAACAGATAAAGATATCTTAATGAAATTAACAGAATAAGTAGAAGAAGAAAAAATTGTCATCATTTGCAGGTATCAAATTTGAATGGCAATGTTGTTTTTATTTTTATTTTTTTATTCAAACATGGTATAAATTATTCTGGGATACCCTATTATGAAGAGCTTTGTTGCAAAAGGGCCACCAGACCACTCCAACATGTTACTCATTTTGCATTATTGAATTTGCATTGACAAGTCCACGGAATTAATCAAATTATTGTATGGCTGTGTTCATGTTTCTATAATTATGAATTGGATTAGTGCATCCATGCACGCCAATTGAGGCACCAACAATACAAGCCACATTCCACTAAATGAATAGCCATCCATTCAATAATGTAAAATGAGTAACAGGTAGAAGTGGATGTAGGCCCTTTTGCAACACAGCTCTTCATATATTTAGACATGCAGGTGGTTTCAAGCTCACTAAAATAACTTTATTAGATTACCATGTCATTTGGAAGAATGTTGTATTGTGCATTATGAGCTGAGCTGTCATTTCACAAATGCGCATGTAGCGTGCGAAATTTTTTGACTTCATTTATTTTGGCTATGATTGAGGTACATTTCTATTTTAAACAATCGTCTACCAACAAATATTCCATTATTGGTACACATGTGCGCTAATTTTTTGTTTGTTTGTTCTTTTGACCATCATTCCATGATTCCTCTTGTCAAATGAACCGACAGTGGCAGTCTCAACGACACAACAGTCAATTTTTTTTTTTTGGGGGGGGGGGGGGGCCTCTGGTTACGCCACTGCTTGGGTAGATGCGAGCGCATGATTATGCACTGTAATAGTCAGTAAATTACATTAGTAACGTACTTGACCATCTCGTAGAAGCTAAATACATGTAATCCATTAATATCATCTCAACATATCGGGTCCTAAAGAGCTATTCTTTCACTTAAAAAAAACCCCATCATACACAACTAAAAATATACCAAAAACGCTGGAACAAATCATGGATTGACACACATCAAATAGAGCAGAGACCAATAGTCAATAGAGAAATTAGTCACAAGTGACAACAGGGTCAAAATGTGTTCATCGCAGCTAAATTGCCAAGACTGTATTTAACCTAAATCAATTACACCAGGCATTGTACTAATTCCGAAATCAAATACCCACCTAATTACTATACAAATTTGTCAATGGTAGCCTGATATGGAAACTAGATCAAGGACAATTTTGTTTTGCGAAATGTGTTAGAAAATCGTTCTTGTTTTGTGAGGGTATTTTTCAACGTTTTCATAACAGCGAAATGAAAACAGGAATGGATGCTAAAAGATTTGATTGATGGTATCAGATATTAGAACTAGATCAAGGACAACTACTATGTGTGTTGGGGTGTGTGCTTTATAAATGCATTTGTTAAAGCTTTTTGGCAATAGTTTTGTCAGGATTCATTTTAATTCTTTTGACTTTGTTTGGTAATCAGTCAAGTTGACTTTTCCCCTCTCATGTCACAGGTTTTTTTGTTTAGCCTTAAGTTAACCCTAACTCAACAGGTGGATTGCGGGAATTCAGCGAACAAGGACAAACATGGTACATAACAAATGGGGGTGTGTCACTGCCGGGAATCGAACCCGTGGCCCGCCGCAGTCGCAGTCCTGGTGATCGTGCATCATGGTAAGGGGTCACACTCCCAAAAATAACTTTTCAGAGACTAATTATATCTCGTTGTGATTGCGCATTGCGATAGACTGGGAAAGCGGGGAGTCCCACTGGCGCAGTAATTTCTGTTGGATTTTGTTGGATTTGGCATGATTAGGGGTAAACAGGTAATTTACAGTTATAACATTTCTTTTTACACTCAACCTGCATTTTACGTGCCCCATTACCTTTTAGAATATTGTAGATAGACATTCCCGATAATTTGCTATCAGCTGGATATGAACTTTTCACCTGGTCAGCAGCACTTCCCTACATGGCGTTACAAGAATAGTAAAAAAATGTCCACCAAAAATGGCATTTTCCAATGGTGGTATCGAGTTTAGGGATAAATTTTAATTAGGGATGTCCTCTCTCTAACATATCAAAGGCCATGATTCTTGATTACCCTAAGCAAGTTGGTGAGAAAAAACAACAACCCAGAAGCTATAGATGTGCTATTGGTATGGTATAAAAAAACATATTTTTCAGAAACTTTTCCCAACTTTCAAGGTCTATCTTAAGGATTACTGAACCCAATACTAGGCATGTTTGTACTTATGTAAACGCATTTCTCATGCTGATTCCAAATTTGGTAATGACATTCAATAGTTTTGAAATTGTTGAAACAGTTTGTGATATTATGGGATGGCCTGCCGTATGGAAAGTGTTAACTGTTCTCTTATTTAGTTTTGCCACAAAACACCCAATTTTACTCAAGCTCAGAATCCTTTACCCTAATATTTATAACCCTACTCAGTACTTACTACTACCAAGCCTATCTTCAAGTGCATGTGCGGATGGTTTGCGATGACGTAATCAACCAAGCCTATATAGTGAGTGCAGAATACTGCGCGAACGAGTAGCTGAGAGCCGTGGCTTGCCTAGGGTGTCCAGGGTTTTGGGTCTGGAGGGACCCCTGGTTCGTTATCCGGTTGGGTCTAGGCCTGGTTTGGGGGTTAGGGTTAAGAGGGGCTGGGCTATAATTGGTTGCAAGTGGTTGAGATTTGTGTAAGTGCAGATTCTTGCACTGCATAAACAAAATCAAACATAAACCTTCAAATTAGTAGAGTTACCATAAGGTCCCCGGGATGGAATTTGGGATGAAACTACCCGGTAATGAAATGGGCAACATTTATGGGGGCAGAAACCAGTCTGACGGCTAGTTTTCAAATGGGGTTTTATGGGGTTCAGGGCTTTATGGGTTAATATGCTATAGATATACATGCATGCACGTTTAAAATAAACCCTCAAAAATGTAGAATGATTTTTATCAATCACCTAGATTTCATATATATTTTGTTATATTATGTTCATACTGTGGCTCATCAATGAACAGCTGATGTGTTCATCTTTCCAATGATAACAAATTTGTAGCAATCACATGTTTCTGTGTTGTGTTGACTTTTACTTTTGGACTTTGTGAGTGCAGTTTAAAACAGTATAATTTCATGGATACTTTTATTTTTATTTTGAAAATTACTGTTATTTTAGCAAGCATTAATTTCGCGAATCCGGAAATGTTACTGTTATTTTCAATGCAAAATTAACAATTTCATGGGTATTTAATTCGCGGATCCACATCCCGCGCGAAATTTGCGCAATTAAATCCCTCACAAAAATTAAAGAGGTTTTACATTATTCCTTCCAGGACTGTTCTTTATAATGATTTTAGACCAGAGGTCTAAATTGTTTTTGTGCATATGGACCGTAGCATTATAGAACTAGATTAGGCTGTTTAGGTTCATTGACCCATCGGTCATTCAACACTAGGATCTATCCATACAAGCTGTGTTTAATTTGATTTAAATGCATTATTTTAAATTAATGGATTTATTAGGAGTCTAATTTTCCCTGATTTTCAAAAAGTGTATAGAGAAAAAAGGTGTGTTTTTCAGAATGTTGACATTGTGCATATAGCAAACAGGGTTCTAGCTACGGTGGGCGGCACTGGGCGGGGCCGCCCGGCACTGACAATATCCGCCCAGCACTGTATAAAAAAAAAGTAAATTTTTTTTAAAAACAATTTGTGGATAAAATCATTAAACTGCCTCATAAAACAAGAAATTATGTGGCAGGAACCCTCAAAGTGCATTAAAAAAACCCTAAAAGACATTAAGAAGGCCTCTGGATCCCATACCATGATCCACTGCACTTCGTTCGCTACACTTTCTCCGTTCGCCGACAGTAAATTTACCCGGCACTAAAATGGTCCTGGCTAGAACCCTGATAGCAAATCATTCCCTTTACCCTTTTCCGTATCATGGGGGGGGGGGGGGGAGTCAGACTGCGCAAGCGCCGGGAATCGAAAGGGGGTTAGACCACTTGGAAGCGCGGCACTTATCTGATTGCGCAACAGAGTCAGCTGGATAATCTTCAGATTTCCTTTGCTAGACCGGGGAAGTGTCTGGTACTAGTAGTAAGGCTGTGATTTATACCTGGGTACACGCCCGCTATTCCGGGTACCCGGGTACCAAATTAGGTACCCGAAAACCTGAAATGTAAAATTTAAAAAAATTAAAAAATTTAACCTTTTTATTTTTAGTACAAATTTGTCCCCTAAATGACCTCTATTGACCCCATTATGTGTCATTTTGGGGACAAATTTGTACTTAAAAAACCCAAAAACTTTAGTGTGTATTTTCGGGTACCCGGGTACCCGCCCGAAAAAACGGGTGGGGTACCCGGGTACGAAACTACCCGTGCATTCACAGCCTTAACTAGTAGTACTGTAGCGTTTTGTAGTGATGTGGAAGGATAGGGTCAATGAAATACTTACATTGAAATGTTTTGGTTTACATGTATAGGCTTCTGACTGCTATATCTCCATATTCATTTCATGTGCAGTATCCTTAAACTTTTTCACAGGAAATTAAACCAAGTTGAGTTTCCTATCCAGAAATAATTGCTTATCAACAAGGTGGATCGATAACTCTGTTCTATCTCATTCTATCATATGTATTCCAACCAATTATTGAAGAAATGATCACTGATATTCCAGAGATATTGTGTTGTTGCATTCAAAATGGCCGCCCTGCCTGTTATATATGTAGTTACGTGGGTATAATAAAATACAGTCAGTGACAAACAAACATACAGATAGCGGATATAGAACCTGAATATTTTCTATTATTGTGAATAGTTGTGATTGTTGTATGCCTTACTTTACACAGGTGTGAATGGATCTACCCAATCAATCATTTAGGCAGGTGGATTAATTTAGGCCTATAGTTTGATCAGTTCCAAATTGGCAAAGGCCCCTTACAGAAGGATGCCGGCATGAAGGCAACAAGCGCACTGTGCATCATGTGCGTGACGCGTGTGTGTGACCAATACTGCACGCTTGTGGCTATAATTGTGCGCATCTGCTTGGATTACTTTTGAGCGTGAAGAGATACTAGACGAATATTTCTCGCCAATTTGAACTGATTAAACTATAGCGTAAGATTCTTTCATGTAATGACAGTGTAAAGTAAAATTTGAAAGAAATACACTATGCAAAAACTTCTATGATCTACAGGCTGTATCAACAACAACAAAATTAAATGATTTTACAAACCTTTACAGAAATATGTGTACTGTTTTGTGTTTTCTTACCAGTACAAATAATACCTTTTGCTACAAAATAAATGTTTGTTTCGTTCAAAACCGTTGGTTTAGCCCCTTGGTTTGTTTAACCCTAACCTAACCAGGGGCCACACATTTAGACTCTCCAAATTTAACATTTCGTTTTCCATCCAAATTGTATGAAAACAATACTGAACTCTTATCTCCAGTAATATTCCACAGTTTTGGATCAATTTTAAGCATTGCTTTTGTTTAGAGCTTGAACTATCTACTTCCTCATAACTCCCCCCCCCCCCCCCCCCCCCCCCCCCCCGCCTCCATCATTGTTGAGGATCCCAAAGATTGTGGTGATGAAATTGTTTTGAGCAACATTGGAGGGAGCTGGAAGAATAAATGTCAACGAGGTTCACAAATTGTACAACAGTTCTTTCTTAGGTTGGTGCACAACATTTTTAAGACAAAAAGAAAAGTGAATTCAGATTATCAACAAAAGTTACAATCATATCTGCAGTGAAAGTTTTTCACAGGCAGCTGTCAATTTGTTTTGTTGAATCAATATGTATTTTGTTAAGATGGTTGTTTCATGGTTGTATTTTTTCCTTGCAATAGGCTTGTTCAGACGGCCACTAAGCTCGAGAATAGTTATTCTTGAGCTAAATATTGTTTACTGCTAACCCAGAGTGTCTGTCCACACGACAAACTTAACCTCTAGAATAGCGATGCTGCTGTGGTAGCTTCGAGGTTAACTCAAGGTCATGCGACTCTGATCTTCATTTTGCGGTAAGACCTAGGTCACAGGTCATAAATCTCACTCGCGGTTAGCATTACGATGGATTCACACGGTGCACTCTTTCGGTTAGCTCTCGGTTAGTGCTTCGGGGTTAGTAAACCGTAAGATCTTTTAGGGTTAACATTCCAGCTTTATACTCGGGGTTAGTTAACAATGATCGATTCAAACAGCCGTTTACCAAGAGTTTAATCTCTAGGTTAGCGAATTTGACGCTAACCAAGAGGTTAGCGTCCCTCGTCTGAACGCACCTAATATAATTTGGCATGCTGAAGGTTCCAAATCGCTGAGCAAATAGCTCTGAGCCATTTTGTATTATTAGGTTACCCATAATGGCTATGTTGTCCTGTGTATAAATAGTTCGACAGGGTTTAAATTGTGTGGATTGTGGTTTATTTTGACTTCTGTGATAATAGACAAGGACATTAAACTTTAATGTATTTGATAAGAAGTATCGAATAAGGTGTTTCATTAGTGACCATAATGATATTTGATCTGAAAGAGAACATTATCACATAAAATTGCAGTAGAACTAGGATTGTACGATAAAACCACTTAATTTCGTGAGGGATTTAATTTCGCGAATTTCGCGAGGGATGTGGATTCGCGAAATCAAATACCCCCACAGATTATTGAAAGTAACAGTAACATTTCCGGATTCGCAAAATTAAATGCTCGCTAAAAAAGCAGTAATTTTCAATTCGCGAAATAAAGTATCCGCGAAATTATAGTGTTTTACAGTATCATTTTTTCACACCAAACCGTGTGTATGGTAAAAAGTGCAAGCAACAGTGAAACAAAATGCACATTTGTGTCATTCCAGAGGTCTAAAGACAATCAATGAACAATTGTTTGTTTGTTGGTGAGTTTTAATTATTCATTCCTTTGTTGGATCATTCTGTTGCTTGGTTGGTTGGTTAGTCCAAGTAAAAAAAACCTCATGTTTAGCGTCCCCGCCCGCTTCCTTTTTAGGGGCCGCTATTTTTCAAGATGGTTGCCTGCTTTTTTCAAAATGACTGCCACTTGGACTCAAGAAATGACATATTGGCTTCTTATGGGCAAGGTGTAACAGAAAATTGGGTAACAGATGTTTTTATCCTGAGTTCTGAGACGTAGAGAACCAGTTTATTTCATGGGGCAAACAGCTTTATACAAGGTGTGCTAAAACAAAAAATATGATTTAGAGAAATAAGAAGAAAAAAGGAGGCCGGCCAGCTATCTTGACAAAATGTGTAGGGCGGCCATTTTTGGGGAAAAAAGAAAAGAAAAAAAAGGGTCTCCTCCTTCCTCTTTTTCAAAAAGGCAGGACGCTAAACATGTTTTTTTTACTTTGCCTTATGTTAGTTCATTTTTAAGTTGTTTGTTTATCCGTTCGTTAATTCCTTCATTCATACTGCCCTAATTCGTGGATTGTAGTACTACAAACCTGAGGCCTGAGGGGGTTTCCCCCGTGAAAGGTTTGGTAACATTTATGAAGATTGTTCACATAATTATAATCATGAATAATAGAAACATTTATTGAATGGCACCAGTAAAAATGGGAATGTTGCGTTGTCATTGTCATGTGAATCAGGGTTGATTCTTGGTGACCCTATTGACGATGGAGCGAGCGCCAATGTTGTTTATATTGTGACACGTGGTCAGTGAGCAGAAGTATAGGAGATATAGGCTATTAGTTTTACCATACAAAACTTCTTTTTTTTCAGAAACATTTCCCAACTTTTAAAGTCTATCTGAAGAATTGCTGAAGCAATATTAGGCATGTTTACACTTATTTTAATGCATTTCTTAGGGTGATTCCAAATAAAGTGATGAATTTCAATAATTTTGACATTTTTGAAACATTTTGTGAAATGTTGGAATGTCGTCTGCAGACACCTGCCGCTTGAAAAGTGTTAATTAACTTAATGCCATCTCCAATTTTTTTTAGATCAGAAGCGTTACACATTACCTGGGTCCAAAATCTTCCATTTTCAAGAAAAAGGGTTCATTTTTTGTATTCCTGTCAATATCATACCGTATCAAAACAACTTACTCAAAATGAAATAAATATTAAAAATAATACGAACCATATTAATATGAAGGAAAGTAATGCCAATAGTAATAGCGGTATTTGTTTGCTATTATCATGAATTATTCCCAAAGTTGAGTAAAGGTGTTTTTTGCTCATCCTATACACATTAATTGTTAAGACTTTTGGTGCAATTGGCTCGTTCAACAAGAAAAATCCTTGTTGAGGGTGTATTTTGGGCTTGAGGAGAAATATGTGTAAAGTACATAGGGATTTGGCCTGATTTTGGAAAAGTGCTTGTAGCGTTTTTTTGCATAAAGATGTGCCACATGCATTAAAAATAAACCCAAAATAGCTGCGCTTTTCCATGTTTACACATTTTTTATTTAATTGTCACACACCATCTTTTTTTCATTCAAAACTTAATTCAAATCAAACCAAGGTCTAGAGTAAATAAACACTTCCGCAGTTACGCATTTTGTTGATTTTTGTTAAATTTGTTAACTTTCGAAGAAGAAAAAAGGTGCTATGGGATATAAAAAACACGTGTTTTTGTGTGCACTATAAGTGGATTTTCCGTGTCCCTAGTGTAAGGGCCAAAGTTTTAGGTTAAACTCGGAAAACGACAATTTGATGAAAAGAAGGAAACAAAATGCACAAAAAAGTCCAAAACACACAATTTATAAATAGTCTTGAATAAAACAATATAAATATTAAAAAACAATACGTAATAAAACAAAACAAACAATAAAATTATGTGTTTTTCTGTAAAGTGTGTTAATTTTGGTTTTATAGATCGTAAATCTTAAGCTTTCTTGGGGAAAATTACATCACAGAAAAATGCAAAATTTACAAAGCGGAAAAACGCGGAATTCGACAATTACAAAGCGGTAAACTTAGGCCCTTACCCTAGTGTATATTAAAGGTGTGTCTGAAATGTTTTGGCAATGCATGCTTACATCATTATAGGAGTGTTCCGACGATCAGCGACACTTAGCGTCAAATTCGATAACCTAGAGGTTAAACTCTTGGTTAACGGCCATGTGAATCGGTCATGGTTAACGAACCCGAGTATAAAGCTGGAATGTTAACCCAAAAAGATCTTACGGTTAACTAACCCGAAGCACTAACTGAGAGCTAACCGAGAGTGTGTGCGTCGTGAATTCATCTGTAGTGTTAATCGCGAGTGAGATATATGACCTGTGACCCAGGTCTTACAGTAGAATGAAGAGCCGCATGACCTTGAGTTAACCTCGAAGCTACCGCAGTAGTATCGCTATACTCGATGTTAAGATTTTCGTCTGGACAGGCACTCTGGGTTAGCATCAACAACAACAACAAGCTTGAGAATAACCATTCTCGAGCTTAGGTGTCGTCTGAACAGGCCTTATATTTGATAGGCAACAGGAAGAGTACTTTTATTTCCACACAGTCTCATTGTAAATGTACAATTGTTCAATAATTCAAGTTCAATCACGGAATTCTTCAACAGTATCTCTGGTTGATTCCCTTGTGTTGCACATGCAAAGGTTCCACCATATCTGAGGACATGCAAATGGCACGATCAATTGTGGTTTTTAAAGGGGTCGAGTGAGTTTTCAAGTTTTACAAGTTGATTCAACACAAATTACGTACAATCAAAAGATATATTTTTGATAAATGCAAGCCTCCAAATAAGCAGGCACCCAGGAGTTTTTTTTACCCACTGGTTGGCAAGTGTTGGCTCCTGTTATTTTCAAAAGTTTGCACAGTAAAGTATTGGACCAGGAGCCATTAATTGTTAAAATAGTAAAGACCTGCTTATTTGGAGGCTTGGATAAATGGAAATAGTTATCACTGACATCCAGGCCAAAACAAACCTAATGAGAGGAAACGGCCGACCGTGACCAATTGCATTTTGGGTAGGATGACATGAGTGATACATTTAATAGAATCAGGCAGAAATCCATAATGATAAAGTTTGCAAAATAACAGTTTGATTGCCAAGTATTAAAGGTATATTATGTGATTTTTCCAGGGAACGCCCTCAACATCGAAACAAAATTGAAAGCAGATTTTCTTGCAGATTTACATTTCTGATCATAAATCGTACATACATTCCAAGTTACAGGGCGATACGATTCTCAATTACTTCAAAATCATGGTTTTAGAGTGAAAATAAACTGTCGGGATAACATGACAGTTTATATTTTCACTCTAAATTCACTCTAAACCATGATTTTAGGAATGCGTATCGCTCTGAAACTTGGAATGTATGTACGATTTATGATCAGAAATGTAAATCTGCAAGAAAATCTACTTTCTAAAAAGAAATCATGAATAGAGGGCGCTTTCTGGAAAAGATCACATAATATGCCTTTAAACCAGTGTGGTTGGCACCTTATTATTTATAAATTGTAAAGTGAAAACCCTTTAAACTCCGGCATACAAGGTTTTAAAACATAAGCGGATGTGTTAAACAAAATCCAATTTTAAACTCCACAACTCCCCCAAAGTGGTCATGGATTCACTGTATATGGGTATTCATTTTATCGTGACCAAAATGGGTTACAATACATGTAGATATCGACCAAATTCTTCAAATGCACATATATGTGACACTGCATGTCAAAACCAGGCGGAATTGGGCACAGTTTATTTATGAATGGAGAAAAATGCCCAACATGTTTTGGGGTTATTTTTGTCAATTTTTATATTCTCATGATTTCAACATGTTAGTCATGTCTTAAAAGAGCTGTACAAATTTCAAACTTGAAATTTCATTGGGAAATAATATTTTTATTGTTTATTCTTATTTATTTCTTTATTATTTACTTTGTTTTATGCAGATTTTAATGGACGTTTTCTATATTTTTAACATTTCAGGCAGTCCAAATTCAAAATGTTACAACTCGAGTTAGGAATGTCCGATTTCAATAAAACAAGTGGTGTTGTATCGCGCAAAGCCTATATTTTTTATAATACATCAATAACTCAATTTTGAACTCAATTGTGCCTGGTTTGACATGCGGCGTCACATATTTTTATGACTACATGATCTGCACGTCAGCTTGCACCAGGCACGCACGGTTGAGTAATCATTCAAGGTGTACAATTGGTGCATGAGTTTCAATGTATCAGAATTCTAACCATTTTGGTCAAATAAAAAGGAAGAGGAGCTTACAATCATGTTCAAAACTGTTGGGACACTTCCTGCATGTCCTGTGAAACGGTGGTCCCTCCCCCTAAACTCAATGTTGGTCCATATAAAAGCATCGTCCAGCAACGGGCTGTGTTATATATATCAGCCCCAACATTGGTTTGTGGGGGGGGGGGGGGGGGGTGGGGGGGGGGCGGTTGAGAGGGATGGCAGCTTTACATAAACTAGTTTTGACTATCATACTTTCAACTGACAGCTTTTTACTAATTTTGAAAGCTATTTGATGCGCACGTGTATAGTGTCCCAACAAGTTTTGAACAAGATTGTAGGCTGCCAATTACATGGAGCCCCTTTAATAAGAATATATTGATAGGTTAACCTAGTTGTGGTTAAGATATTTATATCAGGATATTTATGATATGTGGGTGGGAAGGTGTCTCTCTCTATCTCTCTCTCTCTCTCTCTCTCTCTCTCTCTCTCTCTCTCTCTCTCTCTCTCTCTGGAATACTCCAAAAAGAATAATGAGTGATGACCCCGTCCTAATTTTCTCTCCGTTTAAGGCACCTCATCCAAGTGTAAATGACACCATTTTAAGATTTTGCGGTTTTTGTAGCCAGCTCAACTTTTGGTGCCTCGTCCAAGTGTAAATGACACCATTTTAAGATTTTGCGGTTTTTGTAGACATCTCAACTTTTGAGCCCGATAGGTAAGGTTGTTAGAATTGAAGAATTCCTTGTTAAATTTGAACTTAATCCTATGCATCTATGATCTACCTACTACAGGGTGTCCCAGAATGATATATACCAGGTTCAAAAATATTTAAAAAAGGATAAAACAAATAGTGTTTCAAATTTAAACACTTGCGATATGATGGTGGAAATGTTTCCTACTTATTCCGTTAATTCATTGAGATATCTCTTTGTGTTCCGCTGTGGCAAGACATAATCGAAAATCGATAAAAACATATTTTCATATGTTGACTCACATAATTCATCTTTACAGCTATTCTCTCTAGCACTATATCGACACATTTCAAACAATGAACCCCACACCTAATAAGTTAAATTCAAAACTCCCTCCAAAGAGAGGAATGTTGAAACCACTCAAGCTAAACAAATCCTGCCCTATTCAATCAAAGTTTTGTTTTCTATGCACACAACAGTCGGTTGTTATCAAAAAGCTGAGAGGGTGCAATAATAATGTGAATAACATTTTAGAATTCATAAGTTAATGTTTGAAAGGGTTAGTGACTTTATAGATTTTCATAATGGATCATTTCGACAAAAACTTGGAATCTAAACATCGTTACAAAAAAGTCTATATTTTCCATCAGAAATGTCAGATTTTCAAAATCTCAAATTCTTAAGAAAGCTGGGCGTTTGCGCAAGATACATATGAAAACAGTTTGGACAATATCAATAAAGTTCATACCGAAAAAAATCATATTACCTCGGTATAGATTATTCTGGGACACCCTGTATTATTTGTAGTAAAGATGTCTTTTATGGTTTTCCTTGTTGGCAGGAAATGTGATTGTAACTCAAATTAATTAGTATTAGTAATTCCCAGAGCAAGCAGTGTGTTGATCATTAGCAATACGTTCCTGGTTTAACCTCCTGAGCCGGCGCTACCTGTCTATCTAACAGTGTTTCTGATTTGGATAATTATATACACCGCATATATATACTCACTAATATCCAATTAAAATACAGGTTCTCTAATATTTTACTTCAAATTCAATCTTTATCAGTGATATAGTTCTTCTAACAGTGTCTTTGATTGGTGCAACAGATGATGAATCCATCTTTCTGACCAATCGACAGACAGTTCTAAGGAGGTAAAAGGTGTACTAAGAGATGTTTAAGATTCAATGCTTGCCCGGGCAGCAATTTCATACCCAGATATCATCAGCTCAGCCGATAACGTCATCCAATCAATGCCGTAGTTCCTGACTGTATGATTTTGTATGGCCTAGTGGGTAGTGGTGTGAAGGGTTAAATGCCAATTTGATATGTAGAGAAAGTATTCGCTGTGTTAAGGCCAAACTTTTTTTTTGTCGTGTTGCCCTCAAGTGCCAAAAATTTAAATTCGGGTCGGTCAGTCGGAATTTTTTTTTCACTTTTTTTTTTTCACTTTTTTTTTTTTAATTTTGTTTTATTCAACTTTTTTTTTTTTTTGGGCTGAAAAATATATGGTTTATGTCAAGACAAAATTGGTATATGCCCATATGTCAATGTAACTAATGTTTCTAGTGTGACAGTTGTCTAAAAAACATTTATTTAGGCTTATTTATACATTTCAAGCAAGAAATAGTAACATTTAGACACTTTTAATAAAAAAAAATTAAAAAAATGCGACCCTAGTTTTTACAATTTTAGGGTCGGTCGCTGAGGGCAACACAACTTTTTTTTTTTTTGCCTAATGGTGAAGATTATACCTCTTTCCCCCATTCTGTACCCAGATGACCCTGCTAGTAACAAGTATAGCGCGTAAAGGGCAAAATTTAGCTGTAAATATTGACATCTAAAATAAATGCCCCATCAGAATGAGAGAATTCGCTTTATCTCGTGTACTGATGTTTATCTTCAAGCCATATTATTGCCACTTTTGTCCATTTGAACAAACAACAATTTTGTTGTCGTATTGTGCCTGCCAGCAGTTGACTTGGCGCATACATGATGTTACTGCAGGACACACAGCAACCCTCAAGCTACCGTGATCCTATTAAAAACGCATCGTCGCACGCAAGGCCAAGAATCGGCTGTTAAGGAACGTGAGTCGTGAGACGACGGCTCAATCGGGGCCGTCCACCAAGGAGGACAATAACCAGGCTGTGGCAGCTCCGGCGCGTACACCGACACTAAGAGTCATGGTGGGAAATACAAAAAGCGTTTAAATGTCGACGGCCTCGGTAATTAGGGTGAGATGAGGCCAGAAGCTGATACCCTCTTCATAGTGCCCAGCAGACCATATGAGTTTAATGAGGAGCAAAACTTGTGTGTAACTGGTACGTGCAGGCGGATGACAGGTCTTTATTTACGCAGTAATTTGAATTCCACAATTAATAATATGTCTGATTTGAAGAGAATGAACCTAACAAGTGTTTGTTCAGTGAGTACAAGAAACCTATGTGATATCACAACAAGTAATAATCCTATTACTTATTAAAAATTTTGTAGAGCGGGACCAATTAGCACAAATCACTTAACGAGTTAATAACAAGGGGATCATTGACTTTATGGATCTTTGGTTCATATAGAACGTGAGAATGAACGTTACGTAAATACTAGAAAATATGCAGCTAAAATTATCCGCTGTTAATCTAAAGGTCAAGAACCTCGTACCATGTTGTGCCAAAACCAAGCATTTTTGTGTGTAGTATTGTTGAGTTGTGTTATTTTTATATTTACTGGGTTATCTTATTATTGGTAAATGACTGTGTCAATAATAATTCCTGTATTATTCAATCTGCACTGCAGGCAATAAAAAGCACGATGAGTTCACTCAACTTTCAAAAACCTGTGTGGGAGATTGTAGAGTTGATTCTAGAGACTAGCGGGTGTATTGTTTTGCATACTACCTAAAATGACTAGTAAATTAGTGAAGTTTTAACAGCCACTCCCTGGAGTTGAGAACTTGAGAGAGCAGAGGGGAGGAACTGATATTGTTCTACACATGTTTTGTGGTTGGGGTTCTGTGATCTTGAACATACTGTAGTGTCTATGTCATTCAAAGGCAACCCCATCCAAAATAATAATAATAATAATAAACAAACACCCCAAACACCATAACATAAAAACACCCCTCAACAAATACCCCCCCCCCCCCCCACCCCCAAGAATAAACAAATAAATAAGTAAACTTGATTGAACTCATCGTGCTTTTCAATAAATGAATACATAAATACAAGTTAAACCATTTGGATAAATAAATAGATAAATAAATAAATAAATAAATAAATAAATAAATAAATAAATAAATAAATAAATAAATAAATAAATAAATAAATAAATAAATAAATAAATATATAAAATGATTAAATAAATAAATAAATAAATAAATAAATAAATAAATAAATAAATAAATAAATAAATAAATAAATAAATAAAATGAATTAATATATTAATTAACATATTGTCTTGCTTACAATCCCAAATCCTATTTATCGAAGAAAAAAATCAGACTCTCGCCTTCAAAAATGTGGATTTTGATCCTGCATTGTCTATAATTAAGAAGTGCTTTATACACTACGTCTCCATTGTGCTTCTGTTTTAGTGAGAGTGGTCCTATAGGTATTTTCCCATGGAGACAATACTGTAAAGCATGAAATGTTTACGTGCATCAAAATTTCGCAAATTTCGCGAGTGCAGCTGACTCGCAAAATTTGCATGTACACGAATGTTTTGCTTTTTAAAGGCCTGTAATGACTACTCAACACACTCGCGAAATGTTCATGCCGCGAAAAAGGCCGAAGTCGGTGATTCGCGAAATTTTAATGCCGCTAATATTTCATGCTTTACAGTACTAATCACATTTTGATTTAAATCTACCCCAAAACAAATAAAAGGTCATTGTATTAATAAAAATCCATAAATAAACTCCATGCTAAGCCACACTGTATTGCCTAAGCCGTGTTTCCGTTCCTCTTTTTGGTCTTTTTTTAAAATCTGTTTTAATTATGTAGTCAATGATTTGCTAAATTAAAATTTACTGTTTTGCTTAAAAATGTAAATTAATGGATATATTTGTGAGGATTATTTTTGCACTTCCGTTTATGCCCGGAGCTTCATCAGAATAATTAAAATGTCTAATGTTAATAATGTTTTATACAGTAATGTTCACTTTTTGTTGATAAGAAAAAGAACAATGAATAATTAATAGAAGTGTTAATTTGTGAATGACGTTTTTTTATTATTTGTATGCATACATGTAGTAAAGGTCGACGATCTGGGTTTCAAAGAAATGGAGTGACGCGACCAAAATTAAGAAAACCAGTCTCAGATGGTAGTTAGTATGCCTTAGTATTCTGTAGGTGCCAAAAACCTGATTTTCCAGGACAATTGAGAGGCCCCCCATACGTATCTCTCAGTATCCCTTTAAAAGTGTATTACGTAATTGACTCAAGATTAACTGTAACTTCAAACCTTAGTAGTGCATAATATTTCTAATATTTCTTGCACATTATGTACTTAATTTATTTTTCAGTATCTGACACTATTCTGGGTGCAAGATGCTCCTCCATTATTTGTCTGTTCTATGAGCGTGTTTCTTTTGGGAAAGAAACCGCTAATAAACGCTAAGTTTGCCCAGTAGAAACAGGCAGAACCCGGCAATAATCGGTATTTTTGGTAATCCCAAAAACCTTCACAAACCAGGTTTGGAACCGGCAATAAACCCAATAGAACCAGAAAGTCGATTCTTAGCGGTTTGCGCCATGAACCGTGTCACACTGGGCTATACACAAGCAATCTTTTTCAGGTGCGGTGTCATTGTTTGGCCCAACAAAAGGTCAAATGTCGTGGCCCATTGACTAGGATCGATAAACTTAGCGGTAACTTTTCTCCAGTAGAAACAGGGGGGATTAAAAACTGACCGATTGAAACTTAGCATTTATTAGCGTTTACTTTTTGCAGTGCCCCAGCAGAAACACGCTCTATGTCTCCGAGATTGCCTCTGGTAAGGACGTGAGACACATTTGTTAAACATACTATGCTATCGAATTATGCTTGTGTTGATATTGGTTGTCCCCTACTTTTGTTCTTTGCAGAGATCGGGTGGCCAGCGAATGGGCGTTGCAGGTATGCCGCCCCCATACGGTGGAGGGCGGTCCGGTGGGATGGAATCGTCACGTAAAAGACACGCGCAACAGGCTGAAGCACAAAAGAAGTCACAAAGGTAAGTGTTTTAAAGCTTTGAAACTGAAAATGTCCCTTCATGGAGAAAATTTCCCTTCAAATGCTTTATTTTTTATACTGAAAATGTCCCTCCAAAGGCAAACATTTTACTCCAAAATTCAAAATTTCTTGGGAACCAGGTTCCTGAAGAGTCCCCCATTTTCCCCACCCATGGTCGGAATAACAAGGATTAGGCTAAATTAAAAAAATATTTTGTCTCAAAGCTCCCGCCTGCGTTAGTTTATTGATGCGCATTAGAAGAAGAAAAAAATCTTTAAAAAAAAAAAAAATCTTTAAAAAAAATCCACAGATTCACAAAATTTCACAGATTTTTCAGATTTTCATTGATCACATCACTTTAAATACAAAAAGTCACTTTTACAAGGATTTCAATATTTTATATTTAAAAAAAAAGAAGAAACACCTTAAAAAAACACCGCATTCCGCATTAGGTTTTGATAAACTGAAGAGCTTTGAGACAAAAGATTTTTTTAAATTTAGCCTTACTGGTATTCCTAGAAACCATAGATGTTTAGGGGGTGGGGGGGGGGGGGCCTTTGGTAAGCCTGAATTAAGTGGTCAAGTGAGCAACTATTTTGTGGAAAATAAACTAACAAACAAGCATATAAACAACAATACAACTATTTTCATGGTCTTCTTCAATTTGTTTTGTGAACAGGAGGTGATTGTTTTGTTTTGTGTGTTCATTTACACGGTCACTGTTTATGAGCATAACGAGTGGAAAGATCAGAATATTTGATTGACGTTTTTATGTTCAGGCTTTTGCCTGAATTCAGGCTATTTTGTTTTCCAAATTTCTGCACTTTCTTTTATTTTCAGCCCGTTTTTGGCCTTTATAAGCTGATTTCACGCATCTTTTCAAGCTATTCAGGTTTTTTCATAATCATGCCTGCGTTTTGTTGTACAAAGAGGGCTGATTTTTCTTAATCCTTACAGGTGTAAGTTCATATATGTAATACGATTGTACGAATCTCAGTTTTTATCAAAATTGAGGGTGCAGCCTCCAGCACAACACTTCGTGTCCCTCTAAGGTATCCCAAAAGGGTTTATAAATTGCAACCTTAAAAGCATGTTCAATTCCATAAGAAATAAATTGAAATAATAACCCCTTTTTATAAACTTTTCAAACAAATTATAGTGCTCGCAAAAAGAAGAAGATGGCCGACAAAGTGCTCCCGCCTCGTATTCGTGACTTGGTCCCAGAGTCTCAAGCCTACATGGATCTACTAGCATTTGAGCGGAAGTTGGACTCTACCATTATGAGAAAGAGGTTGGACATACAGGAGGCCCTCAAGAGGCCGATGAAGGTTAGTATCAGGGCGGGAAAAAGAGGGCAAAACGGAGCTTGCCGGGAAATGTTGCCATCTCGCGGGAAATCCCCTTAATTTATTTTTATTGTTAGAGTAATAGGCATTATACAGCCGATATGACATGAAATGATGCACCATGGCATCAATTGGATCATAATTTTCCAAAAAAACTTAAGCTTCGGAGGGGGCCCCCTCAGACACCCCCTCTGCCGCTAAACCAGCAGGGAAACTTTGCATTTTTTCCAGCCCTGGTTAGTATGGTTCCCAAGATTGTAGATCAATATTATTACGTATCCATAGTGTATCGAAAAATTTACTATATCACCAGGGGTAGAATTTCGCCGCGAATCAATTCGCGTGTCGATTCGCGTCAAATCACTACCGCGCGAATCCAGTTGGATTCCCACCAAAAAACCGGTTTTTTTTACTTTTCTTTTTTTGTAAGTCCAAAACAGGACATTAGATGACTGGTACATGTGTAGATGACCCTTAGTCAACAAACATGCCGAATTTGGAAGTTGTGCAAGCTTATAGCCTTATTCTGGATATTATTTTCATTAATTTCGCAATAATCCATGGATTCTCAAAATTTGCCAGAATCTGGATTCTCGCAAAATCCTTCCGCGAGAATCTGTTAAGATTCTCGCGGTTGGTTACGAAATTCTACCCCTGTATCCCGTAATCAGATCTACGAACTTTAGTATACCAGCCGTGCTACAAAATTAGTTTTCGGCACAGACTGTTGAGTTATATAAGTTTTTTTTATCTGCCCCAAATAGGAATGAAAAATAAAGATCAAATGCATACTCAAAACAGATTGAATCAATGATACAAAATAAATGAAATATTATACTGAAATAGGATTGTTGTAAACCAAATCAAGCGAGTAAACGAGTTATTTGTTTATTAGCTATTGAATTTTGCGTAAACAGTAAAATTGCGTAAAACAAGGTCAAAAACAGGAAAACTATAGATCTAGGGTCCTACTTGATTTATTTCAATAACTATTCAAATAATGACACAGTTTATATAGCACAATTTCAAAAATGATTACAAGTATTTTTTTCTAACTACAATCTTGATAGATTTAATAGTGTGTGTCAATAACATGTGTACCATGTACAACTCAAAAGCCTCTTTAGGGGTATTAACACTTTCCACACGGCTATTAGATTTACCATATTCAAAACAGATTTCTCAGAAACCTTTCCCAACTTTCAAAGCCTATCCCAAGAAGTACAGAACCAATACTAGGAATGTTTGTACTTGATTTAATGAATTTTTATGGTGATTCCAAATATGGTGATGAAATTCAAACATTTTGACATTTTTAAAAACATTTTGTGAACATTTGGAACTGTCGTCTGCAGACGACTGCCGCGTGGAAAGTGTTAAAGACAGTACAGATTGTTGGCCTAAGCTAGGAGCGTCATCAGACTGACAACCTTGTCCTTTTCTGTATCGCCTCTTTTAAAGGGGCATTGAGAGATGTATCAATATACTAAATGAGCAAATAACGTAAAGATAATCATCAACATAGCCCAAATCCAAAATGTCATACAATTCCGACATCGCCTTCATGCCAAACTAAGCAAATAACGGCACTTCCGGATTGAGATTTGCCACGAAAGTCCGTGAGTAAAACTGTTTAGATGGTAGTTAGTTTATGCCTAAGTATTACTTTGATAGCTGAGGGCGCACTCCCATACGTATCTCTCAATACCCCTTTAACCTTTGGTTGATGATGTAGAGAGACCAACAGTCTTAACAAAGACGCAACAAGGCCTAGAACATTTATGATGGATGACCTTGTTCAAACCACGCTCACAATGCCCTCTACGATAGATAGATGTGGGTTTTTGGCCCTTAAACATGAATAGAGCAGACTGCCCAAAGGTTATACATAGGAAGGAAGTATTACTTTATACATGCTGAAGGGCCGGATGGAGATATACGAGGTTTTGACAGTGACAGAACGGCTACGACCATAGGATAGTATTCCTTTTACTTTTGTCTTGGTGGTCAAGCCTAGTCACAAAGTACTGCAACCGAGTGACTTTATTTAAACCCTGATCCCGGTTTAGGGTTTTTAACCGGGATCACAATCTAAATCACAGGGGACCCTCCGGACAACTAAACCACGGCTCTCAGCTACTCATTCGCGCAGTATATTGCGCCGCTCACTATATAGACTTGGCTGATTACGTCATTGAAAACCGTCAACACAGTCGCTTGGAGATAGGCTAAGAGTAGTTTTTGTAGTACTCAGGGAAGGGGGGGGGGGGGCAAGGGAGGGGGAGGGAGGGGGGCGGGGGGTTAGGTTAATAAAAAGCTTTTTCTGTGTGTTGGTACCATAACCCTAACATTTCACATTTTTCATTCATCAAAGCACTTTTTAAAAGTCCAAATTGTGCAGGTACCGAGAGAGATATCATACACTTCTGACAGCAGTCACCAGAATGAATAAATATGATATACAGGGTGGAAAGATTTCAAGAGAATCGAGCGTTCCGTGGACAGCTAAAAAAAAAGGGACTCTTTGAATAAAACAGGCATAGCTCCTGATATAATTGATTGATTTCAATTATTCCTTTTGTCATATGAGCGGAATAAGTTGCTCTTTGAATACGTGCCTCATTGGTTTGTCAAATTTGTTTGGTCTATTTTAAAACAAATATTCATTCCTGTACAACTTCTTTTTGACTCACCCTTTTATGAAACAGAGTTTTCCATTTTAGGGCAAACTAGCCATATTGTAAACATTGGTTGGTCGTTGATCCAGAAACCTGTCTTTGATATCAAGTCGGAATAATCTTGAAAAAATCAAATATGATATTTACATATTTCCGTTCTCGTCCGCCCCCTTCCCACTGAGAAATTGAATTTCCATGTAACATGCGTGTCAAAAAAATCACGGCCAGTCTATTACAGTCTATTACGGGTGTTTCTAGATGATCTGTTTTATGTCACCACTTATAACAATAGGATCTTTCATGAATGTGCACATATATCCCTACAAAATCCAAATCAAATTAGGCCAGATTCGTGCACGCTGCATCTCTACTCTTGTGAGTCACCCTTGATGGCAAGCCAAGTGGCTTCTTTTGACAGCCAACTGGGTTACGACTGGCACCGGGTAATTTTTTGTCCGATATTTATGTTTGCGTCTTCTGTGAAAGGCTACTTAGGAATGACAGTACCCTTCCAAGCATATGGATGTATTTCAAAGTATAAATCTATGTATTGATTTAAAAACAACAAACTTTAAAATAAATAAAAAATTGTGAAAATTGTGAACACAGCAACATTGTGAAAATCCGTGTCCGTAAACCCCATTTTGTTACATTTTTGGTTACATAGAGCCAGGTCATAAAGGGTACACACACCTGTTGTGAAAATTTATGTAATCAAAATGAATTACAAGTTTAATGGTCAAGTTCCGGTGGACGTGGAAGGCAACAAAAAAAAAATGAAGAAGAAAAAAAGAAAGAAGATATTGTGAAGAGGATGTGTCATCCGTGTTCTCAAAACTTACGGCTTCAAAACTGTTTTCTGGTGAAAAGTTGGTTTATAAGAAGTGTTTAGAAGGCCAAAACAACTTATCATGGGATTCATGTAATCATTGGTGACAAAATTAGCTCCTTTGAATTCAAATTTGGACACCTTTCAAATTTGGACAAAAAATGAATGGTTTTATGTACTGAAGCGGACTAAAAAAAGGTTCTTTAAACACTTTCCACGCGGCTATTACTATTAGGTTTACCATATGAAAACAGATTGGTCAGAAACCTTTCCCAATTTTCAAAGTCGTCTATCTTAAGGATTATATGGAACCAATACTAGGCATATTTGTACTTATTTCAATGCACTTCTCATGCTGATTCCAAATATGGTAATGAAATTCAATTATGTTGACATTTTTGAAACATTTTGTGAAATTTTGGAATGTCGTCTGCAGATGCCTGCCGTGGGAAATTGTTAAGAACTTGCAGAGGAGGTTGGAATGGGAATTTACCATAGATGACAAAACAAACCTGTGCTACGGGCAAACGGACCTCAGGTTGGGTTGGTCGGTTGGGGTTTTTCGTTGTTTTATTCTTCAAAATGTTTTTGAACATTTTGGTTAATTTCAATAATTTTGAAATGTTCGAAACAAAAAAATCTAATTTATTCAACAACAACAACAACAAAAAACCAATTGAAAGAGAAAAAAAATGGGTCTGCCAGGCCTGTAGAATAGTGTTCCCTTATGCATGTTATGTCATCCCACACGTAATGCCAGGTCATCTGGGTTACACCTGTTTTGAACAAAGTCATGTAATCAAAGTGAATTACAATTTTATTGGTCAAGTTATCAATCCTAATTATAGGGAAGCGTTGAAATAGGGATCGCTTGTCAAAAGGGGCATCATCCTAGTTCTGAGTTGACTTCGCTAGTCATAGGTTAAATAAAAATTCCCTTTAAAAGGAAAAACCCAGTATCAAGTAAAATTCCTTTCAAAAAGTGAAGACCATATTGGTGACATGGGATGATCTAGTGTGACTTTAAATTTGTCATTGTCAATGTTGACTTGTGTAAAAGCTCTCCTATAGTTAAATCAGTCATTGTTCAAACCTATTTCATCAACTATTCCAGGATAAATATGGGTACGAATAATGACATACACATTGATTACGTCCATGGCATCTGGGACTTGAACCCAGGCTGCCATGGTGCGAGTCAGGACGATCGATCGTGCGCGCCACAGATCACCCTCCCAAACACAACTTTTCAGGCATTATGCACTTATCAATTGCGACCCCGGGGAACTGAACACGGATGTACAAAAAACGTTGCCCGGCTATGCGGGGGAGTGTACAAAGTGTGCCCCAGCCTAATCCGGGCGTGTAGCGGGATGCTGATCACTGAAAAATGAGCCAGGGGAAGTCATAACCTGGCGAGTGGCGACTATTGTGAGATAGCACTAGTGGGTATATGTTCAAAGATATATAGACTTAGTTCTTTCCGATTACTAAACTGTTCTTCACTTAATAATGGTTGTAGTCAGGCGTGACACACTATGTCCCGGCTATTGGAGGCCAGGACTGTAGCCGGGGCGTACACAAATCCCCGCTAGTCTCGGTTCCCCAGGGCCAGGGTTGCAATTGATTGGTGCATTACTTCTACCTTTCTGTGATTGCGCAATGAGACCGGGGGGGGGGGGGGGGGCTACATGTAGCAGCTCAGTGCTTCTGTAAGGACGTTTTTGGATTTGTCAAGGTTAGGGTTAATAAACATATCCAATGGATCTATAGTTTGATCAGCTCCAAATCGGCGAGGCTCCTTAAGGCCCTGTCACACCATAACGTATCGCCTCAACGTATGCCAACGTATGCGAAATATCGAAAAATACGTTGGTGTACGTTGGCGTACACTGATACAGGCCTTCACGTTTGAAAATTGAAGGTGTGCTTTAAATCGCACTCCTCAAAACATTGAGGTGTGCTGTAGGTGTGCCATAAATTGCACTCCTCAAAAAAATTAGGTGTGCTGTTTTATGACCATGCTATCTTTTCGATTACTCTTGAGAGAAACGACCTCGATTGACCCATACATAACCCTCATGTGACCCCAAATCATTTCCATGTATCCTCTATCTTGGTGTCACAATTAATTAAGAAACAAAGACATAGGCCTAAATTTGGGAATGATAATAAGGTTAAATTAATTAATTAACCCATGAATATATCTATGCTTAGTATAGTATTACAAAAAACAAAGAGGCTTCACTAGATAAGATGGACAGGATCCCTGCAACTTTACAGGTAATGGAATAGATTTGATAATATACATCTGCTGATGATATCACAAGCATAAGCCCACCTAAATTCAGTAAATTATCAGTTAATACAGCAAGATAGTATAGTATTTTAGTACTATTTTAGTATAGGATCTTTGGGTTATGAGTTATTCTTACATATTGGGCGTGGTTTAAAATGTCAACCCATAATATCCATCAATTTCATTGGTTCTGTGGTTAGTTTTGTTGGATACGCCCTATAGATTACCAGACCGGTAATCTATGGATCTGGGCGGGGCTTAATTCACACCTTTGATGATGCCGGAACTACATTTAAAAAACCCCAGCCGTGTCAATAAATGTAAACATAGCCTCGTCAATAAATGTAAACAAAGTCGAGAGTAAGCTTATTTTACAAACTGATACGTATTTATTTCTTCAATACAAAAATAAGGTTACATTCATGTAATTAAATGTAAAGATAGAGATCCCTTTAATGAATTAACGTTAATTAGACATGTAAAAGAAAGAAGGAAAAATAAAATATTCGAGGGACCCTAAGCCTATTTTTCGTCTGATTTACTTGAGTCTCGTATCGTAGTCGTAGCACATTGGTTATTTAAATATGGAAGAAGCAAATTTTGATATTGGAGAGGTGGACGAGTTGTTGAAACACGTAGACATGGTAGAAGAACCAGAACCGGTAGAGTGGGATAATGAATTACCAGATGAAGTGATTTGGAATTTCTTATCGGAAATTGAAGGGAAGGTGGATGCTAGCATTGCTGCTAGTGCTAGCGTGACGATCGAGCCACCGCCGACACCCGCCCCCGACAAGAAATCACCGTTCGTGAAGCTGAGTGATGCGGAATTGAGGAAGATAGAGGAGGGGAAGGACGAAAAAACAACCAAAAGCGCCACGAGCTGGGGCGTCAATCGCCTTAAAAGTAAGGAAACATTTTAAAGTGTATTTATCAAATTAAAATATTCAAAAGCCCCCCTCTTTTGGCGTACGCAAACAGACCAGAAATAGGAACTACTTTTCTTGCGCATTTTTGTAACGTAAACATTGAACAGCTGATCGTAACATTTCAAAACAAACAAGAAACATTTTAAAATACGACATCATGGCTTTATTATTAGTAGTAATCTATGCTGTGACGGGACCACTTTTTTTTTAAAACTTCAAAACTGTCATTTAAAGGGTTATTTTTTAATGATTGTAGGGCCTAAAAATATAATATAGGCAATGATGAAAAAACGAACCTTGTTCTGCAGGCCTGATTGATCAGTCTCTTTAGAAGCAATTTGTACATATTATTTTCCCTCTTCTCCTAAGGTTTATCGTAAATATAGGTAAAAAATCAATTTGTTATCCTTTTCTGGTGCATTTTGGGATCGCAAAGTACCAAATGTGTACACTTTGCGATCCCACAATGCCTCGGAAAAGTATAATCGATTGATTTTTACCTATATTTGCGATAAACTTTATTGCATTGCATGTATTTATCCATTTACTGGTTTAGGGTGAAAAATTGTTCTCAGTCTCTTTCTTAGTCTTTTATACACGGTGTTCATTTTTTTATTAAATCTTGCAGGCTGGTTGAAAGCACGCGATATGAGTGAAGACTTTGAACATCTAGCTGCTCAAGACTTAGCAGATGTGCTTCGCAAGTTCTACGCAGAAGTGAGAAAATTGGATGGGAAAGAGTATTCTAAGAACGCTCTCTGTGGACTTCGATCTGCCATACATAGACGTATCACATCTGCACCATTCAATCGACCCATCAATATTATGCGAGGTCAAGAGTTTAAGGCGGCCAATAATATGTTGATTGGCGTTCTTAAGTCTCTAAAACGCGAGGGAAAAGACTTCACAAGGTCTTATACGCCAATCAGTGAAGGTGATATTGGACGCCTGATGGCATCGGGTGTATTTGGCATGGACACACCAGACAAACTGTTAAAGTTAGTTTGGTTTAGTACACAATTCTACTTGTGTCGCAGAGGTGGCGAGGGTTTATCAAATTTACGCACCGATTCGTTTGAATTCAAGGTTGATTCTACTGGAAGAGAGTTTGTGCAGATGACCTACAATGAGGCAAGCAAAAATCATCCAGGTGGGTTCAAAAACACCAATGACCCCAGTAAGAAGATGTACGCAACAGGTGGCATTATTTGCCCTGTGATGGCGCTGAAGAAATATCTGCAGAAGGTCAATCCTGTAAGTTCCGCATTGTACCAGAGGCCAATAAATCCTCTCGTAAAGGTTGAAATCCTGGATGATGGATATTGGTACACCGGAGAGCAGCTGGGTATTAACAAGCTCAGAGGTATGATGGCAACGCTCTCAAACGAGGCTAAACTGAGCATACGTTACACGAATCACTGTATCCGCGCAACTGTGATCACAAACTTGATCAATTGTGGATTCGATCCTGTCACAATCAGTAGATTAAGTGGCCACCGCAATCCAGCTAGTGTGTTGTCCTACTGCAATGACACCAGTGAAAATGTGAAGCGTAACATGGCAGATGCCCTCAACTCTACGCTGGTGAGAAATCCATCGCAAGCAATTGAACCGCCATCCAGACAGCAACAGCCGCCGTCCAGACAGCAACAGCGTCATCCATGTCTACAAATTCAAGCACCGCAGCATCAAGGTCGTCTACCAGTACCAGTGATTCAACCACAACCAAGGCAGCAACAGCAGCATTTGTCTGTATCCGCAGTGACAATTCCACAGCATCTGGCACGGGATCTGGCACAGCAAGAGTCGCTCTTCTCCAACATGTCAAACTGCAGCCTGTCAATAGGAACAATAAATATACAAAAATGAATGACTGATGATAAGACTGAAAAACTGATAGAGAATCTACTTCTATAAACCCCCATTCATGGTCTAATAAAACAATCCTGACCTTGTTATCATAAAACATGTTGACAAATGCTTGTCATATGGATTGATTCAGTATTTTAATTTTATAAATACCGAAAACTGCTATCATTTGGAACAGGCCAGGCCTGGACTAAACACGCTGCCAATTTAAATTAAGTGCTAAGAATCCTATCTCTCTCCGTGTGAGATTTAAACACGCTAGGCATTTTATTTTACTGGATACTACACAAAACAATATTATGAAAGAGGTTTTTCATCTTGTCAAATAATTTAAATCGTAATTTTAATAGTAATACTTACATGATATGGTGATAATTGTTTGACGACTGCTTCAAGTTCATTTTATGTGCAAACAATGCGGGAAACAATGTCACATGTTTTTCTCCACATCAATCAGAGCGAGTTGAACTTCTTATAATTCACCCCGGAATCGTCATAAATTTGTGTATGGAATAACAGTGGCTACCGTTTGTTCATTCTCTGACAGTTGTGCAATAAACAGATAATTTAAATACCAAGAAAATATCATAATTGGTTGTCTTTCTCTGACAAACGTGTCATCAACATGGCGCGACAATGTGTAAAGTTGAATTTGCAACGGCAGAATTAATTACTAGACCAAATCACAGTAAACAAAATTAATACGCCAATAACAATAATTCGTGCGATCGAATTAAAATAATTACCCTTTTCTATACTTGAATGAATCAAAACCGCCCGTGTAAACCATAGTATTTATTCAAGGAATGGTGCAAATATGAGACTGACGATTAAATAATTATTTGCAGTGATTTCGAGTAAAAATTCCATCGTATACCGCGAATAAATCTGATCACTAAGGGCTGATCACTACCTGGTCACTAAGGCCACCAAATCACATATTCTTGAGATTCTTGCGCCAAAGTAAAATTTCTATGGGTTGTTCGATTTTGTTTGTGGGGATGTTTAGAACAGTAATCAGTTGATTTGCCACTGTGTACTAATTCAAAACGATCTTAAATGATCCCCCAATGAATAAAATGTTGAAAAAAACGTTGATAAATATAAGAATGAGAATAAAATATGGTTCGTCGATGTTTTGGTATAGAAGGCTGCCATATAATGCATAGGCTGTACCATATTTTTATCGTCGTGAATGGCCGCCTGCGGCGACCATTCACGACTCAAAATATGGTACAGCCTATGCATTATATGGCAGCCTTCTATACCAAAACATCGACGAACCATATTTTATTCTCTAACTATTCCTATGGTGTGGGTCATGAGGTATATGTGGGTCATTTAGGTTCAAATATGGGTTCATCTAAAGTCCTGTTTTGGACTTGGAATTTAAAAAAAAAAAAGTAAATGTAAAAAATTTTTTTTTATTTTTTATTTTTTAAATTTTTTTTAGGCGTGCGATAAATCGCTCTTCTCGAAACCATTTCAGGCGTGCGATGGCGTGCGATCGCACTCGCACGCCTCAAACGTGAAGGCCTGCTGATATAAGTTAGGGGTACGTTGGGGATACGTCGTTTACGTTAAGAGCACGCTGTGATACGCTGTGACAATTTGGACCACGAACAAATATTGAGCATGCTCAAAATTTCTCGACGTACTCAACGTGTGCTTAATACGTTCTGCATAAGTTCCCGGTAAGTTTGTGGTACGTTAAATATACGTTGACATACGTTAGTGGTACGTTACTCGTACGTTACTCGTAAGTTGGTATACGTTGATGAACGTAGGCTGACGGGGAAACGCACAGCCAACGTAGTGATAACGAGTTGATAACGTATATGTGCCGTATGTCTAACGTATGCCTGACGTATTTCCAACGAGTTTCGACGTATTCTCACGTATTCACCTTATGCCGGGCGATCGTGTAAGGCCCTGTCACGTATCCATAGCGTATCCATTGCGTATTGAACGTATACATTGCGTATGACTAACGTATTGATAGCGTATCACTAACTTATAACATACTTATGACAGCGTATGATGATGGGTTGATGTGTTCAGCACGACAGACCATGAAGAAGTGAGGATGAGATACTCAAGGGACCCATTTATATACTCAAACCCTCCATAAGTTCCCAAAACGCCGAATGCGCGCTAGCTGTACGGTAGCCCTGTCACACCATGGCGTATCGCCTGAACGTATAACAACGTATGCGAAATATCGAAAAATAAGTTGGCGTACGTTGGTGTACGCTGATACAAGTTAGGGGTAAGTTTGGGATACGTCGTATACGTTAAGAGCACGCTGTGATACGTTGTGAAAATTTGGAACACGTCGAGCCCGCGAAAAATTATTGAGCATGTTCAAAATTTCTCGACGTACTCAACGTGTGCTTAACTTACGTTCTGCATAAGTTCCCGATAGGTTCGTGGTACGTTAGACATACGTTTACAAACGCTGACATACGTTAGACATACGCTGACATACGTTAGAGGTACGTTAATCGTCTTAAGTTATAGGTTGGACATATGGATTTACCCTTCTAGATATTTTAATAGTTATCATCTAGGCTGCGTTTACTTGAACTGGCAACACTTGTCCCGCCGTGTACGAAACTCAATTTCTGCAACGGCATAAGTCATGTGTTCGTTGTACGCCGAGGATACGCTGAGGATACGTCGAGCACGGCAGACATACGCTACTAATACGTTGGTCATACGCTCGACGATCGCATACGCTGTGATACGCTGTCATAAGTTTGTTATAAGTTAGTGATACGCTATCAATAAGTTAGTCATACGCTATGTATGCGTTTAATACGCTATGGATACGTCCATTCCATCACCGAAGTTGACGCAATTCGTTGGGAAGTTGGACGTTCTTGGACGTTCTCGGACTCTGACAATTTTCTAGCTATTTTTTGAATACGTCGGCATACGTTCAGGCCACGTTCAGGCCATACGCTATGGTGTGACAGGGCCTTTACAGAGCGAATTAATACAGAAGGATGTAAGCGTACATGAACGCAACAGCGGCATTGTACATCGAATGTGTGACTTATGCATTTCGACCAAAACTGCACGTGCATATGCTTGGATTACTTTTGCGCGCAGAGAGATAAAAAAATGCATATTTCTCAACGATTTGGAACTGATTGAACTATAGAAAGCATTGCCATTTCCCTCCTAAATGTGAAAATTGATCAAATATCTTTCAACTCCAAATTAGTAATTTTGTGTTCGATCCTTATTACCATATGTGTTCATTAAAAAAGAGATTGTCAATATAGGTCTTCTTCATTTCGTCAGTTACAAATATACATTCGTATACTGGATCACAAACACATTTATTGATGCGTCATGTGTTGACATTTGTTATCAAAAGGAAAACTTGTTCGACAAACTTGTTTGTGTCATCTTCATCATCATCCGTAGTGCGTAAATGTGACTACCAAGCCAAGTGATAGGTTCCTTTTGCTATCTGTCTACATGTACAGTAACAATTATGACAGCTATGGGATTCCTGTAGGGACTGCCCTATTTGAGTCATGTATGGAATATATCAACCCACTCTTACCAAAGAGTAATCTACTGTTATAGTTGAATCATTATTAGATAGTAAAGACGAAAGTTAGCTTTTTTTACGGCGATTCTGTGATTTTCACAGAATGGGGGTGTAACACAGAATTAGAATCTTAGGAAAGCTTAATCGGCTTTAGTCTAATCACTAATTTGATTAAAAGCATAATTTATATATTGTAAATCACTATCAAAGAACAAAGCGTTTAGGAAAATTCTATGCTATTCACAGAATTTGGATGTTACACTGAATTAGTAATATTCATATTTTTATATTAATTCATTTCTCGTAACTAAACAAACACTTCATCACATCGTTAATTATTCACTAATTCGAGCTTACGGATATCAGAGCTGCTATTTTGGACTGTTTTAGTAATGTAGGCTAACATTTCTACAACCATGTAAGAAAAAAGTCTTGGAGCATTTCCGTGTTAACAACAGAAAAGTACAACCCCCTATCTCACAGGCAATGTCCCATTATTGATTGATAGGGGATGGGGACGGGAAAAAATGGTAGTTGAGGATGTACTGTTTAAATGGATAGGGGATGGGGACGGGAAAATGGTAGTTGAGGATGTACTGTTTAAATGGATAGGGGATGGGGACGGGAAAATGGTAGTTGAGGATGTACTGTTTAAATGGATAGGGGATGGGGACGGGAAAATGGTAGTTGAGGATGTACTGTTTAAATGGATAGGGGATGGGGACAGGAAAATGGTAGTTGAGGATGTACTGTTTAAATGGATAGGGGATGGGGACGGGAAAATGGTAGTTGAGGATGTACTGTTTAAATGGATAGGGGATGGGGACGGGAAAATGGTAGTTGAGGATGTACTGTTTAAATGGATAGGGGATGGGGACGGGAAAATGGTAGTTGAGGATGTACTGTTTAAATGGATAGGGGATGGGGACGGGAAAATGGTAGTTGAGGATGTACTGTTTAACTATAAACGAAAATCGGACACCATAGAAAAGGGGACAATCAATTGAGCAGCAACGCTTGATTCATGATCGTTTCGGTAATACAATTACGTAAGGGTGATACGGACTCGTGTGCAGGTCACAGGTCAATGGGAAAATGTTGTGTGTGCATGATGTAACTGTATTACTATATTTTTTATAGCCCATGTCATACCAACCACAAAATTTAAATGGTTTGTTAAATTTCCCGATTTTATTATCAAAACGCAATAAATCTATGAGTTCTCAGTCACTGCAGACAAACGGTGGCGTTACCAGGATTTCTGTTAATGGGGGACCAGGACCTCCATTCCCCTGAATGGCTTCACACCATTTCCCCCTGATTATCTGTTCCTTTATAACATGCTCGTGTAGCTCGCACATTTTTTTTAGTACTATTTACATGAATTTGGCCATAATTGAGGTACATTTTAGTTTTTATACACATATTTGAAAATTGTTATACTAATTTTGTGTCGATTCCTCTGAAATTGGATAGAAATAGAGTAAAACCACTTAGATTTCCCCAGAATTTAACGTAATGGGTGCAATCCCCCCCCCCCCCCCCCCCCCCCAACCACCCCCTTTTGGACACACAACTGCAGACGAATCGTTAATCGTTAAGTCCTTCAAACTTAATCAGGAATCAGGTTGGTTTCAATATTCTATCATAAAACATTTTTAGAACTATTTATTTTTGTTTTGCGCAATTTGCTTGTCATCATTGCGTTACCATTTTCCAGGTTTTATTTATTTTGTATTAATTGTGTTATGTATACTAAATACCAGCTTCCACAGGGAGTGATGCACGAATACTTAGCATTGAAGTGTGTTATCATCACTGTGTCTCACTTGCTTCTTTTTAAAATTGGCTCTCTACCATGTGGTACTGTTCCATAACTGTCAAACAAATTTCCGATGGGGGTGGGAGGGGGCCCTTCTGATGTAAGAAAGCATCCGCTTAAATGAAAACGTCAATTATGGGGGTTTTCTACGCCACAATGTGGGCTCTTGCTATTTCTGAGAATAAAAAAGGCATCATTTTGAAGAAGGGGCATGTATAGTGCTGTGAATCGTGCACTGGCCTCCCAATGTAAAGGGTTCGAGTCCCGCCATGGTTAAAGTGTTGTGCTATTGGGTAAGGCTTCTTACCTTCACACTTTCCATCCACGCGGCTATTGGTTTTACCATACAAAACAGATTTTTCAGAAACCTTTCTTAACTTTCAAGGTCATCTCAAGGATTACTAAACCAATTTTAGGCATGTTTGTACTTATTTTGATGCATTTCTCATGGTGATTCGACGTATGGTAATGAATTCGAATAATTTGGACATATTTGAAACATTTTATGAAATATTGGAATGTCAACTGCAGACGCCTGCCGCGTGGAAAGGGTTAATTACTCCTCACTATAAAAAGAGTATTGAAATGGGTATCGGTATTCTTCAATGCTGGGAGGGTAAAAGATTCACTAGAGGAGGTGTGGCAATGGTTATCAGTTCGAGTCCTGCCATGGTTAAAGTGTTGTTCTCTTGAGTATAAGGCTTCCTACCTTTATTACTCCTCACTACAAAAGTGTATTGAAATGGGTATCGGTATTCTTCAATGCTGGGAGGTGTGTCAACCTCCACATCAGCTTATATCAGGTGCAAGTCTAGCCTAATCGCTTTGAAATAGAGATGGCCCCGCTCCTGGGAACACAAGATCGACTGTCATCACTATGAAACGATGTACACA